>BJFM01000857.1:229326-246602 GCA_016586285.1 Arothron firmamentum
ACACACACACCCAGGGCCCCAGGAGGTATCCAGAGCCTCGGACACGTCTGGTGAAAGTGTGACTGAAGACTTCAGAGCCAGGCCGTTACTCCTCCATCTGGGGACCTGAATTAAACATGCATGAGGCAGATGGGCTCCCTGCCTGAGAGCTTCAGGGACGACGACGGGGGACAATTAACCAAAGCCCCCTCGATTGAGATTGGACACTGTAGCCAATAACGATGGCAGAGCACACAATGCAGTCAAAGATTATCAGAGCCTTGATTGGGCATCAGGCACACAGAGCAGAGCGGGCCTTCCACCAGCCTGTTGAGGCCCGTTGATGGTTTATATTTAAGAACTTCATATCTTGACTTAATAAACTGGAGTTCCTCTCGAGAATCTCGTATCTCTGCTGAGTCGTGAGATGACGAAAGGTGGTGACATCAGAGATCTGCTCCCATGATCTGTCCCCGAGGCAGCAGAAACGCGTCACAGCTTCTGCTTTTTCTCCTCCGACACAGAGGAAATGCTGCAAGAGTCGGGGGAGGAAACGCAGCAGCTCTTTTCTCCTGCAGTCAGAGTTTCCAGGACAACAGCTCTTGTTTCAGGTGCTTTGATTAAAATCTTCAGCTTATCATAAAAGGTAAACAAGACGGAGGCAGAGATTTGATGAGTTGTGCCGTCAGTGTCCCAAAACAATAACGCTAGGATGCATCCGTGCAGACGTCGTGGTTCAGACGCCTATATGGTTGTGTTGTTCAGGTTCAGGTCAGGAATTAAAGGGTTTAAGATATAGATCTGGTTGGACCACTTTGATTTATTTTGTGCAAGTTCTTTTTCTTCTTCTTCCACAGACGTTCAGATAATGGAAACCAGGTCGAAACATCTCAGACACACACATAGAATAAATCTTCTCGATTTCTCTGCGGACTCGTCTTTCTCTGCACCTGCCGCACGAAAAAATACGCAGCCTTGAAACTTTGGGAACAGGCACCTCATTTTGCTCACATCTATGATTAAAAACAAAAACGTGCACGTGTGTGACCCGCGCACGAGAGCCGGCAGGGAAAGCTGTTGGAGATATAATCTTTACAACACTTGTAACAAGGAATTCACTGCACTCAGCCTGAAAAATAGTTGACATGTTCCCTCGATCTCCTCCCTCAGGGTGGGAAAACGTGTAAGAGGGAGAATAAAAGAAACAGGTGTTCGTCTTGTTCT
Source organism: Arothron firmamentum (assembly GCA_016586285.1). Taxonomy (NCBI): domain Eukaryota; kingdom Metazoa; phylum Chordata; class Actinopteri; order Tetraodontiformes; family Tetraodontidae; genus Arothron; species Arothron firmamentum. The sequence goes on from BJFM01000857.1 coordinate 230,530, forward strand.
GTCTTTTGAAGATTGAGAGTTACAGAAGGATTGCCAGTTGCAGCCAATTGTGTGAAATTATAGTTTTGGGGGTTAAAATAAACATCGGCGAGCGCTCGAGGCCGCAAATTAAAGAGCAACGATGCTGCCTGCAGATGCTAACTCAGAGGAAGCATATTTAATGTGTTTGGTTGCTGTTTCCGCTCTGGAAGGATCATTGAATCAAACCCGCTTTGAAGAACAAATATTATCAGAGGATTTCTGCCATTTTTGGAAGTTTAAAGGCTGATTCTTATGAAACACGGGTCAGAAACGGTCACTAGCAGTTATTACAAACAGCCAGATGCCCCCAGACTTGTGTCATATAAGTTCTAAAAAAAAAAACCAAAAACGTTTTATAGCTCAGATGAGAGTGGTGTCACCACTGTCACCCTTTTTGGAGCAGTGACGACACTGGCCACACGATCTTAGTATGTGCACACGTATCTGTGCATGCTGTCACATGTTCTCGTCATTAACAGAGAACTGAGAGGAGACTGAGTAATCTCATTTCCTTCCGCCTCTCTTAGACCTTCTTAAAATGGCCCGCGGGGCCACTTCTGCCTTTCAGATGTGCTAACTGAGACTACAGTGATTGTTATCGAGACATTTTTCTGCATCATGGCCTGTTTGCCGTCGCTCCTTGTTCTCCTGATTGGGTCTGTGGATCTCCTGGCAGCAAATGGCTGCGACATCTACGGCACCGTGGGCCAGGATCTGGTGCTGCCTTTTGTTTACAATGGACTGAATCCCTCTCATGTGCTGAGGTGGACTCATAACAAGACCATCGTGTTCTACAGAGAGCTAGGCCGTGTCTCCATCGGCAACGCCACAGATGTATCTCTCAATGGAGCTCTGATGCTGAACAACCTGCAGTTCTCCAGCTCGGGGGAATACCAAGTAGATGTGCTGGATAGGAAAAACAAGCCAGCGGCGAAGTGGTCGCGTCGCCTCTGTGTGATGGACAGGGTTCCCAAGCCTCAGCTCTCTTCCGTCTGCGACTTCCCCGCCTCTACTCTCCGTTTAAATTGCCACGTAACCGAAACTCAGGGTGTGGAGTTCTCCTGGGCCATCGATGGGAAATTCTTAACCAGCGAAAAGAAGCGGGAACTGAGCGTCTCACTGACGAAGATGAAGGCCGGCATGAGCTTCATGTGCAGCGTGGCCAACGCAGTCAGCAGGGAGAAGAGCGACATCGTTCGGCACGCCTGTACGAGTTCCGCGGCCACGCAGGTGGACAATTACTGCTTCAGGCTGCAAACTGTACAGGCTGTGTTTGCAGGAGGAGCGGGTCTGCTTCTGCTCTTGCTCATCATCATCATCACCCTGTGCTGCCGCCGCCAGCGCCACAGACCCCTGGAAGCGAGGGACGGAGAGGAGGTCCGGATGCGGAACGCCCGGACCACGCAAGAACCGAGCTCTGTCCACCCGGACTATGAGACCATGCTTTCATCCGTGAAGCCCCAAGGCCAGAGCTCAGAGCAGGACTACTACTCAGCCGTCCCTCAACCTGAAGACGAGCCCGCAAACAGGTTGTCGCACCCTCCAGTAGCCCAAGGGGGAGAGCGGTATTCACCCGTGCCGAAGCCGAGGACAAAGAGCCCCCAGACGGCAAACCTGTGAACTCCGAAGCTGTGAGAGGCTACAGACTACTGGCTTTCAGGTGAAATCTGTCACTTCTGTAAATACTGTACATATTAGCAAATCAGAATTATCTCTCTACAAACATGCGTTTGTTTTCACATTTTCTGACCTCAACATCTGATTTGATTCATGATAAATATGTGCCATTTGAAATAAAGTAGTTTTTGCCAGTGACGTATGTCTGAAAAACAAGCGTTAAGCAGCTTATTACAAAAACGGCCTTTTGTTCCGGCTTCTTTCTTGTCAGCATTCTTGCTCCTATAAAAATTTGCTTGCTCGCAAGAAGTTATTAAGGGTGGGGGCGCAAAAATCAATGGAGGAATGGATTAGCTAAGGCAAATATCTATTATCTCCAATGCGCAAATGGTAATCCTCACATGAAAGTGTTTGCTGTCCGGCCTAATGCTGTGTGACAGCCACACAATGGAATCCCCCTGAGCGCCGTCGCCCAAAACTTACAAGCCAATGTCATCTTTTGTGCGGCCCCGCTCCGCTCCTGCTCTCTCCACATGGCTGAAATTTCAGCCCGGCCGACGGGGATTCGACGCTGGAGCTGGCATCCGCACCCGCAACTGGGCCAAGGCTTTTTCTTGAGAAGCACTTGAACTCAACTGGCGGCGCGGCGGAGCTTCTCCTGGCACCGTGCACGGACAGCGCACGCGTGGAGAGCTGAAGCTTAAACTGAAGGCATCTTTTCCATCAGACCTTCCACCAGAAAGGAAGAATAATACTTCAGCGATGTGTTGAGTCGGTAGATTTGTGGTCTCAGATCTGAGGGTGTGTCTGTGGTGTCTGTGTGTGTCACCAACGGGTAAACCACACATAAAGCATCTTTAAATTACCCATAAAAAGTGCTTAAATCATGTCAGATAATTAACATTACTGTCAAAGTCACTCAAGGAAGGAGCAAGCGATAAAAATTAAATGAGCTGTTTGGGGTTTGTTTGATTTGTTGCGCTGATCATTCAGCATAGAATCCAGTAAAACTGTAGCAGAATCCCAGTCACACACTGCTGCCATCTTATATTTAGCAGACCTCAGATTCAGGCGTCATAAACGACGGAGACACGAGCAGAAGCAAGTCCTGACCGCGGGAAACGCCGAGCACAGCAAATCTTTCCATAATTTCACTCTAAAGCCGCCACAGCTGTTCTGTAAAAGAGGCCGGCGTGTGAAAAAAGAGGGCGGCAGAGCCAGTGAACGTTGTCCTAAGCAGCAGCAAGCGCGGAGAGGTCTGAGACAACCGATGGAGGACATCAGAGCTGCAGGAACACACGCGTCCATTCAGCGTGATGTTCCATAGAAGACCCTGACCCTGGAGACCCCGACTGACCCTTCCACATTAAAGAAACAAATCCTCCTGAATAAAGTCTGCTGACACGGTGCTGCTTCTGCTGCAGCTCTGGCTTCTCCCCTCACGCTTGTTTGCAGCTGATTTGGGAGCGATTGTGTCTGACTTTGCTCCCTTTCATTTCCCTTTTTAAAGGCTGTAACAGTGGTTCCTCTTCTCCACCTAAGGACCATTAAATTGTCACAGGAGATCACGGAAATGCATGGATTTGCCCTAAAAATATGGGCTGATTGAAAAGGATGATGCTGTTTCACTGAGAATGCGGTCATGACGTGACACTCGAGGCCTTTTCGGGGTTTTTTTCCTCCTCTTATCTGTCTTTTCTGCTGCCTGTCTCGCTTCGTTTTCAGGCTGATTCAGTCCTGAGGTGTCTGCAGGGGTTGACTGATCCATCACAGAAGGGCCGAGCGCACGCCGCCTGTTTGCTATCCCTCACCGAGTGCATCTCTCTGCTCGTCTCCATCTTTGGCTCGGCCGCCAGTTTCCCCGTGAAGCAGGCATTCAGTGGGATGAGCCTGAACAAACATTCCAGGAGAATCGGCTGCGTTAGACAAAAGAAAGCTGGTAAACTCCGCTCCGTTAGCGCCGTAAAGCAGGCCTATCATTTCAGTACTAACACAGCTCTGTAATAAAAAGACTTCTATCAGCCAAATTACCCTTCCATGCTGTACTAGATATAAATCAGATGGGGAGGAAAAAACCCACCGTCTGCTCTAATAAGCATCTTGTGTGCGGAAGCAGCGTTCGTGCCGAGATCAAACATTTGCGTCACATTCTTGAGACACAACTTTCCCACTCCAAACTACACAATACCAAGAAAAAGATGGTAAGAACAGGCTCGTGATGGACGCAGCGCTGCCTTGCTTCGACACACGAGGCTGAGGCGTTTAAGATGATTGTCAGAGATCGCTACAACGATCATTTTGGGTAGTTGGGAGCCTTTGTCTGGGTCTGGGGGTCTATCTCCCCCGGGAGAAACAGATCCTCGAGCCTCATTGTGCGTGTGGATTCATGCGTTATAACGGCGTGTCGGCGAAGGGCCGGCGCAACAAAGGCACAAGATGAGAGAGGTGTAAAGCTGTGAAGGAGGGCGAGCAGCGCCGCTTTTTGCTTTGACTGAGCCGTGCCTATCTGGCAGCAGATCGCCAGCGGCCTCTCTGTGTGGCCTCGTGTTTGTCTCCAAAGAGGGGCTCTCCACAGTTTTGAAGTGGGCCCGTGCTGGAAAATTGCCTTGAAATAGCCAGAAAGATAAGAATTTGGAGGGGTGCTGTGTGTTTTGCAGGTTGTTTATCGCCACCATGGAGATAAGGAGGTAAAATGAATATTATGATAATGACGATAAAGGCTGTAAAGCACATCAGAAGTGTTTTTCTTGTACTCCATACCATAAATGACTAAACCTGCGGCGTCCAACATGCCATCCTGGCCAATTAATTAGGCCGAAATCTTGTCCTTCTGGTAACTGACAGACACTGACGTGCACTTTGTGCCAGTAAATGTGTCACGAGCAGCTGCGTAGCGTTTGGGCGCTGATCTGCAGACCATATGGGTTGTTAAAACTGGGTAAAAAAAAAATCCTGCTGCCATGATGGCATGGCGCTTGCAAATCTCCCTCACGAGTTGGGACGTCAGGACGCCAAATGGGAACAACAGTGGAAGGAAAACGGACACGAGGCCGGAGTTTGTGGTCGCTTTGAAAAGGAACACGGCGAAACTTTAGCACAGATGGCGACGACAAGCGTCGGTGTCAGCAGAAACAAACCACCATCAGATGCACCCTCATGTGAGAGGGAGGAATTTGTGTGAGCTGGCTTGGAGTCTTCTGAGCAGCCTGAGCAAACGATCCTGTGTGGGATGCTGCACACGATTTTCGATTTGGTTGTGATGAGAAGAAATCCAGCATCGAAAACAGGACGTGCATGCTTTGGATGTAGCATTGGCATTAAATGGCTTGAGTTGTAGCTTTTCTGTGTTCTCTGAGGTTGGAGTAGCACCACAGCAAGATGGCTAAAATGAAATGAGCGACTTTCTTGCTACCAAAACTCACACGGACACAGTGAGCAGCCAGAGCTCTGTCCTCAGCAGGGAGACAGAAGGACGGAGGTGATTGTTGGGCTTTTGATGGGACATTCTAGCAGCAGGGTTGCATGTGATCCCGTCACAGCCAGATGGTGATAAAGCGTGTGTACCGGGCTATTAGTGTCAACTCATTTTGCCTGTCTTGTTCTTCCTGTTTTCTCTGTGACAGATGACGGCTAATCTCCACATCTCTGAGGTAATAAAACAACACGACCTATTATTTAGTCAAGTGTAGGGGGAAAAAAACCCTCTTCCGGTGATGGATGTGAGCTAACCCCGTCAGATGGAAGGTTATGGATCTGGACATAAATAACGTCCAAATAGTCTTTTACCAAGATCACGGAGATACACTTTTGCTCTTTTCAAATGCTGGAAATCTCCTGGAAAATCAGTCAACCCCTGCAGTTATATTTACACCTGTCAAACAATAAAATACCTGAAAAACTTCATAGCACCCCTCAGAGTAGCAGTACTCCCCCTCACATGGAGAATAACAACAACAGCATCAGTTGATGCATTGACAAGACTAGAATGCCTCTTTGGGCAAATGCTAACAATTAAACCTGCTGCTTCCTTTCATTGGAAATCTGGAAAACTTATAAATAATCACAACTTCCTTTTTCATCCATTTCATTTCCAAAGACCACATGAGCTGTTCCATATGTCTTCACAGAAGTGCGTAAAACCTCTCCAGAAAAGAGTCATGTGATTAGCGTGTTAGGCTGTTAAAAATAATTAGCCCTCCTATAACCACCGCTACCGCGGCTGCCTGTTTTTTCTGCACGGTGCCTGGTAGCTCTTGGGGCGAAGGATAGCCGTCGCCTGGCCTTGTTGAGCCCAACTGTGCTGACACGGAGCTGCGTTTTCCAGCCTCAATTTTTACAATGGGGAAAGTATTTTACGCTGTGAAAACACGGCCACCGCTCTTAGTGCGTGAGATTCCTCGACATCTGGCTTTTATGGCAATTTTTTTCGTAGTCCATGGTGAGAGCTACAGCTTTCTCTGGTAATAAAAGGACTGCTTTAACCCCACTGATGCGTACTTATTGCTTAGAGAGCCAAGAACCGAGATCACACCATGCGTTAGTCCACGCGCATGGACCCCGGGGGCCCAACATAAGTGCCTCAGACCCTTCATACCACCTCCAGCTGGATCGTGCATGTCTGCAACACCACACCACCCAGCCGTGTGCAGCGAGAAGGTGGTCATCACCGGACCAGGGGCTGCGCTCCACACCACAGCACGCGTGCAGCTGTTACCAAACGGACACCCTAGACATGTAAGGTGATCCCAACAGATGACCTCATTCCCTCCCAGCCAGTTAGAGTCAGAGCTGACATGATTCCCATCAACAACACCGCCACTCAGACTGACAGGCTGTGACTGCTGTCAGCCAACGCTGACCGCATCCATCTCAGACGCTAATGATAGCTCAGTTGGCAGGCGAGCAAACGGTGCAGTTGTGTGTTCCTGGGTGTTTAAATCAGATACAAGTCATCCAAAGATGAAAGTTACAGTGGTCAAGGTCAACCGTTCCACTCTGGTTTGTACAGGACGGCTGGGAGGGCGTGGGAGATATGTGATCGTTTTCTTTTTCCTACTGCAGCAAAGTTCGCAGTGAAATTTGTTTGGAGAAGAACCAAACATGGAGGCCTGGTGGTCCAGCTTCCAGTCAGTCTGATACAAACTTAGCAGGGTGGCAGAAAAACAAACACCAGCGAAAAGGGATGATGAACTCCACTGTTTCATATTTCGAAGCACTCTTTGAAAACGTCTAAAATACACGGTAAAAGGAAATATTTATGCAGCAAATGCACCGAATGCTGCAAAGGTAATGGCCTGGCACATCCAATAAACATCTGCGTTAGAAAAGCGTCGCATGAAAACCAGAACTGGTGGTTTTATTATGTTATTCCCCCATCTAGTGGTCATTAGAAGTAACGCACCGCGCCGTTAAAGATCTCATCTATGACGTTTAATAGGGACGCATAAATGGTTTAAGAAAAACAGTAGAGAATAATAGTACCAACCATGTCTGGGTTCCATCATGTATAATGCGTCATTCCAGCCTCCGATCCAGATACTCGAGAAAACGCAAGATCATCAGGGAGATCCTCGATGGGATCCAGGCTCGGAACGTGGAAGGAAGGTACCTACCGATCACTATCAACCGGCAGAGGTGAGAGAATAAAAAGACCCACAGGTGGAACACATGAGGGTAACGAGGCCAAGTTCGGTGCTCAGTTCAATCCTTCTTAGTGCGAACACGCCCAAAGAAATACAATGGTGCGAGTTAGCACCACTAGTATGTGTTATTATTCAAATATTTACATAATTCAGGATCACGAAAGAGCCCGAAATGCGGAGTTATAAAGTTAAAGATGCACCTGTATCCACTCTTTTATTTTTTTCTTTAAATCTGACATAGTAACCGTTATTTCACACCATTAGGGGGCGCTGTTTGCTCACAATTTATCGAATTACCTGCGCTTGTTCTCAAGAAAGTTATTCTCTTCTAATTTTGAGAAGAAAAATGACATTTTCTCCAGTGTTTGGATGTTAAATCACTTAATAATTTAAGATGTTTTACAAAAATGTTGAAAAATACACAGCAGAACTTCTGATACTAGCTTTCGATCTGCTCTGAAGGACAACTATCTTCTTGATTTGCGCTAAAGTGAAAATTCTGTATAAAGGACTTATCTGTGTTGATTAGAGGAGGTTTTCAGCTGCAGATTGCTCTGGAACGTTCTGTTTCCTCAGTGCTGACTGAGCTTTGTGGTGAGCATCTAGCATTAATGTCCTTTATGAGGATTTTTTTTTTTTGTCCTGGTCATTACAGATGTCTGCCTCACAATCAACATGATGCTTTTTGTCTGTCCAGAGTCCAAAAGTTTGAGTGCTGAACAGGTTTTGAAGCGCTTCAGGATTCCAAGATGAGATTTTAGGAAACAAAATCTCTTGGCGCCGTATCAAAGCAGGCCTCGGGGGTCAAACGTATCTGTTTTCATTTAATGTTCAAAGCTATCTCTGTGCAATGAGCCCTGCAGGATCACATAAAGATTAGCAACTTCCTGCAATACAGGATCTTTTATACGTGACATAACTCCTGGAAAACGGCGTGTTACTGTAACATACGATGGGTCATTGACTCTTCAGAACAAGAGTCCATGTTCTTCACTGCAGAAGTCTGCAAATATGGGCCGTTGATCTGAAATTTCAAGTTTAAAGGACTTGGTGGTAAGCATTGTGGACTGACAGACTGTATTTATGTCATGTATCTTTTAAAGAGAAAGGTAGATACTCCGTGTTGTGAGTCAGCTAAAAAGCTTTTTTTTATTATTATTATTCTTTATTTTACAGGGTTAGTTAAAGTAACAGGACATCCAGTAACGATTAATCGTAGCACCAGAATCATTCTGATCTTTTTTACAGGCTGCAAACACTGAAGGAACATCTGATTATTTAAAACATCTTTGGATAAAGCAACAAAAACAAACGCGCTGTTCCTCCGTTTAGTGTCAATGCCCGTTCAATATTTAGCACACGGTTAACAATTCAAGTATGAATATTAAAAAATACGCATATACCATAAGTTACAAATCTGTTATTACAAAAAAAGAGTATGATATCTCTACAAAACTGATGGCACATAGTGCATCAAGTATTATTTAACTTTCTGATACAGACCTCATAGAACAATTGGCCCTCATGTAAATGAATGTAGACCAAAGGTTTTCTAGCTGCTCATTGACTTACTTTTTAATCATTTTTCAGATACTCTTAAAATTAAAATAATCCCACTTTATCTAAAAAAAAAGAAAAGAAAAGAAAAGAAAAGAAAAGAAAAGAAAAAAACTGCATCTATCATTAACTTTGGTTAAGCTTTGCCATCCAGCTACGCCGCTTGCTGGGTTGTCGTAGTGGTGATTAAAAAAAAAAAAGGAGTCATTTGCGATTAAGTCCTACCCAGGAGCAGATTTCCAGGTTCTTTTAGTAAAGGAGGCAACAATAGCAAGAGGAGCAGAACGCAGAGCAGATTATGGTCATCTGCTGACGAGCTGGGCGCCAGTGTTCTCGCCATCAGAGGTAATTCCAGTTGTTGGAGAGCACCATTCCAAAGATCCCCATTTAAGGTTAGTTGTTACAGTACAACAGCACAAATATGCCTCAACCACCAAACAGATCTACAGTCTTACAGAATAAATATGGTCAACATAAAAATATTACATATCTCAGTAGAGTGCGGGTGTCTGAGAGGTAGGGGGTTGCAGGGAGGGATGGAGGGATTTAGGTGAGAGGTCACACCCAAAACGGACGGCAACTAAAGCAAATAAAGGATGAAAATATGTACGCTTTACTTATCAGCAGTTTTGTCTCCATGCGGAAATTGCGCGTCTGTCGTTGGAGTTGAAGGTGGTTCAGTTAGAAGGTGAGAAAGGTTGTTCTCCTGGAGTTTGGCCTCTGATGTGAAGCAAGTCTGGTCAGTTCTTCACCAATTTTAGGACAGATTTAGGAAGCCAAGCTAAGACAGGCATTCAGCAGCTAGTATGCTTCTTTTAGCATAGAAAGAATTACATAAAAGCCCACTTGTTAATCACTGGGAAATGCAAGCGAAGCCGGGAAATCGCTAATGTTCCCGTTTAAAGAGATTACATAGTCGAATTTTTGCAAAAAATTCTTCCACAGGGCTTTTACAGCCATCGCAGATGCAGCCAACCATTACACACTATTGTACCGCCTGGTGTCAGAGGTTTGCATTAAATATCCTGTCTCCATGGCTGCAACAGTCGAACTGTTACAGCCACAAGTGTGTCAGTACATTTACACACATCTATACACCTCAAATATATCATTTTTGGGTACTTTGTGATTTGTGAAAAGTCTGGGTATGTTCCTTCCCTCTGCTGTGAAATATCCCTTGTGTGATGTTTAAAAATATGTATCAGCATGAGATGAAGAAGGACTTTCAGTTGGATTTGATCACTGTCAGCAGGAAAGAAGTTGGCTTCTTTTGCAGTTTGGATGCAGGACCCAGGGGCGGTCCTGTAGCCCTCAACTGCAAGTGCGCGTGACCTTTAGCTGCCATGAGGGATGAGGGGAGTTTTCTGTGGATGGTGGACCGGAAATGCGCTGTTGGAACTCAGGTGACTGGAGTCCGACACCTCAGGGCGGGTCTGGGGTTTGTTCTGTGCCTGGGTTTCAGTGGACTTGCAGGAGGAGACCGTTGTGAGCCTGGGGAATGCACTTCCCACAGAAACCGCCACAGCGGCCGTAGATTCTTGTCCCGTCCTACGGGCGAGGACAAACGAGAGAGGGGAGAGAGAGTGGGAAAAGGGCAGCTTTATTACGCAGAAAATGGAAAGCGTACAAATGTCAGCGGAGATTCCTCTTCAATGAATCAGGCAGAAGTACAGCATGGCCATTCAGATGGTTCTATTCACCCCCCCCCCACCCCCCCAGGAAAAAAAGTCTGATTTTCCGAGTCATAAAAAGACAAGCATTTGTCAGTTACCTCAGATCTGTGGACTTTGAGGGAAACGTAGTTGCCCTGAGACGTCCACTTGGTGGCTTCGGCCACTTTGAGACCGGTACCAATCAGGTTAATACTGAACTGGCCCTGACGGGACACAGCAGACATGAGTTTCTCCACGAACGTCGTCTAATTAATCTCTGCACCAAAGGGAAATGCAACATGTGCGTCTCACCAACCTGTGGACATTTGGCTGCGCTGTAGCAGTCTCCCGCCGTGGCAAAGGGTACAGGACGGCCGAGAAGAGTCTGGGAAAACTGCAGATCTGTGACTGGGAAGCAGCAAAACACACACAGACAAGAAAGAGTCAGGATGGGACCGAAGACAGCTGCTGTCTATAAATAAACACAGCCCAAAGCAGAGAATACTCTCTACATATTTACATTTCATGCAGGGTTTAAAGCTTTGGACCAAACACCAATTCAACAATGAAACAAATCAATAAATTTGCCTGTAAATAAACTATTGAATCAAATCCATCTTGATAAAATGATGCAGAGGGAGGAACGTGGAAAGGATGAAAGGAAGACTTCATCTCATCTACGTCCAGTCAGCTCTCTCTCTCTCTCTCACACACACACACACACGCACACGCACACACACACACACACAAACACACACTAATTACATGCATACTGGACACAGTGGGGATGATGGAAATGATGATAAGCAGATGAAGATGTGAGTCCTCACATGCAAATCTCAGCAGGGACGTCCTCACAGTTCCAAAGTTCACAAAATTAAAGCGTCTTTGGGTAATAAAATACGTTGACCGCACTAACAGAAAGCTGCATAAAAGATGGCATTTAAAAAAAAAAAAAAACTGAATTCAGAGATCAAAGGCATTTTCTCACATGTGGCTATCTTCTGTCCTTCCATTTTCAAGATAAAGGTCTTGTTTCAAAATAAAACCTGGTTATGTCTGTGTTTGTATTCCAGGGAAATGTTGCGGGCCCCTGGGGGCACGGGCTCCTGGCTCTCATGCGCATCTTGTGGGGGCTGATTCACATACAGTCTGTTTTACGCGTGTGAGGTGGTGAGCGTGCGAGGCCATGCGTTTCCAGAAAACACAGTAACTATATGTTGTTATATTTCAGACGAGGGCGGTGCGGAGCGGGGGGGGGGGTCCCTCCACGACAGCAGCCATGGACTGGAGCTACGCACCCATTATCCTCAGAGAGCTCAGGTCCAGCCGAACTTTGTGGAAGAGCGTGTATCCTGCGGCCGCGTAGTCGTTCCTACAGTTGCAGTCTTGTCTTCTGCTGCCGTTATACGGACATTCGAAAGGGTTCAGCAGCCTGGAAGAGACACGTGGACACTCCATGAACATGAACCCCAGCGGTACCGGACCCTCAACCCTCCCCACACACACACACCTGTGCCCGTACACCTCCGAGTAGTTGTCCATCTGGCCGCTGCGCAGGGTCACGTACTCCTTTGGCTCGTCGGTGTCCATGTCAGCGCAGTAAACCTGAGCACGACGACACAGCAGGTGAGAGCCAGCGGGAAAACTGCAGGCTGGTCCGAACGGGACAAGAAGCTGCGGAGGCAGCATACCTGCAGGATTCGGGATTTGACTCTGAGGTAGAACTCCCCGTCCATCTTCACCCCCTGCCTCACCTGGACCTCCCGACAGGAGGTGAACAGTTGGCCTGGGAGGTCAAAGGTTAGGAAGGTTTGAGTGTAAGAGCAGAGAAGCACACATCTGCATCTAAAATTAACATTTCTGATAGTTCCAAAGACAAATTTGCCGTTAAACAACAAGGGTTGTGTGTTGCCTCATAAGTCACCCCCCCCTTCCCCCTCCCCCGTTTTCATTCACATGTGTGAGGACCAAATGTGTCATTCACGAAAAGAACATTCATTTGTCAAGGTTGCGCCTTTAATTTGCATTTGGCCCGGATGCCAAATAATGAGCCTGAGATTTCGGCCCCAGTGCCAGAATTCTGGATCTGCTGAACAAACGTGAGCCAGGATCTAAATCTGCAGCTCAGAACCTGCAGAAAATAGAAAAAAAACACCCTGAATGAGCCCCTCCAGTTGGACGGGATTTGACGCTGCTTCTCATCACGTTGAGAGTGTTTAATTATTTGTATTCCCTCCGCTGTTTCTCCCTGCGTGCTGTTTGCCCGCATCGCCCTGATTAGCTGATTAGCATTAATACTTGAGCGCAGGACTGGCCGTCGTCCGAGCATATCGCTTTAATTTCGCTGTTGCCTGACTTGGCAGAAGCCAACTCAGGAATGAACAGCCCACTGCGCAAGTACTGAAACATCAGAACTGTGGGGGAGAAAACCTACAACCGTTGGCCCGCTGCCGGCTTTTACAGTGAAGTTGACAATGGAAGCAGCCGGAGGCTCCAGCGAACAGCCCTGACCGAGTGTCCACTCGGAGGAAAGCCCGACTCTTTGTTGTTCCCCCGTGGAATCGCTGCAGAGGCTTTAAGTGGAGGTGGCTGTTCTGCCTCATGTGTTAAAACAAACCCAAAAGCTGAGCTTGTGCAAACGCAATCAGATACGGTGCTGCTCCGTAGTCCATTTAGCACCTCTGCGCTGCTGCGCTCGCAGCTGTGGATCACTCACACTCTGTGTCCCGACAGGCGGCCTGAGACTCGGGTCTGTCTGACGGGCTGCAGTGTTTGGACGGCTGGCCCTTGGAGGTCACACACTCCACCCCGCGCTCCATCACTCCAGCCCCACAGGTCTGCGAGCACTGTCACACACACACACACACACACACACACACACACACACAGATACACACAATCAGGTCCAACTCTGATCAGCGGGACCGCAGGCGCGGAGAAGTCTCACCTTGCTCCACGGGCCCACTTTCCAGTAGCTCGGGTGCGGGCATTCCCTGAGGAGGCACGGCTGGGTGCTGGGGGGGTGGGGCCCGGGGCAGCGGGTGCTGGCAGAGGGCGTGTGGGGATGCAGAGCCCGGGGGGAGGGTGTCACAGAGCAGGAGACCATGCGCTGCTGGTAGCCAGTGCCGCAGCTGGCCGAGCACTGATTCACACACGCAGACAGAAGCCCGTTTGCAAAACGCCACAGAACGAATGGTGAACATCAGCCCCCACGTCTTCATCCATCCCTACCTGTGACCACTCCCCCGTTATCCACGCGTGGTGACAGGGCGGACCTTGGCAGGAGTGGTGTGTGTGAGGCTGGGAGGAGGGCTCGCAGTAGTCAGCCTGGACAGGTGTCAGGCCTGGGCCCACGCAGCCCACCTTTCTGCTCCTCGTGCCCTCCCCGCACGTTGCATTGCACTATAAAACAAATGACGCACAGCTAAAAGTAGATCTGGCAGAGGGGGCAGTGTTGCGCTATGAGCGTGCACGAACGCGAGAGTGCAAATGACGCGACTTCCCAGGATCGCTCTGCTAACACCAAAGCCAGAAAAAGATCCCTTGGGGCCGGCGATGTTTTATAAAGACATTTATGTGACATGATATGAAACGGAATCTTAAAACCAATTAGTGTGACGGACGTCTTTATGCTTCCACAAAGTCAAAAAGATTTTAGTGCCAAAGTGTGAAAGAAGCGACGCTGCAGCACAGAGCCGTGCACACATTCCTGCAGCAGACACGGAGCTTTGTCCCTACACGGTGCCCCTCTTTCATGCTGCACTCTTCAAGAACACGACACGAGGGACTTAAAAGGAAGACGAGCCGGGGGAAATAAAAACAAGCCTCAGACAGATCAGTGATATTCAGCAGGACAAAAGAGATGCTGGCCATCGGTAGTCGGGGCCCTGAAATGATTTCCCGCTCGATGGTTATCAACAAAGCCCCTCGTGAGTGACGCAGGAGAGCGAGGGTATCTGCAGGTCGTCTGTTTAATGGTGCGGAGAACAAAAGAACGAGCAGAGAGCGCGGCCAATAAAAACCCTAACAAGATGGCCAAACATCTGCTCATCTGTGTCCTGCTGAGAGACCCGGAGCGAAGAGGAAACGGCCGTCCCGGTACTTACCTCCTCCCAGTCGCCAGCCACCCAAGTGAAATGGGTGCACTCTGCTCTCTGGCAGGGCCGAGCCTCGGCGGGACGCTGGCGAACGTCGCACATGTCGTCTCTGACCCGTCCGGAGCCTTTAAGTCTGCAATAGACCTCTCGGTTCTGAACCCCAACACCGCAGGACGCAGAGCACTGGATAAACACACGGAGAGCACGCAAGAGAAATAAATACCGCTGATTCTAAAGACACATTCCACGGGAGCAGCGAGCAGCGTTTGCTGCACCGTACGTGTGTTTTACTTTGGTTTGACTGATCTTTGGTTATTCTTAATGGCTGGAATAATTAGCTTCAGGCCACCCCTCGTTAGTTTAATGTTTCTGGATTATATATCGTATTGTTTTTCCTGTAAACTTGCACGGTGGGGCATTTTTGTGGAAAATCTGTAAGTGAAGTTTAAGGATCCACATAGGAAACCTCACGGGAGAGCAGTTCAAAATATGACACTCAGAATATGCGTACAGAGAATTACAAATATCGGCCAAAACAGGGATTAGTGCGTCTCGGTTCAGTTGGAAAATCCACCTCGACTCACAACATGAAGTCAATTAACCCCCCCACCGTGGGAATCACTCCAACAGCGGGTGGTGAAGTTTTAAACTTGACACGTGCACGGATAGTGCGACATAAAACATGTCTTTTGCGCTCCGGTTGAGGATTTCATGGTTACTGGTGGTATGTGGAGGAAGATGATTGCTTCCAGACACCAGCGGGAGGAACTGCAGGAAGCCTTGTGGAGGGAAGCATACTGGGCTCTTTGGGGATTAAGTGGTTACTTGAAATCAGGGAAGAGCCGTGTGGTGTTTTTGAATGAATGAAATACTGCTCAACCGTGCAAATGCGTTCAAAGGATGTTATCCCAACCCCTGATTAACAGTGTTGAGCTTTAACGGGCTTTCAGGTTAATGTTTCCCTCCAGAAACAGAGATGTAGTTGGAGCTAAAAGGAGAGACCTGGATGAGCATTCATCAAACGCTAATGGCAGATGCTACATTTGTCCAGAGTAAACAGGTAGCGTGATGTCAGTGTCGAACAGCAGATGTTTTCCATGATATAGCCAGTTCAGAATTCAAAGGAGGCCGTTAGCTTGTTCCCAATCTGTCAGAGCGTGACGAAAAACCATGGCAGACACTCCTCCTTCAGCCTGCTTCAGCACACGCAGTAAATCTGAACGCGTTCCTCTCTGCAGCGGCTGCATCACGGCTGTGTCATCAGCTCGGAGATGACTCTACGCGCACACGGGGCGTCTGCTTGCACTCATGTGGGGTGTCAAGGACGCCGATCCTGGATGTACGACAGCATTCCTTCAGCTGCGTGGGGGGCCGATCGCTGCGGCGACAGCTGCAAGCCTTCATCTCTACTGTCTTTCATGCGTTCAGTTCAGAACTCTCTGGTCATTGTGTGGTCTTACAAAAAAAAGGGGGGGGGGGGGGCA
>BJFM01000857.1:246718-267777 GCA_016586285.1 Arothron firmamentum
GTGTGTGTGTGTGTGTGTGTGTGTGTGTGTGTGTGTGTGTGTGTGTGTGTGTACATGGCCTACATTTGCAGCCCCTGGAGGCGTCTGTGCATGCATCTCAGCTGCTTAGAGACCGACCCAGAGGAGATGGTACGTACCTCCCTCCACCTGTTGGCCTTCCAACCGGGGCATCCGCGGGCGCGACACGCCTTCTCAGTTCTCGGCCTGGGAAGGTGGCTGCAGAGCTCCTCTTCTATTTCGGTTTGGTTCTGGTAAACACAGGCGATCTCCCGCCGCTTGGTCCCACGACCGCAACTCACCGAGCACTGGAGACGGAAGAACAGAAGGAGGGTGGGGACGGAGAGAAAAGTAGGTCAGATTAACCTTCCCATTCAAGATGAGACAGCAACGTGTCTGAGACAATACCGAAACTGTCCCGTTAGATGTGTGTAAACACTGAAGATGAGTAAGTTCTGCATTCAATCTAGTATTTTGCACAGACTTGAAGGATGCTAATGGAGCAAACCCACACAAACAAAAGCCAGTTATCTGTGTTTCTCACACACACACGAGGAAACCTAATATAGCTTTAAAGTCCAAGAACTGATAGGAATCCTTAAACCGCAACTCCAGGTACACCGGTGAGTTTCCTGGTTCCATTTCATGGCCAAGTGAACACACCACAAACAAAGTGAAGCAAACAACTTTGGGCCAAACCGTTTAGTCAAACACTCCCACACGGCTGGAATGCACACAGCTATTTAACCTGTAAACAGAGGAATTACTTTTAGAAGGGCTGTAAACGTCTGAGGCCGCGAGCCGGTGCTGAGTGACGCGTGCTGCTGCTCCACCGTCTGCATAAAATCATCTATAAAAGCAGCACCGCTTCAACGTCGGTGCAAAGCCGTCCAGAGTCCTCCGTCCCCATAAGTCCAGACAGCAATTAGGGTGGCGGCTATTTCTGCTTGACGAGTCAGCGCCTGGCATACAAAGCCGATCCAAAAATGGGGTGCTGGTCTCAGATATGCTAGATGAAGTTAGTTACATTTTGTCTTAGCGTATTTTCCAGTCCAGAAAATAAACATAATATTGCATTGTCCACTAATTATGATCTCAGATTGTTGCATAACAGCAAGAATTTTTTTCCCCCTCTACATGCTCGCGGTGCTGACCACACAACAGACGACAACTCTTCAAATTATTACTTGATATTGTTTAAATTCAAAGCTAATAAAACCTACTGATGAGGATTTTCTTGTGCTGGCTGTGGTTTACATGAAGCACACATGCGTCATATACATGTAATTATCGAGGCATGTTAACTACAGGGCCGGCTCAGCTGACGGAGAGCATCAAAGCAGAGGCCAGAGCTGAGTGACTGGTCCCTGAACGCACCGCATTCACACACTCACTCCACAACGATAAGAGCTCCCTCCACCTCACAGCACACCCAGGCAAACATGCTGGGGTGGAGGGGGGTGATGGTGAGGTGGAGGACTGGCCCCTCCTTTCTGCTGTAAAAGCAAGAGGGAAAAAAAGTGTGGGGGGGAAGAGAAAGAAAGGAAATCGCAGCCATACGGGCTACGCTTCCCGACTGAACTGCATCTGCGCTCCAACGGTGGGAGAACAGGCGCAGCATGGCGAGGCACGCCACCCTCCGTCCTGCCGGCCTCATCCGTCAGCCGTTATCAGGGATGGTAACGCGGAGCTCCGGCAGAGGACGGCTTCACCTCTGAGAGCAGGGAGAGGGCGCGGAGGCAGGCTGCAGAGCTCCACAGCTGGGCTGCTCCACTCATCCAGCTCAGGTGAGTCTCCTCCATTTATCACTCCCAGGCTGTCCAGTGAAGGCATTCTTAGATGAAACGCAGAATGGCACGTGCGTGGTATTTTTATTGATTCTTAAAGCAACTGTTCACTCTGAATGTGTTGGTTTTTGAACTCGCGGCTCCCTCAGCACGTCTCATGGGAAATGAAACACCCTGGAGAATTTGCCCTCCCACATTGTCCCAACAATTAATTTCACATGGTTAGCTGGGCTAAATCTACCATAATCCGATGAACTTCATCTTGCAGTAATGTGGATTACTATTAGATGGAATGACACACCCGCCTTAGATTTAGCACAAAGTTGAAACTCAGCCAAGTAAAACAGCTTTTGTGTGACGACTATATTTTATTTTTGCAGGCATTAAAAGGAGCTTCTGCAGAGAAAGACATTTAAAGCTGGCAGCTCTTTATCATCACTCTGATTTTTCAGCTAATTCCAGCTAATTTCACATTAGATTTAAAGATAGGCTGAAAGTAAAGTATCTTTTCAACAATTTTCTTTAAAGCATTAACGTCTTTGTCCAGGATCAGCAGTCAGCAACTTGCCGACGGCCCCACCCACTGCTCTCCAACAGGTAAGCCACATGGAAACTTTTAGACAATCTCTGTCACCGTGCCAATGTGACGATCAGCACAGCGAATACTGCACAAACCTCACCGAGAGGAGGTAAATTCCAGCAAAGCCCAGCGGGCTCAGATAAAAACCAAGCCTGACGGAGCATTTGTTTGATCACTGATGATTCGGGTCTCAACCGTGAACATAAAAACATTTATTACTGTGTCAACTATAATTAGGCTTTCAAAGACTTTTCTATTTAGTGACAGAAGCTGAATCATTGTTTTGATTTCATGTAGCTGATCGTTGCTGCGTGCATGTTACTGCTGAACGTGCCGGTTTAATCCTGTTTCTGCCCTTTCATGTAAAAAAACTAATCTGCAAGCAGCACCCAGGCCAAGTTAGCAACGACTCTCCTGACGTGAGAGCTGAGGTCGAATTCCAAACAGCATGTTTTGCGTTGCTCCGACTTGGTAATGTTGAGCATATGGTAACCGCGGTTACGCAGGCGCTTCAAAGGACCTGACCCGGAGCAAGAGCAAACTTGTAGACACAGACTTTGAAGGAGCGTGGAATTATACCTGAGCTGCGAGACAAATAACCTTTGCAAACACAAAACTGATCCACGGGGCGGCTACCAGCCGTGCACGTGTGTGTGTGTGTGCGTTCAGTTAAACAGAACAAAGTGAGATAGCAATGAAGGGCTGGAAAACTTTCAAACTGCTCTGTGCTCTTCTTCTGCAGGGGAGGATCCTAAGATGAGAGTGCAGGACATTCTGTAGACGTGGGAACAGCTGGGAAGAAGAAGAAGAAGAAGAGCGTCGTGGCGCAGAGGAATGTCAGCAGTCGTACATGGTTCAACCACCAAAAAGAGAGAGGTGATCCTTCCATTATTCACAGCATCTATGATGCTCGTGGGGCAAATTAAAGTATGTGGAAATTCTTAAATCTGCATCTGTAATAGGAAATGAGCAGCTACAGATGTTTCGCCTTGATTTTGCCAGATTTATTGCCCAGGATGCAACACTGAAATGTGGAAATGATTTCCTGTCCCTGTCAACTCGGCTCCTTACAGGCAGCTTCTGATTGGCTGAAATTAAAGGCACGTTCTGCGCTCGGAGGCAGAGATCTGGTCAGGAACGTCTGCCATCGCTACAGGGGTCAAATAAACCACCGGCAGAGCGGAGGTATACAGTTTCCTCAATGCCACTGCCTTTTTAAGTCAGAGTCGCTCTGAAAAGTTAGCGGGTGCAGACTTAAGAGATGACAAAACGGCAGCGTTTTCTCTGCCTGGGTAAACATTCCAGTGAGAGCTTTTTCATCGTTCTGGCATGTGCTCAAACAGCCAGCGCCGCACAGCCACTACAAGAGACAGGCTGTAAAGTTAAAGAACAGTCCTAGAAACCAGCAGACAAGTGTGTGCATAGAAATTTCTCCATTAATGCCCAATTGCAGCCTGTACATAAAGATAGATCTATCGCTCCCTGGTAATAGGCTGCAGAACGACCATAAACCCCTAATTACCATAATCACCATAGTTCTGCTGGCAGAAACCATCTGAAGGATATGAGTTTGGGTCTCATTAGATCGAGGTTAAATATGATTAGCAGCTGAGGTCCGATCCACGCCAGCCCAGAAGTCACTTCCTGTTTTACAGCAAATGCAGGCGGCTGTAAGAAAACAGCACCTGAATTCCTGCTCTCATTTTCACTGGTAATTCACAAAAGCACTCTGGTTATTAAATGGTTATTAGACAACAGTCAAACAGCAAATGAAGAAAAATAACAACAATGAAACCCGAAAGAGATGCATTTTGAGAAGAGTTACAAAAGAAGCCATTGAAGAAGTATGAGCAGCACACACGGGAGGCACTGGCTGACATACTGGAATTTGCCCACATCTGTGCACCAGTGGCTCTGAAAATGTAGGATCATCAGAAACAGATCTGACAGGTAGCTAACTGCCGAAGAGAGCCGAGCCCATCAAACCGACTGGCGCGGTCGTTGGTTAAACTAAAGCAGATTGTATTTTTTAGTGTTGGTGTCAGTGAAGGACCATTAGCTCCCCATTACCTAAACTGGTCCGCAGCGGCCATAAATTCCTGCCACTGATAGAAATGGAACCTGCAAACTCCATCTCACTCCATCACCGCGATAGTGTGGACGAGCCCAGACAGGCCGGAGCCCCCGTGAGCCTGAAACCATGTGGGTAGAGTACAAACAGCCGGTTCTGTCAGGAAGCTCTGCCTGGCTTAAAAGCACTTCAGCAACAAGCTGAGAAAGAGCAGGAGCTCTCCACCTGCGTCATAGTGATCAATGTTCCATCTGATGAGCCTGAGGCGCGACGGCCTAAATGCTCACAGATTTGCACACCACTTCGTCTCACTGAAAGTCAGCGTAAGTCAGGCCTGAGGTTACGAGAGGTCCCTGAGAATCTGCGGAGAAATGTTTACGATTTTTCAGATAAGATCTCCCAGCCTCTGGTCTTCTACCTCCCACGTCAGTCCCGCCCTGGAACCGCGCCGTTTGAACCACCCAGTCATCCACTGAACCATTTCGCTTTCTCCCAAAGGGCCGCGGTGAAACTTTATCTCCCGCTCAGGTTTAAATTACAGCCGTGACGAGAGCCATGCCTGTGACGGCCGGGGGAGACGCCTGCATTTCTCACATGGGCAGGATCAGGAAACACCAGGCCAGTGATGTCACGACCGTCTGACCCCGTGGTGACAGGTTTGCAGAGGGTTCTCGCCCGTTTGCCCTCGGGCCAACGTAAAGTATGTCAACGTTGTGCATGTGGGTTTCATTTAAAGCAGCATAATTAGCCTGTGAGTGCTGAGGAGCGCTCCTCCTCCCTGGGAACCACGCTCCGGACAGGAAGCTCTATGTTTTCGTAAGCAACAAACAGGCATAAATTACTAAAATGGCTCCTCGGCCGCCAGTTCCATCACACTCGGTCTCATTTTTGCTGCTCACACATGTTTTGTTGTTTAAGCTGAGCCGCGTCTGTCCTGGATCTCAAATCTGTGCAATAAACCTCATCAGTTTTGTGTCGGTTTTTTCTTCATACATGACAAACGTGTTCTGATGTTTGGATCCTGCCCAGAGAGGTAAATGAGAAATGACCTCATGTGAATTTTCTGTGCGATTTATTGTTAAAGGGTTTAGTTTTCCAAGAAGGAAGCCAACATGTAGAACTAAAAAGCTAAACGAGAGAAAGGTCCTGCAGACAGTGATTAATGATGGTGGTTTCATTCTGAAATAGTGGAATACCTGTGATTTAAACAGAATTTTATCTGTCTAATGTAATTCTTTCAGAACATTATTGCTTTTAAAATACGTTAAGATAGCAGGATTACAGGGATTGCAGCTCAATTGATAATCATTAGGTCTGCCCACAGATTTATCATTAGTTTAATCTGTACGAACATGTGGCTGCCGCTGGATCAGTAGATTCGGGTACTGTCTTTCATATTCCAGTGATATCAATAAAATAAACCATTGGAACATGCTGACAGCTTCCCTCCGGTAAGTAAGTAGGTCACCATCATCTACATAATTCAGTCACTTACTAAGGGTCCCTGCTCAGCTCAGCCAGCCTTTCCAGCACAGAGCAATAATTATTCTCAGCGAGGGGAATCCGCCAGCCAGACGCATCGCGGAGCGCTCCATTAATGCAATGGTGAACAGATGTGCCACCCAGCACCCGGGTTTGATTTGTGTACTTTTCCTCCACGTAGAAGATGTCTGAAAGTGTACATTTTGTTTTTGATCATGTGAAGAGCTGCACACACACGTCAGAAACGTGTTTCTCCAAAGACTTAATCATTAGGAGGTTTTCTGAAGATAACGTGCAGCAACGTCAACGTTAGAGGGTCAAATACTTAAGCACAACGCAGCAAGTTAAGAGTTAGTTCTTTCCTGGGATGTTTACAACAGCACATTCTGCATGTGTTGTTTTTAATACATTAGTGAGGTCTTGTGACTGTTAATGAATGAATAAATGCACTATTCGAACGTGTGTGTTGGCTTTTTAATCTCTCTCATCTCCAATTTTCTCTATTATCAGTTGTTTTTGTCGGTAAAATACTGCACTGACAAACACCACAAATGTTAGTTATGTTTCTTTAATAATATTTACAATAGTAAAAGCTAGTTTAACATGGTCATGAGTTCTCTTATGCCGATGAAATAAATAAAAAACAACAACATTGAACCAAAAGA
The DNA here is from genome assembly GCA_016586285.1 of Arothron firmamentum. Lineage (NCBI taxonomy): Eukaryota > Metazoa > Chordata > Actinopteri > Tetraodontiformes > Tetraodontidae > Arothron > Arothron firmamentum. Next base: position 253,301 of record BJFM01000857.1, read on the forward strand.
GGCAAAAATAAAGTGGAAGTGATCCGAGTTTGGCCACTTTGCACCACAAAAAAGAGAAAAAGAAAACATGAAGCGTTGGAGGAATGAAGTCCGGCTTCTACTGGACGTCTTGACTGCGAAACAAACACACACAGACACACACACATACACATACACACACATACACACACGCCACACACACGGATGCAGAGCGTGATGACAGCGACACAAACGCAGACCCCACAGCAACACTCGACCTGAAATATATGTCACCAGTGTGTGGTTTTCCAGAGTGTAACAGTAAGTGCACGACCTGCTCACAGTTCCCTCTCCAGTTCACAAGTGTGCCACCCACTCCTGTAACCATGACTACAGCGTGTGGCACCTTTGTTTATGCACAGTTTCCCCCAGTTTATGCACAGTTTCCCCCAGTGTTGCGTTGGGACTGACCTGGTTACGTGCGTCCGATGACAAATAACTCAAGTTCTGTGTCACAATCTCAAACATTCCAGCTGCAGCGATTCATAATGTATAAACCAATAAATAGGTGAGATTGCAAAAACGCAGAAACCTTCAGAGGCACAGACGAGTTTAGAAGGCGGAGGTATCCGTGTGCTTTAAATGGCTGATGGAGTAAGCGGAAAGTAAAAAAAAAATAAAAAAATACAACAACCGACGACAGATCAGCGAGCTGCTCTGATGCTGCCAGCACTGCACAGAATAAATAAGCACCATAAAAGTCTGTCTTCATGAAACCGACAATGCACCAACATTTCATGGTGATGCAATAGCACCATATTGTAATAACAACCTTCCCCAAAACAACTGCTAGCGCCCAATTCGGCCTGGTTTTATATACAGGATGGCTGTGTAGGAATGTGCAATTAGACTGAAAGTGTGGCTGTTACCAACTGCAGAATAGAATTTAGTAAACAAAATCTCGTTTTCCTTGAGTTTAAGGTACTAACTGTTCTCTGGCTGCTAAATTTTTATAGGTAAACCTACATTTTTTTTATATATTTTTTTGTTAATATGGCCAGGTCAAAAACAACACAGAATTAGGAATGAGTTACATTTTGAGAATATTTTCCTCTGTACAAACTTTAGTCATGGAACACGACCCAGAGCACCAGGAAAAAATATTAAATATGATTCTTAGTAACAAAAACAAGGTACTTGTAACAGTCCTGTACAGAGATACACAAACAAAGAAAATCCATAATATTAACTCTTATACACAAATATACACTTGTGTACTTCAGATACAGGGAGACGGCAGGAATATCAGTAAAGGACATTTACTTCATGCCTCATATGTAAAATAAATATTTTTCTAGAATTAAACCTCTACAAATATATGGCATTGCTGGACAAAACTGTCCCTATTTAATTGAAAACGGCTCAGAACGGGACGCATGTTTTTGTTTTCCCATTGCAGCGAGAGGAATTCATGTGTTTTTAATGATCTGCTAAGTGGAACAGCACTTTGAGTTTTTTTTGCATATGTTTTCCCTCTTTTTTTTTTGGTGGGGGGGTTCTTGATTAGCACTGTGCCACTGCAGGGCCCATCTGGGTGGGCTGAGGCTGGCGAGCTCACAGTGATAAAAGCCTGCTCTCGCTTCAGAATCTCCAAGGTTTCAGGCTAAATGCACACTCAGCACACCGGTCTGAAGCTGTTTCAGCACACACCACGTCTACTCACAGTTACGCGCCCTCAGGAAGGTCAGGGTGGGGAGGGAAATTCATACTATCGTACCGGTTTCCAGGGTCGGCGGTGCCAAGAGGCAGAGCCCGGGCAGGGCTGCAGGTTGCACTGCTCCATGTCGGGCGGCTTGTCCAGGACGTCGCAGTTGTAGTCATTTAGCCTCTGGCCATTGGGCCTCTGGCAAACCACCAGGCGAGTCTTCCGTCCCCCGCCGCAGGTTTGAGTGCACTGAAAGCAGAAAAAGAACATTTCTACATCTGTTCTAAAAACAGACGGATTAAAAGTGTGGATGTGGCGAGCCCCACCTCGGCCCAAACGCCGTAGTTCCACAGAGGGCAGGGCCCGGAGTCACAGCTCTTGGACTCGGCAGGTTTGACCCTCTCGTCGCAGTAGCTGTTGCTGCGTCCGTTGGCGTCCTGACAGACCACCACTCGCCTCTGGAAGCCCCCCGCACAGGTGCTGGAACACTGCAGAGGAGGACGAGCGCACATCAACCAGAGGAGAAAAATACAGCCGCGCTAGGAGAGGTCAAACGTAGACGAACAGTTATGGTTGGCGGACTAAAATCTGCCCTTTTTAGCAGAAACTGCCACGTTCTGTTGCTGCTCAAAACTAAGTTAAAAAGGTGGAAACCATCAGTCTCCAACACTGAGCAGCACAGCCTTGACCAGAGCGCTCTGCATCCAGTTAAAAAGAGACAACCCTGCTGTGTGTGTGTGTGTGTGTGTGTGTGTGTGTGTGTGTGTGTGTGTGTGTGTGTAGGGGGGATGAGCACATTCAGTGCGCTCCGTGTGAGGGAGGACAGCACAGAGTGAGTCCGAGCAGCCAGGCGTCACCTCCATCGCTGCAGAGTGTGCGGGGAAGAATGCATCTGCTGGGGGCCTCAGTCAGAGACACAAGCTTTTGTCTGGGGGACTGAAAGACACCTGGTCGCTGACTCGGTCAGTGCAAAAATTAAAAAAAAAGCTCACTCGACCTCAAGGAAATGACCAAACAAACAAAGAAGGCCTGAAGAACAGACCACCTTCGAGGCGTTGCTGCTGCTGTATTTGTGTATCTGCTGGACATACTGCGCCCCAGGGTCCAGTCCTCCACTGGTTGTCTGCCGAGGGCACGTTCCAGCTGCTGTGGCCCGGATGGCGTCCCGGGTCTTGCGGGTAGCCGTAAGGTTGGTCGTTGATACGCTGTCGGCGGTAGACGGAGGGGCAGGGGGCGGCGATGCACTCCTGCTCCATCGAGGGCTTCTCGTCGGGGTCGCAGAAGGATGGGTCCACCGGTTGGTGGTAATTGGAACAATCGACATGGCGGGTGATTTTCCCCACACCACAAGTCACCGAACACTGGGAGGGAGAAAAGCGGCGCATTAAAGGGAGATCCTCGCTCTTCAATCTGTTTCCACAACTGACTGTTCCAATAGACTCTTGTGCCTCTTTGTGATGTGGAAGTCTGGAGTTCGTAACCATGACAACAGAAGCCATCAACATAAGATGATCTGACACTAAGGAAATTAGCTCACACACATATTTAATTTTGGCCCTTTGATTTTAGAAAAACGCAGGATTAAATGGTCCTGAAATTATCTCTGCTAAAGGAGATGACATCATCGGTGTGTTTAACTTGCCCTTGTGAACCCTCTCATCAGGAACGAGCCAATCTGAGAGCAATAATTGACTACTTAAGACCGAATACCCGTATCAGAGTGAGTCAAATACTGCTGAAGGAAATAAACATGTTGCTGGAAGTCCCCAGTGTGGGAAAACATCTGTGGTGATTGGACACAGAGATAGCCATTTCAACTCACGGGCGACCACTCTCCGGCACGCCATTTTCCGCAGGGGCTGAAGCAGGTGGACATTTCTGGAGGGCGGGGTAGGTGGGTGCACTGCGACTCGTCGGCCACTCCGCCCCGGGCGTCTCTGCAGCTCACGTAACGTGCCCGCTTCCCCTTGCCGCAAGAGACGGAGCACTAAAAGACATGAACGGATAAAAGCTTGACTTCAAGACACCGATGTCATCCGGCCTTTTAGAGGGTGGACTGAAAAGAACTGGGGCCATTAAAAAACGCAAACGTTATCGCTTACTAAAACATAAATGAGCCTTAAGGAGGTCTAGAGAAAATATTATCGCTACTGAATATTACTAGTTAACCAAATAATGCTAAAGCAATCATACTCCATAGGAAGCTATGTTACAATGCTGAATTCCTTTCACAGCATAAACTCATCAAAATCCATTTATATGTAAGACAAGCAGCCTTGTTCTGAGTGCTAACGTTTAAAAACACACCTATCAGAAGAACACCTGCGACTTCTTCCCACGGTTCTGTCAACTGCTCACAGCGTATGAAACAATGTTTCTCAGAAGCAAACAGAAAAGGAAAGACCGCTAATGAAAAATCCTGCTGACATCAGACATAGGATTACCATCTCACGTTCCTCCTGACCTTACATGACTGCGCGATCATCTTTCGCTCCTTATCTCCTGTAGCTGCACACCTCCGTGGAGATGCACGGAGATGAATGCATAATGCCAGCGAACTCAAAGGCCTGTTATTATCCCTCAGATATCAGTGACACTGCGAGGAAGATGTCAGTTCCCTCGCTCGGGGTCATGTGTGCGTGTGTGTGTATTGCATGGGCTGTGTGTGTGCGTGTGCGTGTGTGTGTGTGTGTGTGTGTGTGTGTGTGTGTGTGTGTGTGTGTGTGTGTGTGTGTGTGTGTGTGTGTGTGTGTGTGTGTGTGCGTGTGTGTGTTGCGGTGGTTGGGACCACACCGGGGGGGTTGGCCCCTCTGACATGTGAGCTCGCGCCGATTCTTGGGTTTGACTGACGGCGGTTCAATCTGAAACCGTAGACTTGTGCAGAGATGAAATCTGGTTTTCATTTGTGAGGAGTACAAATGCGGCAGAGAGACAGAGGGCCTTTCACTGCACCACAGCCAGTGTGTGTGTGTGTGTGTGTGTGTGTGTGATGGGGTAAAGGAGACAAAGCCAAAGAGGAGCATGGCCCTTATGAGCACGATTGATCGCTTCTCCTCCAGCGACAACCAGAAAGACGATAAATGTTCACACGTCCACACCGGTCCTGGTTTACTCTCTGCCAGGACTGGAAAAGCTCCTGTGTGTGCTGTTTTTCCTGACAGGATGGGACACAAGAAACCCTAGTGTGTTTCCTCACCGCGGTCCAGGAGCCGTATCTCCACTGAGTCAGGAGCTGAGCGGCCTTCTCGGGACGGGGCGTGCTTGGATCCGGAAAGGTCCAGGGGCAGGCGGGCATCTCGCATTCCTGACAACAGAAGCACGACATCAATTTTAACCACTGATCACTCCTTTAGGGCACAGACATAAAGTGTGAGAGAGAAATCATGCTTTTTGGGAGCAGCAGAAGGCAGCTGTGACCTCCCTGACAGGTCACTTACATCTCTGGGGTCTGAAAGGTCAGCGGCTCAGGCCTCTGTGTGTCCATCACCTCTGTGAGCCTTTAGAAAACACTCCCAGCTCATTAAGGAGAATGTGTTGTGCAGCCGTATGGTCATTGTCTGCCTTGACATTGATGTGGACTTTGAGCCAAAGCAAAACAGAACCGACAAACAAAAGCGGCGGCTGATGCTGGCCAGGCCCCATCCTCCCTCCTGAAGGCTTTAATCTATCTGTTTGCACGTGTTTCTCAGAGTGGATCGCCTCATCAAGCCAACAGATGATTTATAAGAGCTCTCAGGCGGCTCTTATCTAGCGTGCCGGGCAGACAGCCTCTGTTTGGGCCTGTGTGTGTTTTTGTGTGTGTGGTGTGCGTGTGTGTGTGTGTGTGAGGAGGGCACAGTGACTATAAAACACTTCTTTACCTGAGTGTCTCTGGGCCTCAGCGCTGCGTTGCACTCCCTGTCATCCACCCTGTCCCCGTAGCTGCCAGACACACACCTGACGGCCCTCATCTGGTAGCCGTGGCCACAGGTCACCGCACACTGGAGGACAAAAAACACACACACTCACAAACAGGGTCAACTTCCAGCTATCTCACACTCTATCTGTGCATGTCAAGGCTGACATGTTACATGGGGCCTCAGCTCGGTGGAGTTTGGGTGAGATTCATATGTACGCACGCACACACACACACACACACACACACACACACACACACACACACACACACACACACACACACACACACACACACACACACTTGACCCTTTACCTACTTTTAAAAAGAATAAAATGTGACCACATTCAGATTAAACCCGAAACGAAAGGAAGTGCAGCGGGATCGGTTTATTTGAGCAGCAAATGATAATTATACAAGCATTTACTAGCCAATATTCTCCACTTCTGTAAATACTCCCCACCTCAAACAAATACACGTGGGAGGGCACGAGACGTATACGGATAAATTAGATTTATAAACTAGTCTGTACCTTTGCAAAGACACCCATTCATGAGTGTGTCTCTGCAAATACACACACACACACACACATGCAGAGTCTCTTTTTTCCACGTGTGTGTTGGCAGGACTCACCTCTCCCCAGGCGCCGACGGTCCAGGATGCACACTCGGGCAGCTCACAGGTCCCCACAGTGGGAGGTTTGGCAGAAGGGTCGCAGAAGCGCTCGCTGAGCTTTTCGTCTGTGCTCGTTGTGCAAAACACTTGCCTGTGCCTGACGCCCTTCCCACAAGTCACCAGGCACTGGGCGGGGGAGGCGGGAGCAGCAGAGAGGGAGAGAAGGCGTCATGAGATGGCGTGCCCCTGCTATCTTACCCACGCTGGCGGTGACAGCAGCTCCCACCTCGCTCCACTCGCTGAAGGACCACTTTGGACACGGCTGGTCGCTGCAGCTTTCGGTGAGCACCCTTTGGTGTTCGCCGCACTCCCGGTCCGCCAAGCGCCGGCCCAAATTGTTCATGCAGTAGGACTCCCTGCTTCGGCTCCCGCGTCCGCACGTCTTTGAGCACTGAGCCAGAGGAGGTCAACACCAGGTCAAACGCGGCGGCTTCGCCGAGGCGTGAACCGTGGCGGTTTGACCCGCTTTTGCTGTACCTGCGACCAGGCGCTGTACTGCCAGCTCTTGAGCAAACAATCCCCGTGGCACGACTCCCTGGTTTGAGGCTTGATGGCGTTGGCGCAGACGCTGGAGTCCACTCTCTCGCTCTGTCTCTTTAGCAGGCTGTACTTCATACACTGGACGTCCAAGCTGCGGTAGCCTGAGCCGCAGTGAGCCGAACATTCACTCTTCCCGGCGACGTGCCACCTAGAGATGCCATAAGAATCAGGAGAATATCTGACGACGCCTTCCGAGGGAAGCGGATTCTCGCGCGCGCGCGTGTGTGTGTGCGCGCGCGTGTGTGTGTCTTCTGCATCCACCCTCACCTAACTTCGCAGTCTGTGTTGCAGGGCTCCGACACAGCAACAACCTGAGGTAAATGTTCACAGCGCTGGTCTGACACTTCGAGGTGATCGCTCTTGCGCACGCACACGACCTTTCTTCTTCTCTCACCTGAGCACATATGCACACGTGGACAGAGAGGTGTGGTTCAGCAGGAATTGGAATTCAAATCTGGTACATCTGTTCAGGGTTGCTCACCCTTTAATCTCGCATCTGTCTAGGGCTGCAGCAATCGATTATTTAAGTAATCGAATATTCTAGCGATTATTCTGGGGATTAATTGAGTAATTGGATAAGAAATACACTGCGCACAACTTTTTTTTACGTTACTCTACCTTCGATGAATCGTTTTATCTACATCTACACCGACCCAATAGGTAGATTTCCCACCCGGTCTCAGTGTCTGACTCCCTCTAAATTTGAGGGGCTTAGGTGCATTAGCTGCCAAGCTAAAGCTAGATGTGATTGACTGGGATTAGGTCGGGATTCACGGGAAGGGGATTTATGACAAGTGAATTGGTGGGAATGTTGTTAAGTCCAAAAATGTGTGTAAGTGACGTAAGGTAAATGCTGATCCTGATGTGAACTGACCCTTTTTTCTCTGTTAGCTTTCTTATATGTATCAGTAGTGAGGTTGGGCTTCATGTTCTGTTTCTCACTTCATCTCACGGGGCAGAATCCTCTGAAGATCCCCTCCTGTTCCTTGCAGAGACTCGGCTGCCAAGCGGCGTTCTTACCATGACAGATGCGGCTGCACTCGAGCCAAGGACCTGAGGGATCCCACACAAACTGCTCCTTGTGTTCCTCGATGGGTATGTTGAAGGAGTAGCGGACATCTGGGTTGTAGAGGTTTCCCACACATAAGACCTGAGCAAAAAAAAACCGAGCGAGAAGGCCAAGGTCAAGCGCAGGGCTTTGGGGTATCGCAGATGTTTTTTGCACTAATGCAAAGAAATGTGACAGGTGGAGGTGAACTGATATAGATGGCTCAGAGCGAAAACGCAAAGATTCCTCTTAAACCTGCAAAATCAGCTCCTCCTCGATGCGCTCCGTGCAGTTGATGCGCTCCACTTTGGTGTCTGAGCCGCTATACTCGATTGTGGTTCCCTTGAAGTTGATTTCCCTTTTGAACATGGCTACCACAAAGTTCCCGTTGAGAATGGAGTTGGACCGGCTATCAGATAATGCTGCAGCACGAGACAGAGAGAAGAACAGCTCGTCACACCGCAGGCAATAAAAACCCAGAACTCAATCAATAAGAGTTCAGCGTGAGGTGAGGGCTCCTAAAGTGCATTTGGTTCTCATAACTGATGTCTCAGGAATGTTTATGAGGAGCGGGCTCCATTATTTCAAACTATATGTTAAGTAAACAGCGTTGGAGAGGCTGGGCTGTTGTTCTGCTGTTGCAGGAAAGATATAATGAGAGACTGATGTGGCAAATTGCAGTTGTTTGAGACTCTTTCACTCACTTTAATGACTGATATTGCAAACATGGGAGCTCCACATACATAAATGTACAGATGGCACACATATCAACACTGGTTGTGGGGTGTGGAAAACCCAATTTGCTAGCTTAACCCTTTCTAGGGCAGGTTACCAAAGATAATCCTGTCTGACCTGACGCTGTCTTCTGGTGCTGACTTCATGTAGAATCTAAATCTGATATTCTGGTGTTCTGGTGATGTTAAAATTCATGTAACCAATAACAAAGCTGAACGGAATCAGACACAAATGAACCAGTGGGACTCGCAGACTTAACAGACGACAGCAAAAACCATCCGTGTTTAGACATCTGTCAGTCAGCGTGGTCGCGACCCTCAGAGGGACTCAAAGATTTCCCGGCAGCATGTTAATGAGACCCCTCCAGATGTGTTCCCCGACAACTCCACCTAAACCTTCTCGAACCTGATTTGAACCATCTGAAAAAAACAGGCCATCACTCCGGTTGGTCGCCTTTCTCTCTCTCTTTATCTGTCTGTCTCTCAAACACAACCATAACACACACACACACACACACACACACACACACACACACACACACACACACACACACACACACACACACTCACATATGCACACTTGGAGCCTGGTGGGTCATCTAACCCCACACCGCCTATATCCACTTTCATGCGGTCTGGGCTCCACATGCCTCTAATTAGCACCTCTTGCTGCCTCATTTATCTTTCTGAGGGGCTGACACTCCATTTGCTTTCACAAACCAACGCTCTCTTCCACCGACAGATGGACCACGGCCCCTCCACGTTTCCTCTGCATACACTCACTACAAATGACAGCTTCCTCTCCTTCATGGAAACAGTCTGACAACGGCACGGGCCACGTCTCCTCACCCTCCGTCACTAACCGCCTGCCCCAGCAACCCCTGGGTCGGTGAGTCTGGGTGGTTTACAATCACGTTAGGGGATAATGGCGCTGACCTCCAACAGGGGACCCAAAGGAGCACAATGACACACCTTTCTGGGCTGGGATGCTTCTGTTTCGGGTTGTTTCCTCTTAAAAAAAAGCTGCATTTTTCTCGAGCAAAACAAAAGGGCAGCGCACTCACCGAGGTAGTTGTCGTCTTCAGGCTTTCCGGAGTAGCTGACCTGCTTGATATCGATGTTGGTGGCTCCAGCGGGGATCCGCACCACTGTGTTATAACCTGGAAAAGGGGAAATGTGGACAGACGGAGCGAGAGAATGAAACGGAGGGCGTAGAAAGTACCGACTCGAGCCAGGATCAGTCCTGCCTCCAGTTTTATACTGAGCTCCATTGAACCCAGATCAGGAAGGTCTGCTCTCCACCTCCAGGAATTTGAATGTCACAATTGGGAAAAAAAATACACAAAAGTCTCGTCCTCTCAAATAACCTGCAGGAGGCCTTGTTTTCGTTTCATAAGCCCGACCGTGAAATGACATGTAATTAGTCCCCAGAGTTACCTTTGGCCTGTAATTACGACATGGGGGCTGTTGTCCTGTGATAAACGAACACAGAAACGGGGGAGCTTTGGGAACAAATCAGATGAAAGCTGAGAAGCAACGACAACAATGTTTGCACAGGAGTTTTGAGGGCAGTATAAAAAAATAGAGAAACAGAAACTTGTAAGCAGTGATGTTAATGCTCTTTTGATGTGTGCTATAGAAAATGTGTTAAGGTTTTGGGCCTGGGTTTGTGTGCTCTCCCTGTGCGTCCTTGCACGCTGACACACACCTTATGTTAATTGGAGACTCAAACGTGTTTATTCCTGTCTCTAACTCTGCCTGCTGGGAGAGACTTCAGCTGCCCTGAATAGGCTGCTTTAACAGATGATGAGGCTGGACTCTTCCAAAAAGCAGGACACTAAATATCCCATCAGCATCCATCATTACAAACAAAAGCTGATAATTACAGATGTTTCACCAGCATCTATAAAACAGGGCCCATGTAGTGTTCAGAGACTGTGGCTGTAATTTCCCACATTGCTGAGTAGAAATAAAAGGAAAGGTGAGACTCTAATGGTTAACTTGACCCCGTGAGCCACCTGGGGGCAGCACTTGGTTTGCTGATCCCATTTACTGGTGATGTACACATACAGTATGTACGCACACATGCATGCATGCTTTCAGTGCCAAACCAAATCGCCTCTGCTAACGCTGTCTCATCAACTTTGATTAAAAACACGCCATCAGTGATCAGCAGAGATCGTCCAGGCCATCAACACACTCGCCTGATCTCCTCCTGCACTAGGACGAGTCTGGGTCTGACCTCGCATGTGTTTATTTCTGCCAAAAGCAAGAACAAAGATGATGCACTAAGAGCCTCCATGGTAAAATTACAGGGTATGGCAGGCTGGCCTTGATGGAACTTGTCAGAGGATTCAGAGAGGATCCAGAATGTTTGATGATAAACAGTTGCTTGCTTTCTAGTAAGGACTGGATTTTGACTGATGCCAGACTACTTTACTCCTTATCGTTTCAATCTGATAGCTGCATATTATAAGATTTAACACATCATTTTGTTTGGCAAAAGACAAAGACAAGGCAAGAAACTGACAGAGAAAAGAAAGCTGAGCGAAATAGAGACACCAAGTAACAAAAGGACAAACAGCTGAAAAGAGAGAGACTGCAGGCCCACAGTAAGGAGGAGAGGGACACCTTGGCTGGGCTGCTGGCCCACTTGTGTTCTGTTTCTTAAGGTTAAGCCAGATTTCCAGGGCTGCAGACAGGCCCTGTCTGGTTCAATGCAACCCTTAAACCCTGTGCCCCCAGCCGAGTGCCAAACGGAGAGAGAAAGCAGACGGATAGAGATGCTGACGCTCGTTGCCAAACTAATGCGAAGTAAACATGACAGAGGCCACGCCCAGCGGCTTTATACCAACGCCTAAAGACCTAAAAAACGGGTTGGATGCCATGGGCGGTTGGCTGGCGCTGCTGCGCCACATTAGACGGGACAGCGCAAAGGGGTGAAGTCAGATCTGTGTTAAGACCAGTCAGAGTGAGATCTCAGCTTTTATTCAGTGTTTAATGTCAAGAAAATACTGCTCTTCTGTTACTGATTTGGCTGCAGCGTAAAACCACAGCTATGTGGTTTTATGTTTAAACACAAGACAATAAATCAATACAAAAAAGTGGTCTGTGCTGCCAAATCTCTTCTGTGTTTATATCAGAGCTGTTGCAGATGATCTGCGGAGGTTTTCTGGCAGTTATCGGGACTCACCGTACTGAGCATCGTTGAAGGTCCCAGCCATGGTCTTGCACGACGAGTTGTCGCCTCCGCAAACTCCGCACTTGTCATTCCTGGCCTTCGAGTTGAGAACGTGGTCACAGCCTGCTTGCTGAGGAGTCGCACACGATGGGGAGACAGAACGTTAGCGACAGCTGCGGGTGTTTGGCACTTGAGTCGACCTTAACTCATCTGTTGCCATGGAAACCGCAGACAGATTTACCCTGCAGAGGCCTTGAACACAGATGTCATATGTGTCTGTCCCACATGGCGTGCCATCAATGACGCGGTCCTTCAGCTGATAGTACGCCGTTGTCCCGGCAACCCGGCAGAAGAGCTTGCAGCGATCCTTCATTAGTACTTTGTGGAGAAAGAAAGAAAATTGGAAAACGGTAAGAAAAGCATGAAATAATCCTAGAAACCTGAGTTTAAATCATCACGTTTTTTATTTTTATAGTTTTTGGGCTCTTTTGAAAGTCCAGCAGATTCTTTAAGCCTTTGCCAAATGTTTATCTGCTCGCTTAAAACTTGGCCTGTTTGCTAGCAGAGCATCAGTTAAAAGGAGGAATAACTTGGGTTCGACATGGTGGGCTCTGCCAGAGAACGATTTCACATCTCTGGGTAGAAAAAGACAAATGAGATATGGCTGAACCATGAAAAGCTGCCTAGTGGTTCATATGGAAGGCTTATGGGTTGCAGCAGCGCCGGTTAATGCCAACAAAACCTTTACCCTCGGCAGCTCTTATCAGGGGCAGGTAAACTAGGAAAAAGAATGAGGAAAGGCAGAACAGATGTTTGTTCTTTCATTACCAGTTCACCTCATCCATGTTCATGACTCAACCTCCACATTCTTAAACGCGCCTTTTACAGCCTGCTGATCCAGCCATAGATGACAAAAATGCTGTTTTGCTCATTACTCACTGCCGCTGTACTTGGGGATCCAGCGGACCGACGGAGGTAGACCGTTGATGTTGAAGTGCTTTCCATCGAACTGAGAGCACTGCTCTTCCCGGAAGTCTTTCCGCCCTCGTGGACATGGCTCAGTGTTACAAGAGCGGAACTTCATCCTGCGACCCACGCAGAACCTCCCGCCATTCCTGGGCCTGCATTCAGAACATGGCGCTGAGTCCCCAGCAGAGCCCAACTGGAACCAGGAGATGGTATCGTGTGTCTTTTTGTCTCTTACTCGGGCTTGTTGCAGTCCCTGCTGGTGCTCCGGGTTCCTCCACCACAGGACCTGGAGCAAACGCTGTAAGGTCCCCAAGGCCCCCACTCTCCATGAACGGGCTGCAGGTCCAGCTCCTTATTCACACACATGCCGTGCTTGCAGTGCTGCACATGAACAGACACAAGCACATACAGTCTCCTGCATGAGACTGAGGACAAACACACACGACTGCTGGGAGCAGCGTCCCCTCGGAATTCCTAATTCTGCATTTAGATCTCAAGCTTAAATTTAAAGGGAAAGTCCATGTTCAGCGTTTACTCTGGTGGAAGGACATCCATCTCTTCCAGCTGTCCAAAGAGAAATGGGAGGGGGGAGCAACTTGGAGACAGATAGACAGAAATAAAGAAAGCGCCTGACAGAAAAAGACCAATGTTTAAATGAAAGAAACCCGGAGCTGACGAAAGGCATCATGTGACGGTTTAAAGTCCCGGTTTAGAGTATTTTTTTAATTCAATTATGTTTTCATCAGGTGTGTTTCTGCTACCAAACCATGAAACCACCTTTGTCAAAAAGCGCTGTTAACAAAAGCACGTCAGGCCCGTTTCCCCCGCCTGTGTAACCAAATCGCGGGCCACAGCGACTCGTGTTGGAGGGTCCCGTTTGCTGGAGGAATGCGGGACAAGACGGCGTCTGTCTGGTTATGTGGATCAGCGGCCCGGTGCATGGGCCCTCGGCGCAGCAGCACCGTGATAAGGAAACTCTAGAGTCGAGATAACAAGAGGAGCAAAGCTTGACCGGCTTGACATCAGGAACCTATTTCTCTTGTCTGGCTGGTTCTTCTCAGATACACGAGGAGAATGCGCAACCGCAATCTGGGAGCTTTCATACATTCCAGTGTTAGTGAGGTCAAGCTGTTGCATTGTGCTCATCTGGCAGAAGAGTAATGTATCTCCCATAATTTTAAAATGTGAAGAACTCAAAACCAGAACCACGTGTGACCCTCATCGACGTACTGTCATAATTACTGTTGCAACAAAGGAGCATACTGGCCGCGCAGATGGTGCATACTCTGGCTAGCCTTGCTTTCAACATCGTTTCACAACATGCAGCCGTTCCCCCAGGTGAACACCTGCAAACGTGCAAAGTCATCCCGGCTGACACATGCGAGCCGGCGGCCGGCTCAGAACCATTGCTGCCTCTGTCCTCGGCTGGTTTGCATGTGTGCTTGCAGGTCTAATGATGGAGTGAAGCTTATGCACAGCGACAGACAGGTGTTAACAGCTGCGGGGTACACGCTCAATAAGCCACAAACATTTCGCCGAGCTGCTTTCACTCAGGGTAATGGGCCTGGCTAATTCTTCCTGTCTTGTTCCACTAATAATGGCGCATTAACGATGTCTTCAGTGGGGATGTTGCAAATATTCATGAGGGGAAAAATAGCTTTCACAACTCCACAGGGTGCTGTCCTTCGCACCGAAACTGCTACACACATGGACTTCATGGGAAAACTCTGTCTCTGACCTCAGACCCCAAAACCTGTGCATCCCTCACCTCC
>BJFM01000857.1:270535-281494 GCA_016586285.1 Arothron firmamentum
GTGAACCCTGCAGCTCCCAGTGCCCTCTTTCAACTGTATACAAACACGCTTTTTTTCACTCTTTCGGGGGACGTGCATCTCTCCCGCTTTTCAGGAGCTGACCTCAATTAGCCGCTGCGTTCACAACTTTGTTTCATAACCGGGCAGAGGGAAACGTCGGCGGACGAGGAAAACGGCCGCGGAGGGAGCGGTTCCTGTGAGCGGCGAGGTTTGCGTGTAACTGCGGCGGATGACACGGCAGGCTGACGGTCTAATGACAGGCCGCCGCACAGCTCTTCAAAGGCAGGCTGCTCAGACAATATCTGCTGCTTGTTTCCCCCAGTAGAGGCTTTAGCTGTAATCCCACACATCTGACACCCCCTCGCCCCCAAACGCTCACGCACACAGACTCCCAGGAACCCATGAAGCCACAAACCTGAACCTCCTGACTTAAAAAAAAAAAGGTCAATTTGGCGGATCATCTTTATAATCACAACATAATCACAGCAAACAAAAACACCACATTAAGAGGTCTGTACACCTGGTGAGGAATCAGATCAACAAGTGTTTCTGTCTTTGAACACCAAGCATTACTTCCCAGTAAAACCAGTCCATACTGGGTTAATGGTTTGTATCTTATTAAAGCCAGCACTGTGTCCTCTCAAACATCTTCCCACGTCCACACTGCGAGCAGTCATCCCAGGACTATTACTGTTTAGTCCAGTTGTTGTAGTTGGATTAAGATGTTAGCTATCCCCTGTTAACCCCTCCTCAGCAGAGAGCAGAGACCTGAGATGCTGAGTAGGGCGATGAGGCCAGATGAAAGGATATGAGGGAGACGGGACCTACGCCAGCCCATACGGCAAAGGATGGCGAGAGGTCAGGAGGTTAAGGAAAGATGAGGACACTCCTTCCCTCTCATGCCTGTTTGAAATGCTAACCATCGGTCCACCACGTCCTCCGCGCCCCGTACCTCCTTCTCACCTCCTCCCACCTCCTGCGCCACAAAACCACTGATGTGAGATCTTTTGTGAGAGCGCTGGATGACCCCAGCCTGGGGTCTGTTACGCTCTGACCGCTGACCTACTCGCCCATCTTTTGAAGAGGTTTTAGGGTCGCGGGTTCACGACAAGGTGACTCGACCGTGAACGGCAGGTGGCATTCTCTTTCAAAGCAGCCGCGTCCTCACCTTTCCCTCACAGAACTACTCCTCTCTTCTTCGGCTTTTCTGTTTTCTCCTCTTTCTTTCACTCTCGGCTCTGCACCCCCTCCCCTGCGGCCCCTCTTTCCAAGGATCCTCAATGACTGACCCGCCGTCTCGGCCCTAATTAGCATACGTCCCGGAACACATGGAGGCTAATGGGGGTTGGGGCCCCGTAACAACAGAGGATAAGGCTTCAAGTTTCTAACTAGAGTCCCAAACAAACCACATTTACAGGGGTTCCTGCGACTACACGGCAGGCGCGGGGGGGTAATGGATGATAAATTATTCCTTTTCCTCTGTAGAGGATGTAAACTAGAAGAAAAACATCAGAATTCACTGCATGAAACATTTGGTTTCAGTCAGTATTTGGGATAAGTTCAGAAATATGCATTTCACACATATTACCATGTAATCAAGATTTCCATGTAACCTAAAAATGTTCCTACTCCTCAATATCATGTCATCATAGACTACTGACATGCCAAAATCCCCAAAATATGATATGAACTTTAGCAACCGGTGAGTGGTTTGCACACTTTTAGAGTAAACATCAATGACTGTATCGTATGGTGCCCTTTAGAATATTTTATTCTTTATAAACATACCATGCCATGTCCACAGTCAGTCCCGTCAGCGAGTGGCATGTGCTGCGTGCGACAGCCTTTATGGTCCCCCTCTGCGCTTGTGCACCACAGCCTCTTGCACTGTTTCTGTGGGGGGGGGGGGACGACATTAATAGCTGCAACTTAAAATTTAAGAAATGAACAACTACAGGGAAACAAAATTGAATTTACAGGAAGTCAACTTACTAAATACGGACATATTTGCGAACCAGGTCCAAACATCAGCTCACACTGTCTGTTGGCGTTGTAAATTTGACCCGGCAGGAGGGTGGGCAGCTCGTACGTCCTGCCTACGGGCTCATCAAGGAGGCACTCCCCATAGCCAGTACTGAAACCAACAACAGGCTCAGGGTCAGGGTCAGGGTCAGGCTCAGGCTCAGGGTCAGGGTCAGGGTCAGGGTCAGGGTCAGGCTCAGGCTCAGGGTCAGGGTCAGGGTCAGGGTCGGGGTTTAGGCGAGGATAAGAAAATAAATACTCGCCATCCACGCTTGCATGGACATGCCCACATGATGAATGTTTTTGAAGTCATAAATTATGATGTCTGAACTATCCACATACAGGATGTCGTCATCTTTCATAACAGCCAAGTCAACTTTCTGTCATTGTTTCCCCGTGTGGGTGGTCTGACAGTGACTAATGCCGCTTTGCCTCCTCCTGTCAGTGAACAACATCAGTGAACAACAAAGCTGGAGTTTGATAGGATTGAAAATAATATGCTGACACGTCTATCCAGCACTCAGAACTCAGTATCACACCGTAACCACTGTATGTGCCGTATATTCTGGGACAGACAACAAAGGCACAGCTGGGATGAACGTCTACACCCCCGGCCTGTACATTAAATGAAAAGACTCCGGTCCAAGCAGTAAGCCGAGGTGCTTCTCTTCCTCTTGTTTACTTTTTAAAAAGGAAACTGGCAGACAGGACTTGTGTAGGTGCATAATTACACGACACGTCTGCATCTCTGACAAATTTAATCTTGGGCTGAGCTGCAGAAACACCTGTTCCCGACAGCACCAGCTGACGCGAGAAACCGGTAATTATGCAGGATTATCCCGAGTTGCCATCACTTTGTTTCTTTGCCCTTTCATTTCCAACTGTAACACACAAAAGCCGCAGTACACAGCGGCGTCAGGCGGCAAAGAGGAGGGCTGGAAAACCGGAGCGGGAGATGCAGCGAATGAAAACTCAACACCAGCCTGTCAAGGAATCACAGCCAGTCCAACATTACATCAGCCAGGCCAACATCTCTCAACAGTTGCTCATCGGCATCCTCGAATCTAGAGGAAGCATAAAGACAGAAGGGCGGGCGGAGGCAGAAGGGGTCAGCGTGGTCATTTTTAAAATCAAGCAAGCTCTGCGGACTGAAGGCAGCAAAGCAGTTCCTTTCTGGCAGCAGCAGAGCTCCCACACCTGGTAGCCATTGACAGACTTGAAAGCAAATTAATTTTTTCGATGATTTAAGGTTGGATGGACAATAATGGTTCCATGAATAAAACAACAGATTTTGCAACAGTGAGAAGCCAGGATTGTGGTTTCATCACCTCAGCAGGCACGCAGGGAGCACTGAGTCGATAAGTCAGAATTCATGAGACTCCATCTTGTTTTTATTAGGAAAATGATAGAAAATTGGCCTAAAATGACTTCCAATGGGGGTGATAGTGATTCATTTTCCAGTTGAGCAATGAAAAATATGAGAGTGATGATGATAATATGGTTTCCTCTAATATATAGTTAGATATATAGTTATATTTTTTTCCAGGCTTATATCCAATGGCAGGGCGCCAGCGAGGGGATGAATGGCTGCTTTATGTTTTGGCTGACACGTAATAACGCTGCTGCAGCGAGCAGCTTTTCATCGGCTCTCAGGTGCGGGACTTCAGCGCGCCGCACCGGAGCATTATCACATCAACAGCCAGATAAGAGGTGGGAGGGGCATCCTTGGGCTTTTCAAAGGGGACGCTGAGAGGTGGCGCGGCCTTTCGTTTTCAAACTGCCGCCGATTGAATTTGCTCTCCGGGGAGAACGGTTCGTCAAAACGTTGACGTACTTGACCGTGTCAGCCCTGATGGGGAGTACTGAAGGACTGCACAAGTGCTGCTTGGAATCAATGCGCCTCATTGTTGGCCGCTGATGGATTTCCAGGCTCGCAGAGGCCTTTCCCACCGCCGCCGCTCCCACAGCGCCGCACTACTACAGCCAAAACTGCACCATGTGCTGTGAAGCCAGTGTGGTAAGTTTAGGTTGGACATTTTCAGCAGGAAAAAACCCCAACCCAGACGCAGGGATTCACTGAGACTCTGCTCTGATTTAGCAGGATGTTGGGACCACTCGACGGTGGCTTCATCTACGCTGCACTGGAGACGCATCTGGTCAACAAGGCTGCTCTTTGTGCAGGCCCCCACAGTTAACAGAGGGAAGGAGGCTGAGATTAAAGGGTCAGGTCCGAGCGAGATCTAATTATAAGTGGCATTTCCCATCTTGAAGCGAAGTCTTTGACCAGGATCACTGACCACGACGTGGAGAGTCGCTTAATGAGCCCTCGCTGCAGGTTTTGGGGGTGGAGAGCAAAGTAGGCCTGGTCCTGCTCAAGGTTTCTTCCTGTTAAAAGAGAGTTTTTCCCTTGTGGTACCTGGGGGTTCAGGCTCTGGGTTTCTGCCTCTGTAAAGCACCTAGAGACAATTTTATTGTAAAAGGTGCCATATAAATCAAGCTAAATTGAATTGACCTGAATAGAGCAGTCTGTGCTGAATTTTTCTCCTTTCCAAAGGCCAGGGTCAGCTGAGGAAGACCCCCAGATTCAAACAGGAAATACTATTTCAACTCCAGGCAATAACAACTCCACAGAGTTTACATTGTGCTGACCTGTCTGCAGAGCACTGCGGGAGATCCAGAAGGACACTGTTTAGCCCACCACGTCACAACAATTTAAAGTTAATGACACACTTAAACTGTGGAAGCGATCAAATCAGACTTCTTCTTTTCTGTGAGAAGAGCGCGCGATCACTCATCTGTGCTGATTACAAACCGGCTGAACTCAGCAGGGGGGGAACGGCGGCACCTACTCGAGAAACTCTGTGATGTACTTGCGGCTGCACTTGGACCAGGTCCAAGGATTGGTGTCGTAGTTGAGGGTTGAAGCCATGACGTGATACTGGTGCTTCACACCTGCCTCCCGGCACTTTGGGTTGTCATCGTGAGGCATGTTGAACCTGGAGCGGTCAGAGAAAAGGGACACACACACACACACACACACACACACACACACACACACACACACACACACACACACACACACACACACACACACACACACACACAAAGTGATTATCGGTCGCTTAATGGCTCAGTTGTAGCGAGGAGGATTAATGTCATAAGATTTACATTCAAGCATTAGTAACAGGGGATCGCGCCGCACGCATCCAGCCACAGGCTCCTCTGGGAGTAATACCACACACTCGGCACATTTATCTCCATTCATCCGTGTTTGTTTGCGCCTCTTTCCTCATACACGCTGATGTTTAAAGAGCAAAGGCTTACGTAAAAACCCAAACAACGGGATTTTATCCAAAATTACACTCCAGCATCTATCTGTCCTTGTCACCATGGTGGTGAGCATGAGAACCATCTAAAGCAAATCTTCTCCCAGAACCAGACTAGGTCTCCAGATCCTAAGAAATCGCCTTGAATTAAAGCACTTAAATTTGTTGGGAAAAAGTTGAAAAACAGTCCTGAACATTCGTGAAAACCTAATTCAATCATTTCGAGGATGCAGAGTAAATGAAGTGAATCAATCAGGGATCAATCTGTAAACCTGGTCTTAATTTAGAACCTTTCCACGGAACTACGTGAGTGTTTGAATTAGTCTGGACGCCAGTTTTAGGAAACATTCAATATTTTTGAGTAATTATTCAAGTGTAAACAACCACTTTGTGCTAATCCCGTTCGCGGTTAATCTGCTGATTGTCTCAGCATGAGTCAGAATCAACAAAATGAAGTGAGTCTCTGCAGAAGGACAGCTGCACGAGACGGAGCCGTGTGCACTTCCTGATGCGCTCTGGGATGGTGCAGTCCAGACCAGATGTGCTGCTCTGTGGTGAGGTTTGGCGCGGTCCCCGTAAATACATGTAGTGCATGCACACACGCGTGTATACACACAGGAACCCGTGCAGCTGTATGATGTTGGAGATGTTTACAACAGGATGTGGGCCAGTGCTGAGTCCGAGACTGTGGCTGAGGGTCAATCCATGCAGCCACGTAAACAAGGCCGAGCACGGTTGGCATGAGGCCCACCCTGCAGGGGCTGAGGGCCTGAAGGCAAACATCCAGGGAATAATTACAGTAAGCCTCTGGCACCGTAATGAGCCTCACACACACACACACACACACACACACACACACACACACACACACACACTGAGCTGTTGGCTGATGCTGACAAAAGCAAGGCTTCCTCCAACAGTTTTTAAAAGGAGCATCAGGGCAACACAGACACTATTCCTCATTTACAACATCTAAAATCCCAGGAAAACTTTCTTGAGCAGATATAAAGTCCACAGTCCACAAAGTCCAAACTGCTCCGCCTGAATCAGATATCTGAACCTCCTGTCCATCAGTGGACGTCCTCCTTTAATCTGGGGTAAGCGTGTCTCACTGGGGCTCCCAGAGCGCTAAACAATCGTGATAGCTCACAACTGTGAACTCAGGACTCAACTGTGCCAGGAGACGGAGGCAACCAGGTCTCCAGCTGCTGGAGCCTCTGCCTAAACAGATCTGCACACCATGCAGAGGGGGAGGCTGGGACCCTCAGACTTATCATCTGGCTGCTCAGGTCTACTGGAAGAATGCGTGAGGGGGGACAAAGAGGCGAGAGACCATCCTTCAATCGTAACCCAAGGCCCTGACACTTACGGAAAAATTGAGATTTTTTTTAAATTAAAGGTGAAAGGAAAAGCAGAACGCTAAGTTTCAAGTACAAACTATTTAATAACTAAACATGTTATAGCCTGACAACAGTGAATAATAAACAGGTTCACATAAGTGGGATAAAATTATATTTTGACTTTTATCACTTCCCTCTGCAGCATGCCACCCACCCACCTCCTCGCCACATCAGGAGCCCAATATTCTCTGTTAACTCTATTTTTAGAAAGAAAAATCTATTTTCCTCAGCATTCTTTGAAATAAAACCTTTGACAAGCGTGGGCATAACTTCATATAAAGGATTATAAGGTGACTTGTAATTAAAAGTCAAGCTTTCTCAGTTTATGTTTTGCACCTGGGCTGCACCAATCTTGATAAGAGGGCTTTTGTTGTTAGGCTGTGTGTGTATACGTGTGTGTGTGTGTGTGTGTGTGTGTGTGTGTGTGTGTGTGTGTGTGTGTGTGTGTGTGTGTGTGTGTGTGTGTGCGTGTGTGTGTGTGTAGTAGCGGTAGCACAGGTTGGAAGGTTCAGCACGGGTGCTGCGACTTACACATGCCCCAGCTCATGAGCGATTGTGAAGGAGGCACTAATTCCATTCTCCTCGCTGATGGAGCAGCTCCGGTACTGGTCGCACATGGTCCCCAGCTCCGCAAGCCCTGCAAGGTCACGTACACGCAGATACGCACAAGCACGCCCAGACGCACCAGCGTTCAATGAAAACATGTTTCTTGAGTGTTAAAGCCGATTAAGCCATCAAAATTTGTTCTGTAATAGAGAGATTAGCGCCGCCACCGGCTCCCTCCTCCCTCCATCCCTCCTTCCCTCCTCCCCTTTCTACCACTCTGTTCTGTCACTATAATATTATTAGCTGACAGCTTTCCATAAACTCATTACTGTACAGTCAGCAGTAATGAGTTAAATAATTTAGCTGTGCTTAACAGAGTGGGGAGCACCTGAACGCACCAGAGGTGCAGATATTTTTGCAGGGGGGGAAAGCGGAGGTTTACCGAGTGTGTCGCATTTGTCTTTTGCGCGGCAGATGTCTTCTCTGAAAGCACACAAAAACACACATTTGCACAATATGAACGCATCCAAAGCCGTCGACTGATTGTGCTGGCAACCGACGTACCTGGTGATGAGGAGCGCGGTGTCGTGGTGAGAGGGATGGCTGTCGTCCTGGACGTTTTGGCCCTGCTGCCAGACGCAGAAGTTGTGAAGAGTCGTGGCAGCGTTGAAGCTCACGTTCGGTCCTTCCTGTTTAGAACGAGGCATCACGTTTACGACTGTTTGAATGTGGGGAAAAAAACCTGCATCTGCCTGTCTCACATTGTGTCATGATGACAAAGCTGCACGCTGAAACTGCCTCTTTTTAATGTGTAGATACTGTTCTTTGTTTTTAGTTTGACATGAAATATAAGAACAAAATGTGAACTTTGTCTCCTCTTAATAATCAGTTGCCACAGAAAAAGCACAAAAAGCCTCTTTATCCACTATTCCAGGTGTCTTTCTGTAAAACCCCTTGTTTTCCAGGGAGACCTCTCTTTAAGGGTCGGGACTGACAAGGCTGGCACTGTCTGCGCGGGGAAAAAAAGTCCATGCCAGGAACACCTGCCGTGACATCCACGGGAGGCGGACACAGGTCGCGACCCCTGCGCTCACCTGCTCGTTGTGGACGACGATTAGCTTGACGATCATGATGTTGATGAGGTTTCCCACGCTGGGGTCTCTGTATATGGCTGCTACCTGTAACAAAAACAAAACACACAGACAAAAAATGCAAACCTCCACCAACCCCATCCAGAGCAAAGACGGCCTGAAGGCTGGCCTGCTGCCCCCGATTCACTGCTCCAAATAAGAGCACGCTGACATCTGGCTAAGCGCCACGGAGTTGAGTAAAAACAGCAACAGTTCGCTGAAGTCGAAAGGAAATAAAAAGAAGAGGTTCTTTCAGGGCGAGTTTAATCAACGCGGTATTAAAACCAATTACAAAGGCTTCAGCGGCGATAAAGTAAACTAAAACACCCACCCAGCAACAAATGTGAAGTGGGAACTTTGAGAGGACAGCAAGATCTTCCCCTCTGCCTCGCGCCTTCACCCCCTGTCATGTTGGGCCAGCAGGCTCCTGAGGCCATGTGCGGCCTCCTGACAGGAACTCATTAGTCCACTATAAACATTTAGCTTGACTTGGCCCCCGGGGCGGAGGCAAACACGGCCCAGGCTTGTCCTGGACGGGCAGAGGGAGCCGGTCCTCGCATGCTCTCGGAGTATACAACACGGGACGCTGTTGTTTACGCTCTCGCTGTGATGGACAGCGTGTTGGTGTGTGATGAGTGAGAGATCCAGAAGTCTGCACAGAACCAGAAACGTCTTGTCTGGTTTTAAAGGTATAGATTTGATTGAAAGAGTCCTTCTGCATGAAATGCTGCTATTCTGCAAGCAGAAGTGTGCTGGAGCCAGTTCTGACTGTATAACCAGTAATAAATACTACTCAGCCACTTTCAACATCCAGCATCCTGTCTTATTTAAAGCTAACGAGGCACTGACAATGATTACATCTCTATAAGTTAATGAGAGTGAGCTGTCAGACTGCTGACTAACAGTGGAAGGTTCACACTCATCACAACAAGTGCTGACCTACATTCTCTCCCGGCGCTTTTTGGCCTAATACAGACACATCCAGTCACATCGTCACTGCCCTAATTACAAGCTTCTCCAGTCAAATAAGAGACCTGTAAAAAAAAAAAAAAAGGTCAAGGTGCTGAGTCAGGGTTTTCCAATTAACACGTGCTGCTCCAGTCGGGGTAGCAGCCCGCTCGGGTCACGGCCGGGTTTACGAGCGGAATGTCAGACCAGTGACGTCTGAGATGGTTCACGCCAGGAGATTCTGGCTTTTATTCTCCCTCAAAAAATCCACAAGTCTGTCATGTAAAGACTCAGACAGGAGTCGTGAAGCCTTATTAGCATTTCAGAGGTTAGCCACCAAACACACAGTACACATAGTCATTGTATGAAAACATGTAGATCTGAAAGCCTGAGGGGTGCAGAAGACAGGCCTCATGCCAGCTGACTGGGCAACGTCATAAGTCAAGTCTCTTCTGAGCCCATTCATGTGAGATATAAGAACTGAATGTTACAGATCTGGTATCACAGCTTCAGGAACAGTACCTCACTTGCAGAGTGTTGGTGACATTAGGGCTCAAATCTGATGCATGTGCAGCACTGTTAATAACTTATTTTAATCCTAAACTCTGCACATAATCTCCTCCCTAACAAGTTATAAGTTCAGCATAAGTTGCCATGGTGACCTGGGCAGGCAAAAACAGAGCCACCTTTCTGAAGCTGAAAACTCGGGCGCTACAGAAACATACCACGCTATGTGCAAGCTGCAGGCCTTTGTGCATAAGAACACACAACAATGACACAAAATTACCAGATTGAAAGTGTTTAAAAACATTATTTTACTTACTACTGACATGATTGTTAGGATGTAGTGCTCTAAGTTGGGTCCGTGGTGACGCGTCATCTTGGCATCCGCCGTCACCATCAGCTCGACGTAGCGGGGGTAGGAGAGAAAGCGCTTTTGTCTGTGCGGGGGTCTGGGGTGTGTGCCGGCAGAGTCGTTGGCACTCGTGTGTCGCTCCTCGATGGTGGCTCTTAGAGATTCCAGCTCCTCTCCCATGTTCTGCCTACTCTCAAACACGTGCGACCTCTCTGCGTCCTCTGTTAAAAGATGGAAAAATAGGATGAAAAATGATTCAATATAGCTAACATGTGCTGGATACATGCCACTGAGAGGCACAGAAATACTTTTAAAAGCGAGGATGACCTGATGTGGGGAAATCTGACCCTTGCTGCGGTAAACCTGGATTCGTAATGACAGGTGCTCATTAGCCAATAGCAACTGTACAGCTTGAATGTAATGAACTCCTGTCATGCTGTAATTTTTGTGTCAAGAGGGGTCCTCTGAAATTTTTGAGCAATTACAAATGGGCGTTAGAAATGTTCGGAATCCCCCCGATCTACAACTAAGAGTCAAGGGTCGGGATGGAGAGTCGAATTCTGATGACGCACCAGACAGAATTTTTGTTTCAGGCTTCAGAAAACCTGTACCAAGAAACAAAAGGTCACAGGTGACTTTGTGTAAGTGTTATCATGTCGGGCCTTGTGCTCTGGGCCATGTGAGGAGAGACAGATAATAATGTAATTATGAAAAACTACAAACACAGCAAA
>BJFM01000857.1:289272-309042 GCA_016586285.1 Arothron firmamentum
AATCGGGCTGGCGCGGCTGAGGTCAACCCGCTGCCCCTGAACCAG
Organism: Arothron firmamentum; assembly: GCA_016586285.1. Lineage (NCBI taxonomy): Eukaryota > Metazoa > Chordata > Actinopteri > Tetraodontiformes > Tetraodontidae > Arothron > Arothron firmamentum. The sequence continues at coordinate 289,318 of BJFM01000857.1, forward strand.
TGACCTTACGTGACCCGTAAAGTCATCCCCCTCAGCACTTAACAGATTCCCTCACACAGGAAAACAATAGAACGCCGGCTGCTGGTATATAACTCCAAAACAGGGCCATAAACTCATTATTACCCAGTAACTCCATTATAGAGCTGTTGGGTCAGCTGATGTGATCCATGAAGAGCACAGCTGCTTTAGAAGCCATCATCTGTAGCCAGAGGTTAGGACTTTTATGGATAATTATTACAGCTATTGCACCCTCAGATATGCTGGTCCTCTCCTGGACAGGGTGTAGAGGTGTTGCGGTGATGAGTACCGACCAAACACCTGGGTCTAATTCGCAGGGATGCCTTCCTGGTCAACAGGTGTGTTCAATGCAACCTGAACCTGGGGCCTCCCAGGTATTTGCTTTGCTAAAGAGCTCTCAAGCAAAGTGGTGTTTATCTATGAGCAACTCCTGCTAGGCAGCCAGCTTTTTCAAGAACCTACTTGGCAGGACGAGCAGAAACAGAGATGCGGCTCTCGCCGGTTCTCCTCCGCGGCGCCGCAGCGCGACAGAGAAATAACAGTTTTCCCCTCTCACACTTCCTCCGGTCCCAGTGAGGAGACGCATGCATGGACAGAGATGAAACGAGGGGGAAAGTGAAGCCCAGAGAGTCCTTAAAGAAGCAGAGACACTCACAAGACCGGTGCACAGGCTGAAGACCGCGGGGAAGTCGCTCCTGCCGTTGACGTGTCCGCGGAAAAAGCAGTGGCGCATGTCGCTCCTCTCCGTCCCGTTGCTGTCCGTGGCTCCCAAGTGCACCACCGTGTAAGAGGGGGCGAGGAAGTCCGAGTGCGCTGTCAGATTCAGATGGAAACGTTCTCCAAACGCGTCGATCCTGTAGTGAAGGCGCAAGCCGGACAGGTGGTCGTTTAAACTCCGCCGTCTCCTCCTGTAGTGCAGCTTGTGGGGGAAAGATTCTCCGAAGTCATTCACACGGAGCGGGGTGATAATTTCATACGATGACAGCTGCTTGACCAAGCTTTCTGAGGAATGAAACAGAGGGACAGAGTGAAGATTGGAGCGCAGAGAAGCGGGGATACAGAAACAAACGAGGCTGGGGTCGTAAACGCACCACAGACTATCACTCATGACTCAAATTCTACCTTGTTTCGGATGCAGCCGGTGTGGCAAAGTGTCCCGGACAAGTGTTGACAGATGACACATCAGTCCAACCAGCCAGATAGCAAACTGCATGGTTCCCTCCGCGGACGAACCCGGGCTGTCGTCTCCAAGGCCAGTACCCTCTCCCGTCTCTCCCAAGCGGATTCCCCCCCTCTCCCTCTGCCTGCTCCGCGGCTTGTCAGCAACAGGTCGTGGGTTCTGCGGAGGCTCTCTGCGGCGCAACTCTTGCAACGTGCATTGCCCTCATCTCATGGCTAAACGTGCGTCCGCTTCCCCTCCGAAAAGGCGAACTATTTATGGCACATTCATCCCCCCCGACGGGAAAAAAATGCTGTACAATTGCAGTCAGCGCTGAAAGGAGGGATCAGTGCCAAGTACGCTTTCCCTTAGCCATCCCTAGAACACCCCGGCACCCTTAGCGCAGAACAACGCCCCTGCAGGCTGCGGAGCCAATGGTGGGACAGCGTGTGCGCCGCGACCACCGCACATGCGGCAGCAGGAAAGGCTGATAAAATCAGCCAGCACATCGAAATCCTCCCAGTGATCATTTCAGCTGTCAAAGGCACCAGCATATCTGGGTTAATGTCAAATGTTCACGCTTGACTGGCAGAAAAGTTGTCGTAAAATGTGTTGTCATCTAATAAACCCTCTGTTACTGCGTTATAACAGATTATCTGTGCCTAATGAGCCCTTTGCAAAGTGTCCTTAAAGCATTTATCAGAGGGGAGGATCATCATGTGCACTTTGGAGTCTATAAATAAAAGAACGTTGCTTGCAGCGCACAGAGTGGTGGATGGTGCAGCTCTTCAAAGGAGAAAAAAAGATTTAAATCGACTCCCAATGTGATGAGTGTCATGAAGGGAGATTTATTGGTGGGTGGAGAGCACGCAGCTGGAAGCGTGAACCTGATAACCCATCGTATCCTTATCTCCGGGGTTGACATCCAGGATATCGGCGAGCACTGGGACAAAGAACCCGGTGTTTTAGTGGCGTAACCGTGCGTGCTGTCAGAGCGTAGAGGTCAGCAGACGTGTACGAGGGCCCGCTGGAGGAGGTTTGCTGCTCTTTTACTGTGAGTTCAGAACCAGTGGGAAAATATGAAGCAGTCAAAGCAGCAGCTAATGGGTGGACATTAGAGGTCGTTCCTCACTGTCGTCTGTTGGAGGACGTGGACTTCCCCGGCCGAGATGTGGCCAGCTCCTCGTTAAAGTTGACAGACGTGTGAAAGGACTCTTGTTTTTCACCTCCTTTGAAGACTGATGTCACAGCATTGTGGGTGATTCGACTCGGTCGACTCACCGGAAACACTTTTGGATGAAGCGAGCTCTTTTCTTTGACTCTCCGGCTCTTTGAAACTTTTAAAATGTCTCTTTCTCTCTGTTTCTCCACCTTCTTGCGCCATCCTTTCTAAATGTCTAAACATCTGCCTAAAAAAGCACATCTAAAAGGGTTCAAACTGGCTGGTAATGGACTAAATAGTTGGATCTGTTTGCAGGAAAAAAGCATTCAGGCTAACTGAGCTGCCTCTGGATGAGATGATTTATTCTCATTTTTGGCTTTAAAAAAAAAAATCCCTCCACTGTAACTCGTCTGATGCCTCCCTGATGTGTTATTCATTTAGTCTCCGAACCTCCTGTGAGGCTATTCATTCCACCAGAGCACTGTCACTATTCCTCCATCATCCAGAACCATGTGGGAGCGGATAAAAATAATTGGATTTGACAAACAGTGGGGGGGGAAAAAAGCATTTTTGTGTGTATAATTTAAAGAAAAGTGAATAATTGAGGAGGCTGTATTGTTTTGATGTGTCTTATTACTCATGATATTTTGAAATACATTTTGAAGTTATGTTCTATCAAACATTCCGGGTCTGTTTTTGAGACTGTTTAATGTCTTTTCATGTGGATTATTGTAATTATTGTCATTATCAATCAGTCCCAAGTCGAAGAATCGTTTCATGTTTCTGATTATATGCAGCAGAAGGCCAAAGTTTCTGATTGTGCACATTTTGTAGCCATTATCTCACAAACCAAGCAACATGTGAATAAAAGAGTAAGCCGTCAATCACTGGAGGGCTTCAGTGACGTATTCTGTTCTGCTCCTCTGACTCGTTTGGCCCTTGGCTGCGTTGACCCCGTGAGGTCAGGGAAAAGAAGAGGCTGAGGTTTGGAGAAAGGAGGGCTAATGACCGAGGCTGGTTCTGTCCAAGAATATCTGAGCAGATAAAAGATAGAGACCATTCCCTTTCATTTACAAAGCGCAGAAAGCAGAAGTCAGCCGACCCCACTGCGCGGGCTAACTCCAGGCGGCAGTAGAAGCTCGCTAGCTAACGTCAGGTGATTTATCATCCTGTCCTTTCTCAGGTTTCGGGTGAAACGCAGGTAGAGGCTGCACAGTCAAAGGTTGAGAGCTCTAGAGCTCCTTTGCCCGTCATGGTTCAAGCAGACTGAACGCAGCAGTCACAACAGTGATCTATACCTGCAGACACACACCGGGGCCCCGGGCTGTGCTAGCTACAGCTGCTGTTACCTGCTGTAAGCAAAAACCAAGAGCACCGCTCCAGTTGTTTATGGAGCCCTAAAATAATCCACAAGATCATAAAAGTGTCAGCATGGAACTCTTTTTTGTTTTTTGTTTCAGCGCCAGCCCTAATTGTAAAACACACAAGCTGCAGCTTCCCAGGGGAACCTGATCTCCATCCTGCATGAATATCCTGGCTTCCGAGGGCGTCATCGTCGGAATAAAAGACACAGGATTCGACACCCTCCCTGATGTTGCAGAAGTGTTTTTTTAATCGCTGATGGAGTCGCTGCAGCGTATCGGCCGCGCCTCGACCTTCTCTCCTCCCTCTGCCCCCTCCTCTTTCTCTGACCGCTCAGGTGGATCTCACAGTGGGCTAATCAAGGTGCTCGGCCACCTGAAACCTGTGTTGGTTTGCGCTGCGGATTAGGTCTCCCCCTCCCCAGGGCTTCATAATCCAGCGAATTCCTGGTGCCCTCTGAACACACTGGTCCATCAACCTCCTTCCTGTCTGCACTGACTGAGAGTTTGTCTGCTTTAGCCCTGCAGACGGCAGCGAAACAACGCAATCTGCAGCTCTGCAGCTCTGCAGCACTGCTAAGCTGTCGCATAATGACAATCTATCTGTTGTCACGGTTTTATCATCACTCTACGTTTTCACGGAGCAAAAACCTGCTGAGTGAGCTTGGTGTGAAGGCACGGAGGAGAAAAACGATCAAGACTCAACACAGAACAAACTGAGCCTAATTAAAGGCTCGGGACATTTCTACATATCTAAGAGTAACATGAGAATGTTTGGAAACCTGCGTAATAAGTAGATAACAGTTCTTCCTCAGCGATGATAAACCAGCTGTTGAGAGACAGGAACTGTCTCATCCATTAAAAGAAGATTTCACAGCCTCAATTAAAGCTGAAGAAGCAGCCAAGTCATGTCCAAAAATACAAATATTCACCCTTTTCTCCTGTCTATCAATCACAAATGAGATTTCTATGCTTTATCATGAAAAATTCGGCTGAAGCCTCTTGATTAGCCGCTAGGCCGAGGCTGCAGTCAGGAAAGGAGCCAGTGCTTCTCTGGTTTGGCAGCTGAAAGCAAAATAGTCCTCCTCACACAAACGTTGGGTGTAGATGGTTCTTGTCACGCTGATACGCGTGTTTCACCCCCTGCAGATGTGCTCTGCTGGCACACAGACTTGGGGGAGTCATGAGAAAAGTCAGAGCCTGCAGATGGAAGCTGGAGCGCAGGATTCTGTTTCTACTGACAGGCAGAGAGGATGATGGGAAATAATACACAAGCTAGGTGAGACTTTGGTCCGTTTGCCACCATAAGTGACTCATTTTAAACGACAGCTTGGCCTGAAAATGGTGAGAATTAAGAAATAATTCTTTCACCAGGCCTCTGTGGATCTTTAAGATGTCCTCACATGTCCTGTGCAGCAGCTCCAGAGTAAATCAACACATGACTCATAAAAAAAACTGATGAGTGAAGGAGTTTAATACTGTTTTTACTTGTCAAATGTCTGCAGAAGCTTGTTGTCCACAGTTCAGACAAACAGAAAGTGTAACAGTTTGTTCCTGGGGGGGAGGCACATTCTGTTCATCCCATGGCAAAGTTGTCTTTGTTCATGCTAATTACGACAATTTTTCTCACGTTCCAACAGTGTTTCACAACTACAAAGCAGTTAAAACCCCTCCGCTTTGCTGTTCTCCATTTCCTGTGCGGATTCGCACCTCATGTGACTCGGATCAGTCAACAAACAGGCTTAAACTGCCTCATCAGCACTTTTGGAGGCCTCGTGCCAGTCGTTTCCATTGTGGCAACCATAATAATTACCATTGAAACGGTTACCCTGAGGATAGGGAACACAGAGCAATCTTGTTTTTTTTTCAGGTGTGGCAAATGTGGTAGAAACAGGAAAAAAAAGAACAACAAACCGGGGGGGGATAATAAAAGCTAGTGATGGGAGCTGGTGTTTGACCCGTAACCCATCAGCAATGTTGTAATTAAATCATTACACAGAATGGAAGAGAAGATATGCGAGTTTTACACTCGGATTGTAGCCACAACACGACGCCTCGTGACTGTCTGCGCACGATTAAGTTACCCGGGGAACTCTATTCCCTTTCTGCACTCGCCTGCTTGCAACCACACGTCGCGATGGAAATAGTACATGTGGATTTGGTCTGTGCGTTTTCTCACAGGCCCTATCGGTGAGCGCTGACGTGAAGTGACCCTTGTCAGACCACTATAGCTGGCAGAGCCGTCGGGAAATCTTAATCCCCGACTAGATTTATGCTAGCAGTGCTGCTTAAAGTCAGTTTAAGTGCTGACCGGTTTGTGTTTCCTCCAGGGCTAACCCAGTAGTGATAACTGGCACATGCCACGCTCGAGACAGCTGCCTGCTGGGATATTAACAGCTGTGAACTTTAAGGAGGTCATGACTCATGAGATTTGATGATGGTCCAGCGGAGATTTGCTGGATGTTTCTGCTGATCCACTTATAGTACCATACACACACGGCATCTCGAGGCAGCGGCCGTCGACCGTCAATGAGCTCATGGGTAAAGAGGGCCGAGGGGATTTCTTTTTTTGTGTCAATTTAGACGCGGTTACTATATTTTAAAATGCTTGACAGGCTGCGCTGCTGTCATTGGACTGAACTTTGAGTTTGCGCTGGTGATGGTGGTCACTCTGCGAGGTGCAGGCCTCGAGCCGGACATATATAAAAAAAAAGAGTTCATCATTAGTCTGCTTTGCAAAAATCTTCCATGACTCAACGAGACATCCTGTTACAGTCCTTTCGGCTGAAAAGGGGCCAAAAGCACCAAAGCTTAACTTTTGTACTCAGTGGCTGCTTTTTGAAACCAAATGTTCTGAACGTAAAGGTCAAACTAACTCTCCTCTCTTTGCTGGCAAAGAAACTTGAATCACAGCGCATAACTCTGCGTTTAACTAGTAATTAATGTGTTTGTCCCTGCTTGTGTCAAGATAAAAAAAAAAAAAAAATGCGTTCCAACATGTTGCTGAATCGCCAAGTGCTTTAAATCAGGCCGGGCTTTTAGGAAACAAGATTGCTGCTCTTTCAATCTTTGTGCTGTTGCTTTTTTCCCGCTAGGTTAGCCAGTAACCTCCAAAAACATGCCCACGACAGAATACTGGAATGTTTCGGGCCTCATTTTCACACATGAACTAGGGCATCTTTTTTAACCGCCCCCTGCATTCGTCCGTCAACACTCTGACGCGGTGTTTGGTTTAATACTTGCACCATGTTTTTAAAGGGAGAAACGAGGAGCTAAAGTAAGAAATCCCTGCAGACTGCCGTCAGGACAACTGCTGCACTATTTGCAAACCCCAACCAAATATAACAGCGAGGTCACATGGGGTTCAGAGGGATAATCCCACCCACCAATGAGTGTTTGGCTCCAGAATTCTACACTTCAATCATACCTTATTATTATTATTATTATTTTTTCAACTGGAATGGACCCCTCCCCCCAACGTATGGATAATTAGGTTGTTTATTTTAAAAATACAATTTTGAGTCCTGAATTGCACACATGTAATTACAGTAATATTACTACAGTGGAAAAGATTTCAACAGAGACATTTCAAATAAAAGGAGAATTTCTGTTTTGATGACGATAAATTTGCAGCCAACCCGCCACAAACTGTCAGGGTTGTTCTCTTATCTGAATTGCTGAAATCTGCTAAATGTTCGGACATGACTCTGGAAATAAAGTCTTGCTGACAGTTCCTCCTGATAAACACCTCTCCCGTCAGCTCCGACTCAGGTTACCGTCACCGTCTTCCTGCAGTACCAAATAAAAAAAGAGCCTTTCTGGGGTGTGTCGGGAGGGGTTTGGTGGTGGATTCTCTCTCGGTCAGCATCTCCAGCGAGCAGCACCATCAGTCTATTTATCAGGTTTCTGTTGGATGTCTGTATGTAGCGACTTAAGGCTCTGCCTTTCTAGTCAGTGCTGTTAATCCTATTTTGAGAATATTCAGAAAGTTTTGATAGATTATGTCACCTTCTGCAGTTTACATGACTTCAATGTTTGGCGAATGGTGAGATGTTTTCATCCTGTAAATAGACCCAATGTATAAATTCAAGATTATGAAGTAGTCGGAGCTGAATTTAGTTGTTAAGATGTTAATATAGGACCAGAATGTTCTGATGGGTACAAAAAAGGATGTAGTTTCACTTATTTATAGGATTATAACTTTTTTCTCTTACTTTAGTGTGGCAAAACCTCAGATGTGTGACAGTTTACGAAGTTACAACCTCCAGAGTTATGCATTTTGCTAAAAAAAAACCATTTTGTTTTTTCTTTGATTTTCATTCATCTTCCATGACACTTATTACCTACAGGGATGGTGTGACTAACGTGTTTTTAAGATTTTTCTATAAGTATTACAAAAAAATCAGGGGCAATTCGATCACAAATTGAATAATGCAAAATAATTGTGCCGCAGTCATCCATTTCTGAGTCTTTATAAAAGCTCTTTATATATGTGTACATTGATTGGGATTAATACAGGCCGTCATTTGTAAGCTTTAACAGTGTCAGTCTGTCTAAAGCGAGGCTCATCCTTTTACACACCCACTGAGCTCACCACTATTCTACACTCACAATGAATCCCTCTGCTTTTCACCTCATTTCATTCCCTTACAGCAGGATTAGGGACTTGGAGCTCAGAGCATGTACAAACACACACACACACAGACACACACAGACACACACAAACACACACACACACACACACACACACACACACACACACACACACACACACACACACACATTCATACCTCAGTTCACATGTTCATCTTTAACGAATCAAGATAAGAAAAGAGTCGAGAAAGCTACAACCGTCGGCTGTGAAAGCCTAGAAACAGAGAAAGTTAAACCACGACTGACACTTTTGTTCTTTAATCTTAGAATACTGAGCCTTTTTTTTTTTTTTTTTAAACTCAACTCCTTTTTTTTATTGTCATTGTATTGATGTTGTGGCAGTCCAAACCAAAGCCACCCGTGCTGGGTGTCTGCACCGGCTCCCTCTGTGGCTCCCCGTGCTGAGGCATTCCCTGATGAAAGCCTGTGTCTTCCAGGCTGCAAGATGGCAACTTCCAGATGGGACTGGGGGAACATTCACACGCAGATTATCTGAGCCTGGAGATACCCGGACATCTAAAATTAGTGTTGTCAGAATTCTTGGAGATAGGAAAGCTTGAGATTTCGCACTGCAAGCTGGCGGCCATCTTTGTCTGTCACATCACAGCTCTGTGAGCGGAGTGATGGTAATAAGACCTGTGTGTGTGTGTGTGTGTGTGTGTGTGTGTGTGTGTGTGTGTGTGTGTGTGTGTGTGTGTGTGTGTGTGTGTGTGTGTGTGTGTGTGTGTGTGTGTGTCAGTGTGTGTGTCAGTGTGTGTGTGTGTGTTATGAGTTGTAATGAGCCATTTAAAAAATGATAAAAGATCTGGTGTGTAAGATTTAGAGACATCTAGTGGTGAGATAATGGACTACCTGCAGTGAAGGGGTAACACACCTGGTAACAAGCTGATATCTGATCTAAAGGTGTATGTAGACAAACAGTACACGTACCACAGCTTATTTAATCATTGTATGTATGCACAGGTCTGTGTTTAGGTTGCCTGTGTGCAGTCCAGATGTGTGTCAGACCTCATCCCAGGTTACTGCTTACATCAAAAGCTCCCTGACTCATGAATCTAATCTTGTTTCAGTTCCATCACAATTATTCACCTTTCATCTGGAATTAGCTTTTCTCATCTGATTGTGAAATGTGATGCAAGTTTTGCATTTTTCTGCAGCGTGGAGGAAAAAAAACCAACCAAAAAACGGTTTGGAACTTCGTTCCGTCCACAAAATGTCTGTCCGTTCTCCAGCTAAAAAGAAAGCAGGGGCCTGTTTCAAATCCCAAGCTCTTTAAATCTTGTGGCATGGGTTCGTGACGCAGGTCGGGAGAGGAGCAGAGTGTTTGGGGGATTAACCCCAGTCCAGGTGGTCTTCATTTGGCCCCCTACCCCCACCATGAACTCAGCACGCGGTCATCACAGCTTCCAGACGGTTTTGATTTCTCATCCATCCCTCTCTGTTGTCTTTGACTTTTTTTTTTTATGTCTGTACACGTGTTTGATGTGTAGCTCTGAAGTTTATAAAACACCGTCTGAAGAAGGAGACCTTGCTACAGTGCAGGAATCCACGCATTGCCTCTGCCCCACAGCTGCGATGGCAGACCGTTGCTTCAGATTGGCGGTGGCCGATGGGGAAAAGCGTCAATAGTTCAGGTTATTCAAATTTAAATAGCCTGGTGTGAGTATAACTGGAGAACATCCATCCACTTTCCTTGGTCAAGTTGCAGGTGGTGCTGGGACCTAATCCTGCCCCCCAAAAAAGAAGACAGATAGAAAAGATTAGCTATACTCTGTACAACGGGGCAAAGTCTGAGCAAACATTCACAAATGGACTCCTGTCTGTGTCTTTGTCGTCCCTTTAAAGGAGTGTTGCAGGTATTGTCCCAGTGCTAGTTCTAGTTTGAAGTTGTGTAAACAGGTCTAAATGGCGAGGAAGCTGCTGGAGATCTGAGGGAACCTCTGATCAAAGGCGCCTGTGCACGCTGCCGGTGTCAGCGCTCTGCATTTGTGTGTCCCGCACTGAGATGACAGATGTAGATCTGTCTGGTGTGGTTCCTTTGGAGGCCCCGATGTGTTTCGACAGCCTCTGTTTGCACAACACCAGCCCTCGAAAGCGTGTTCACCTGCCCTGAAAACTCACACGACACCTCTCGTGGACGCCCCCTCCTCAGCTGAGCATCGTACCGAGCTTTCAGCAGGAGGAGGGGACGTATAAATGACTCGACATCATCTAACTGGACAAGTGATGGATAAAGTCTCAGGTAGAGGCTTTGTGAGTCAAAGACACCTTCATCCTCGAAACCTCTTGCGCAAACAAAGAAAGGGGGGAAAAGAGAAAGAAAGCGTGAAGGAGAGAAAAGCCGAGGGGAGCTGAGTTCAAGACGGCTTCCCTGCTCAGCAAGCACCGCCTTTGAAAATGTCTTTACCATAAAAGAAACAGGGCAAAGTAACTGTCTCTTCAGGAAGTCCAAACCCTGGAGTGTTTTTGCCGATTATTGTTCGAGGTGACATTGCATGAGAGCGCTCTTGGCTGGGCTGCTTCCTCGCAGGCCAGTCCTGAGTTAAAGGGACCACCCATTAGCTTTCCCCGAAGAAATGCCCATTGAGTCTCGACGCCTATTCACAGACCTGCCTGTCTTTCTTCCTCGCTCCTGGCGAGGGATTGCGGCTGGGGTATAGGGGGAGTGGCAGTGTTCCTAAAAGCGGAGACCGGGAGAATGAAATCAAGTTGCTGTGGGCTGCTGAAAGGGATAGATTCAAGGGGGTCTCCTGCTGCGGGAGAGTAGGGCTTTGACTCACTTCACAGCAAAGGCCCAGAACAATCAGCGGCTAAAATTCCAGGGGCCACTCTTGGTGTGAGGAAAGGTTAGCGGTGGGGTGGGCGCATGTTGTGCGCAGCGGTGACAGTGACATTGACAATGATGGGCGCACAATGTGGCGGCAAGCTGCTGTGTGGGAGGTGACAGTAGGGCGAGGAGAGAGGTTGAGTCTTGACGGGCTGTGCTGAGAGGCTTCTTGGACCGGAGTGCTTGAGTGAACGGCGCAGGCTTCATTTGTGGACTGTGTACGTTTGTGCAGGAGGGAGCTGCTGGAATAGTTGGTTGTGAAGCAGTAAGTGGATGATGTTTATGTCGGCTTTGTCATGGAAGAGCTGGCAGGTTGAGAGAGCGCCCACAGCTCCGCCAGATAGAATCCGACCCACCTGCGCTCAGCCTCACGTATCTGTGGTTCACATTATGGGAAGCTGCACAGCATTGCAAGGAGATTGGAAATTGATTCAGATCGTGTGCACTGAAGGGAATGACCTAATTACTTGGCAATTCATCAGTTGGAGGAACCTCCCAGAGAGCGACTCGCAAGCAGACTCCCAACTGTTTTCCTCTATTTTATTAATTATCCCAAAATGTGATTTTCTTTGATGTTCTAGAGCTGTGTGGCATCTGCGATGTGACTTTCAAGCAGAACGTAGAGCTGCAGAAGCTGCACGGTAACTTTAAAGTTTGCAGAAATGTTGTGCCACTAACTTTGGAGATGTTAGGGAGGAAATTAGAATTTGCAACTGTCATATGTGCATTTCAGAGTGAAAGAGTAGACATTTGCAGATGGCAGCAGACATCTGAACCTAATTTGGTCCAAAGAAAATTCAGTGTAATATCTAAATTAATGGTAACCCATCAGAAATGCATTGTTTTAAAGGAGCCGGTCTCATCCCAGTCTAGAGTCCCCAAACCGGACGCCTCCCTCCTCCTTGAGCTTCATGTGGCCCCGTGAAGGAGCCCCTAGAATGCTGATAACCACCCCCAACAGTTGGTGACACTCTGGTTTATATTTTTGTGGAGGTCCATTGACTTTCTCCTTTTCAGTCTCCCTTTAATCCCTGGGTCTGTGTCCTCAGTGGCTCTCTACAGAAGGGCTATTATTCAGGGCCTTATTACTGCGCCCCTCGCGGCTTATCTCCTTCCTGGTGACAGTCTTTTCAAGCCTCTCCCTAATGACCTGGGGAAGCTCACATGCTCAACTTCCCAGGACTGCAAGGCCCTGCTGATGTCAGAGGGGGTGGACCCCATGCAGGAGCTCTGGGCCCTTCCAAAGAAAGAGGGAAAGGCACGGAAAGGTCCTGGCACATCCTGTGATGCTTCGCAGACTCGCCCGGTCCCTGCAGGTAACAGCATCCAGCATGGAGGTTGAATCCTCGGAGGAACCCAGGTCTGATTAAAACAACCTCTTTGCTACCAGAGTCTGCTTGGACCTCTCATACGTGCTGTCTGTGTTATTTTGCCCTGCTGATATGATGATGTTACATGATTTATCACTATGTGCAAGTCGTCAAACATTCAGAGCAAGAACAAAAACATCGAGTGATGCACTTTCATTTATTAAAAACTTAAAGGCCTGTGTTTATATCCAAAAGTGGTCTGCTGGCACACGCTGCGATACACCCGATTCATCTTTTCCAAGACAAACGAGGCAGCAGAAAAGCATTTATATGAGTGAAAGCCCATCGCTCTATTTACATTTAACTCCTTGTCCTGCTAAATTAAAAGAATGGGCCTCCAGATGGGATCTCTGTTCCTATTCAGTCAAAAACATTGTGTAGCACTCACTTTAGCATGTCCAAAGGATTACACTATAATGTACAACAAACACGGAGCACAGAGGCCATTGAGGCGCTGAGACTCCAGCTGTTTGCAGCCCAGCTGAGTCATTCACACGCAAATCCAAACTGCATAGATGCTATAGGGACCCGAGAGAAGGAATGATCTCCTGTTTATTGTCAGCATCTGTGCACCCTCTAATTATCATCCCCATCTTAAAACCTGCGGTGGCTTTGGAGCAGTCTGAAAAGGACACGGCTGTCGGTACACTTTTATCTCACTGGACCCCCAGGATACAATAAGAAGACTACAATTCGGTCATCAGAGCAAACACGCCGCCGTCCGCTGTGAAGCGCTAAATGTGACACAGGTGTCTCACATGGCGCGCAGGGCCGTCACCCTGAGGCCTATGGGAAACGACGGTCTATAAGTTCTCATATCTCAGAATCATTAATTACTTAAGACTTTAAGCAAACATGCTGGAGTGCTTCATTTAAGAAAGTAATGGCTTTAGTGAGGCTGTTCATGGCCTGAAAAACTGGAGACCTGCTGGGTTGAGACCTTAAAGAGCTCTTTTATTTTCCAGCACCTGCATCTTTCTCTCTCCCATGGGTATGCTTCCACCTGGTTGACCTTTAAAGCTGGAGATTTGTAATAATAAGGAGCTGCTTGAGAAGATGAGGATGATGATGATGATGATGATGGCACCAAACAGTGTTGTCCAGATGGAGAGAATCATCCTTCTCAATAAGACTGATGAAAGCGCTTTTAAAAAAAGAGGGTGCCCTCATATCCACAAGGTTCCTGGTTCAGTCCTCCTCCCACAGACCAAAAACATGAGCATGAGGTTGATTAAAAGGACCCTGCATGTGACTATGTGAGTGAATGGTGTGTGTAGTCACCTGTCCTGGGTGTGTTGGCGCCTCTCTTGGTAACTGCTGGGAGAAACTCCAGTTTCCTAAAATGACAAACCACATTCTGACATATTCAGAAGGTCTTCTGGAAAGGTTCATGCAGGCTCTTTTTGAAACAAAAACACTCTTTTTTCCCACTGAAAGGTTCCTGTCAGCAGAACTTGTGGAATCTGAAAAGCTGCTTGGAGCCACTGATGCCCTTTAACCCTTTACTTAGTGCTTTTAGCCATGCCTAAACCAACTTTTAATTACTCCAAAACACACATTCCTGCCCCATTTACCAGAAATACTAAACAAGAAACAGCAGCTTAAACCAACACTTCAACAAAACATCTCTAGGCCGCTGTAAAAGTAAAGGATTATAGACAGAGTGCTCGGCAAGTCATCAAATTGGAGGGTGGGGGGTATCCGTTTACTGATGTGGCCATTGTGGTCTTTGGCAATAAGTGCTTTCCCCTCGGAGCGTATAAGTGTCGCATTACTTCAGTCCAGTTCATCATTTTGGTTTTTATAGCATTTATGCAACAACTTTTCTATTTATTCCAGTTAGCAATTATTTTAAGGAACATCAACACAGCACTAACTAACTAACATTACATACACATAACCATGTATTAAATCTTAATTAACATGGATTACTGCACTTTGTGACCTTTGTTGTGAAGCTATTCAGTCTGAAAGATTTCACAAGCACTGAAGAGCACCAGGAAGTCTGTAAACAGTTGAGAATTTATTGTGTAATCCTTCAGTAATGTTCTTTGTGAGTCTGCAAATGAATAAACTGTTACTAAAAGACACTTGAAAGGATGTTAAGGTGATCCAGTCACACTGCAAGGTGGTCCAGGACACTGCAGCAATTTTAGGAACAGGAACCAGTTTGAGGGGACATTTAGCTTTTAGCTCTGTAAATGTGTGCTTTTTGGTTAACTCCCAGTTTACATTCACATGCTGAACTGGAGATGAGCCAGCGTAGACTCCAGTGGACCCAAACCAGACCAGGTAAAGCAGACTCTTCAGAGGAGGATGTCTGTGCCCCAGTCTGCCGGCGAGGACTAAGCTCAGCGTTTATTGTATATCTAACAGTTAGATCACGTATTGTAATAAAGACATAGACGGATTGTGCTGCTGTGGGACAGGACACTGGCGTTGGCTCGGCTTACATCGAGGTGAATGCCATACCACAAACTTTATGCTGTGAGAAAGTAATTCTCGGGGGACCTCCCCAGGTGGCGGGTTTCTGTGTTCTGTATAGCGTTTCTAATTTTCTATATAGTTTGGCTGGAGTGCGTGATCTATTTGTTTACACCATCCCACAGAGTCAGCAAAAGAAAAAAGAAAGTTCCTGAGGCCTTTGTATTTTATTTTCCCCATAAACAGATGCGACAGATTCAGACAGGCAGTAAATGAAAGTGAGATGCGGCATTGTGTTGTCTTCATCCTGACAGTAATTCTGCCCCCTGGGATAAACTTATCTCCTGTGGTTACGGATCTTGACAACTCCGCTGAGCTAAAAAAGACTCAAGGATCGTGTCCCTGCACAGTAACAACTGGCATTAAAGGCAAAGGGGAAAGAGAAGGCTCAGATAATAATGGAAAACTGTTTTGACATCCAGATTTCTGTAATTATTGGATTTAGATAAGAGGGGAATTCCATCCGCTGTGAGGTAAAACAAACAAAACAGGAGCTTGCAAATGATTCCACGAAGTCCTGCTCGTAGCCTCGGGGCCATGGAACATACTCATTACATCATATATGTGCATGGATCAATGGAAAAATGCATGTTGCTACAGCAGCTGTGCCCCGTAGCCTCCCTGCAGGGTCAGTTCATGGGCAGAGAGGAAACAGGCTGCCATACTGAGAGAAAAACAAACAAACAAACAAAAAATAAGAAGACATTTTCAAAACCAGGCATGGCACCGGCCACAAAATGCTCATTTTCTGACACCAATATGACCGTGACTCAACTTGTTCCTCATCCGCTGTGCCTCTAATTAGAAATGTTACAGCCAAATGTAACGTCTAATCAGCATCTGGGAGACGCTGGTCCTTTTCCAAAGGCAGGTGGAGACAAATATGCCAAACTAGGGGTTTAAACACGCAGCGGGCTGAGAAAGAGAGAATTCCAGAACTGACTATTTGGAATAAATATTTACAGATAGAAATGTTGAGTTGTAACTATTAGAAAATTTGTGCATTTGTGTTATTCTGACTTGCATTTTAGTTCAGTAATTCAGCTAATGGGTGCAAAAATGAAGATGCTTTTTTTAAACGTGGTTTAAATGGTGGATCCTTCCATTTTTTCTTTTCAACTTCATTTCCTTTTCCTTTCTGACTTTAATTCCTTTCAGTCTGACATCATCTTTATTCTTCTGGAATAAAACATCGGTCTGCCGCAGTGTGACCTTTGACCCAGTGCTCAGTGTCTGAGGGGATGTTTGAAGTAATGATGCCTCTTCAGAGATGTGGAGGAATGGGTGCTCTCTTAGCTACAGCCCCTCAAACCCATCCCCCAGTCCTGGCAACTGGCAACACAGGTGATCAAACCTGCCAAGGCTTCATTCCACTGCACTGCAAATGTAGCAGTCATAAAAACCCTGGTGGGACTCTGTCTCTCTCTCTCTCTCTCTCTCTCTCTCTCTCTCTCTCTCTCTCTCTCTCTCTCTCTCTCTCTCTCTCTCTCTCTCTCTGTCTGCAACAGCTCAATTCGTCTTCCTTGGCCCAGAGGATCTGGGTTGTGGCTATGTGCTTATGGAGGGAAGCTAACGTTACGCTGAGGTTTCCTGGGCTATGCCATGCACATCGATCACTCTGAAAGAAATTGTCGGTGTGAGGACAGTGCTGCACCTGAAGAAAGACAAATATGGAGATTCTGATGAAATATGCTCTGGCCTTCTCCTCTGCAGACCAGAATAAATGGCTCTGCAGATGCTTTATTTTCACCTTTTAGCATTTACAGATACCATATTGAAGGGGGACAGTTCCACCCAGGGTCAGGCCTGGGTCACAAACCAGAGTTATCTGAAGGTTCATTTATCTTCCTCCTGCTTCCTGTTTGCTTCTCTCACAGCTGTAGTAGACAGAAATATGGATACTGTATATGCTTCTGACAGTCCAACCAGAGTGTTGCAACGATTGAGTTTGCTTTTCGACTGTTGTAATGATAATCTCGGGCCTGTAATCTGCACACCCCAGTTTCCCAGCAGCACCTCAGCCTGTGTTTTCAACCCCTTCCGTCGACCCTGGCCTGGCTCTCATCTTCGGTGAGAATTTCTGCCTCTGCTTTTGATGTACTCTTCAATTATGGCGCACCGATCGTCTCCACATCTCAGAGACGGCGGCCGTAGCAAAAAGCTTCCACACTGGTCATTAACACCTTCTGCCCCCTGATGAGGCCATTTTTGAGAGGGTTCGTCTCACTGTTACTGGATTTTGGATTTTTTGTTGTTTATTTTCATGCCTTAACAAGCCAGAGGCAGCTATTTGCTCTGGTTACGATGACAGACAGGTTTACGTGGCAGAGAAATGCTCGGAAACGTTCGGAAATGGGGCCCCTGTTCCGAACATTCACTATACTTCCTTTATGTGACAGGTTTTTCCAAAGGTGTGGAGCTAAAGAATGAGTGACTTGGAATCTGTTGAAATGCTGCTTTCAAAGGGAAACACTCGAGGCTTTTACACACACGTATAACAGCATGACCGCATCAGAACCTCGCTAGCGATTACATAAGCATTTTGAAATGTGTGACCCTGCCAACGGTTTCCATCTTGGAACAGAAAAAGCTCCAAGCGCGGGTATTTCTGCTTGTTGTTTTATTCATATTTCAGGGCCGAGCGTGTCAAACATACCAAAGTTGTTACAGAATGATTTGTTGACTGAGGAGCACCGGCTGTACCTGTCAGTGTCAGGTAATTAATAAAAGCCAGCTCGGCTGTTCATCTCCAGGTCTATCCCATATCAGACCAACGCTCTCCACTCCTTCAGCAACGTTCTCCCAAATATCACTGACACTGCAGACAGAGCTGCATTCCTTTTGGAAATGAAGGTTATTTCCCTGCATTTCCATTCACATTTAAAATGTAAACTTTACCTTTTTCACCCAGATCCTACTCAGACTTTTTTCTTTGTCCTGTTAAATTTTTATTTTTAAGCCATTTTGCCTGTGTTGAATACATACAGCTCATAGTTGGCTAAGCTGCTCAAAAACCATTACATTTGTTCTTCACGACAAAAATGTCCCATTAAAAGCATTAAAGAAATGGCTTGTCCCTTGTTTCACCCCGGCCTCCCGCCATGCGACACTGAAATCCTCCAAGTCAGACAAATGCACGTAAAGACATAAAAGCATCATCTATTAACGCTGCTGGTGCTCTTTCAATTTTACAAATCAAATCCTTAAAGAATGGAAAACCCCTCGCTGGAATTATGCGGAAACGACAAAAGAGCCATTTACTGACGTGCCTCCCACACACGCAACCATCCCGTCCACCATTGTCGGGCGGTTTAATCCAGAGAAAATCTCCAGTGGACATGCTCAAGCGCCCATGTCATCCGCAGGCGTCATTATTCTGCTCTTATTTAATGGCCACCAAACACCGCCACCAACAGTCTTCAGGCAGGATGAAGGTTAAATCCAAGGGATCAGGGTGATTCAGCAGTTTGAGTGTACCTGGTAGGCAGAACATGCAAGTGTGATCAGCAGGAGTGCTTTATTTTGGAGGCTGGGTGGGGTCAAAGCCGCCTTTGTGGAAATTAACGGTGAGTCAATCCGCCGAATTCTCGCCAGCGATTATGGGATTTATTTTAATGTGACCGCAAAGAGAGTCGCAGGGCGGTGTTGCATTGACACGCACATCTTTTCTTTAATTAATCAGGAGTGTTGCTGGAGGAGAGCGGGCAGGGTTTTATTCAAACACGAGAGCAAACTGTCTGGAGGAGGTGCTCACGTCTCCGTATCTTTACTGCTCTTTACATAAGCTCATCCATCAGCGTGTCCTAGCAGGTTTATGTAAAAAAAAAAAAAAAAAAAAGAAAGGAAAAAGTGAGGAGCAAATAAGGAGGAGCATTGTTTTATATTCTGAAGAATAAACCACCTGTGGGAGTCTTTTATCAGCTGGGAGCTGAGGAAAGTCTGCGGGGCCTCGGAGCGAGCGTCCGCTTTGAAGCTGCGGAGGATCGCTGCAATTTGGCCCCCGGTTATTTATCCAAGCCAAGGCGGGAGCGTAACAAGATGTCGAGACGAGAGGGAAAGTAAGAAAAGAGAGATCAGGAAGCCTTAAACAAATCCTACATTTGTAAAACCTGGGGGAAAAAAGAGTCTGCTTTTGTGCGCTGTGGCAGGTTAGCGGCTCGGCCCACCTGGGGTTTGAACTCTCCTCACGTCTTTGAACGTGTCAGGAGAAAGTTGCTCTCGGAGGTCCTGGCACCTCTGAAGGAAACTTGGCACACACAAGTATGACGGCAACACAGATGTCAGAGACTTGACCTTTGACCCATGGGTTGCTGGTCAGAATCAGCCACAGTGGAAGCACATTTTCCACCTGGAATCAGACGGCACTCGTCCAGCCGGCCTGTTTGTTTTTCTCCACCCGGCTGTGTATCGGGTTCCCTGCTTTTTTTAATTTCAGGGTAATGTAAGCTTCTCAGACACATGTGCTGAGGGTCTCCTTTGTGACCATGGAGCTGCGGCCTGACGAGCGTAGGATTACAGGGTCCCCGCTGGGATGTCAAAGGCCCCTTCGGCTCCTTTCACCTCCGCCCTCTCCTGAGAGGAGCATCGGTGGGAGGGGTCAGCCACCATCATTGATTTGCTTCGGGAAGATCACAGGGCCTTTTCATCATTCAGAGTCGCCGTTGACCTTCAGCAACCCCCCCCCCCCCCCC
>BJFM01000857.1:309198-325826 GCA_016586285.1 Arothron firmamentum
GGAGGTTGTTTCTCTCTCTCTCTCTCTCTCTCTCTCTCTCTCTCTCTCTCTCTCTCTCTCCCTCTCTCTCTTTCTCTCTCTCACCTGCTGCAGTGTGAGACAGGCTGCCACTGAGGATGCGTAAGATCATTCCTCAGATGAGCCGTGTGTGTGTGTGTGTGTGTGTGTGTGTGTGTGTGTGTGTGTGAGAGAGAGAGAGAGAGAGAGAGAGACAGACAGACAGACAGACAGACAGACAGACAGAGAGACTGGATCACAGCTGCTCCAGATGTGTTAGTGGATGTGCCAAAACCCACAAAAAAGAAACAAGGAGGCAATTAGAACTTGCTCTGGTTGCTTTATGGAGACTTTAAGTGACTCCTTGCTGAGGTTTATATTACATCATTTTCATCTCAGCAGGAAAAACGTATTTGTTTTCTCAGAAACCTTTGATTTGAATTCATTTGTGGTCAGCTGTCAGCATGTCTGAGCCTGACTGCATGCTGAGCAGGTTGGTAAATAAACAGAGAAATCCGGTTACAATCAACTGCTGCCCTCTGTTTGTTGCACAGGTAACTTCATGAGCCTGATGTTGGTGTTTCTGTTTCTTGTTTGGATCCTCTGATGTTAACATCCTCTGTGCTGCAGCCTCTCACCGCCCATCGCTGTGTGGACACCGAAGCTCCATCGGACTCTCACGTCGTGCCCAAACCCCCCATTGCTCCTCTGTCTCCCAAAGCGGGTCCTCCCATTCATTTGGCTCATTTGAATTCCAACATGGGAGACCTCTGATGAGCTGGGTGAACTGTTGCCCTGCATGACATGACTGCTAATGACAGCGACTGTACACACACAGATTGGGAAGCTTCTACCTTCTGAGCTGGTGCACCTGAGTGAAACACATGCACACGTAGAGTGCGCCTCAATGCATGGCGCACTTTTATTTAGCTTACTTTACAGGAATTTCAAAAACATACCAAACAGGTTGCTTGCATTAAAGTTTTAATATGTATTTGATTAAATAAATGTGAGATCAAGTATTGATATTTAAAGGGAAATGTGATTAGATGGCTTCAAAGTGTTTCCTCCTGAATATGTGTGTGAGAACATCAGTGTGGGGGCTGATGTGGGTTAGCAGTGTGGAGCAGCATTAACAGTCTTTGCATTAAGTGCATTCTGGGAGATTACCAGGGAACCAGACTCGGTTCTGTGGCTGAAATAAATGCTACGGCCGCGTCTGGCACCGGCTCTCATCGTGTTTACTGTGGAGGTTTCCTGGACAGCCCCTGACTCATACTGATCATTTCCTCCACCTGTGGAGCTTTTAGCCTGTGATTTAAGCAGCTCTGGCACTTCTCCTGCCTCTGCCCTTGTTCTCGAACAGCAGGGAGGCTTCCCCTCTGCCCCCATTGCAGTCTTCTTCTCTCTCCCTCACCTCTTCACTTGCAGGCAGGATCACGGATTTTGTTTTTGTTCTAGTGCCAAGAATGAACAGCAGGATTTCTTCTCTTTTTTTGGGGGTGGGCGGAGGTTATAGTGTGTCATAAATCATGAGGCTAAATTCTAGTCAAAACTAAAATAGGGATATTGTACAGAAATGAAAATGCTGAGCCTTATGCGTTTGCATCCATCCTGGCTGGTAATGATAGATTAGGGTGATGCATGTGCCAACGCCCACCACTAGAGGGCAATCAAAACGCTGATCCTTTGACCTCTTCCTTCTCGTGCTGAACATTTAACCTTTGTAATTTAACAGCCAATTGGTTTAAATGTGTTTTATATTTATTTTAGTCATGAGTAAAGGTTTTGTCTTAATACAATGAATAATTCAGACGTTCGACCAGCTGGAGACTGGGTCGGACACGAAATTTGATTTTATTGAAGCTGAGATCAGTTTTAGAAATGAAATTTCTGTATCTGTGCTGATTCTGACTCCATCAGGTGGAGCTGTATGTGCGAGGTGTTTGTTTCCTGCCGTGCAGGGAAAAAGAAGTCATGCAGGAAACGATTAGTGTCTTCAAAGACCCTTCTGTGCAGGTGTGAGAGTTATCCCCAACACCAGGCGCAGTGACACACACACTCACACACACTCACACACACACACACACACACACACACACACACACACACACACACACACACACACACACACACACACACACACAGCACTGATCTGCCTGTGCGTGCAGGTTATCCTCAAAAACATGGTGCTCCTTTGAAGGTCCTCCAGGCAGCAAGGGACTTCTCTATGTTACAAATGTTGCACCCTGCTGTTCAGCCCCTCACTGGAGACGGCATTCCAGAAGTGCAGATAAGTGCAGTAAAGACACCGTGAAAAGTGCAAAATGTTGCATAGAAATCGAGCTCTAACATTCAAAATGTGCAGAAAGATGGGACAAAATGGACTATTTCTAAAGATACAAAGGACTAAAATGTGAAAGAAGACGTCAGATTTAAATAATAAATGTTTTCTGGCTTTAAAAAGTGATGTGATTTATACAGACATCTTATGGGAAGCCCTGAATGCACCCACATAAAAGCTCCATGACAAACATGAAGGAGTTTTTATGCTGAGGTCTGCTCGTCCAGCACAGTCAAAAACAAGACCTCTGGGAGTCATTGCGGTTACCATTAGCATGTTTTTTTTTGTTTGTTTTTTAATGGAAACGTTGCTGTGTCGCATCAGCCCGTCAGATCACAAACACAATCCCAGACAGGCCAGACCCAGCTGAGATCATCACATATGTGCAGTTTATGTGAGGAAGCCGTGCCCCTCTGTGCACAATCATCTAAAACTTGTTTGTCATTATCAGGATTTATAAATGCATCAAGTACAACATTAAAGGATTATTTTTCTGTGTCTGCTGCATTTTTGTTAGCCATATGTTTTGGCTCAGTGCTACCACAAACCTCATACTGTTTGCCAAAACACAAATTCAAACCTAATAATATTAAAAATGCAGTTTTCTTTATATCCATTTTCTGTGCTGTTTACACTTTCCAAATAACTTTAGTATCATAGCTGGCATATTTGTGGCATATGTTTACATATGTAGAAAGGTGACAGGAGAAAAAAAAACAACTTTCTAGTCATGGAATTTATTTATTTATTTATTTATTTATTTATTTATTTATTTATTTATTTATTTATTTTTATTAAGACCAATTACTATGAATAGCAGCCAGTGAAACACAATAAAGATCAGATTAAATGCAATGTAATTTCTCTTCTTGGGGCAATATTTCTTACCCTAATCATGTAACTTAGTTTGTCTCATTTTGTGCAAATTTGTGATCTAAATTTAATGCTATTTTAATGGAACTGATTTGAAGAAACACGAATTCCCTACATGTTTCTTTGCCACCTTTTTCTTTCTCCGAATATTGAAGAATAAAATGACCTCCAAATGTGTCCAATAGAGGGCACTGTGTTATTACAAACTTGGAAAAACTAAATGTTACTGTTCATTTTTTAACTGATCACTGTTAATTATTGTCTTTTTTATAATCTCGGTTACATGATTAAAACAGCCTCAATGCCGTATAACATGCTAAATTATCAGCTTGTACATTAAAAAAAAAAAAGTATTATTATTATTCATGCCTTTACTTCCGCACTTGCCAGCACTGGGACACGCCTTCTGTGTTACGTTTAGGGAAGTTGCTTAATGTCGGAAAGTCCACCGTTACTCACCATACTCATCGTTTTAATCTTGTACATTTATTTTTAAACTGAAAAACGAACAAAAGACGTTGAAGTAAGGGCTCTGTAAAATGTTAAACAATTCCAAAGTTCTCCTGATAGTGTATGTATGTGTGTATATTCCCAAAAATGAGTAATTCGGTAACTTCCGCTACTTACATTCGCAATATCAGTTATAGTTTACGACGACAATTGTCCGATATTTTGGATCCTCAGGAGAGGTGGAAAGAGATTATTATCTCCATACGGAAGCCGAATGGGGACTTTAGATATTCTCAACATCATGTGAGGTAAGAAATCTTAGCTGGTGATGGTATAAAGTTGCAAAACCAGAAGACTGTTTCCTGACTGTCTGTTTGCAGGAGATTTGCAGGTCTGGCAGCGCAGGGGAGAAGCCCCACCGAGGAGCTGCTGGCTGACTGGGGCACCACCAACTGTACAGTGGGAGAACTGGTGAACATTCTCAATAGTAATAAGTTACTGGCTGCTGTTACCCTTCTGCTGCCTGGTATGACCTTGATAAACCAGCTTTGGTCTATTCACTGTAACATTGAAACACATTGCTGCCTGATGGTGCACAAATGTCAGTTTTGTAAGACGGACATAGATATTTTTGATTTGACAGATGCCAGCCCAGCAGAGGCACTGCATCCAGGCCCTCCATCAGGAGAAACATACAGCGCTCTCTCAACCAGACTGCTGGACGATGCAGGGGCACTGACAGGTTCCAGTTCGGCGACACAGATTCTGCTAGACAGCAGAGATCCAGAGCCCACAGGTGAACCTTTCAGGAACTTTAAGCTCAGTAGGAATGACTTATAGAGAACCCTCTTGCTTGTATGTAGTATGGTGGATGTTAATGGATTTTTTCCCCCTGTAGGTTTCTCCAGTATCCCATACAATGATCTGATTAAGATTACCAACAACTTTGACGACCGTCCTGTATCAGAGGGGGGCTGCAGGCTGGGAGAGGGAGGCTTCGGCACCGTCTACAAAGGTGCCCTAAACTGTAAACCGGTTGCGGTGAAAAAGCTCGTTCCAGTAAGTGCCGCTTTTTTCCTGCCAGCGTCCGACTTTGGATTTTGTGCGTGACAGCAAATGTGATGTCATTCAGGTGGAGGACATCTCCCTGGAGGAGCTACGAGTCCAGTTCCACCAGGAGATCCAGACTCTGAGAGTGTAGGTTTTACCTTCTCTCTGGCCTTCTTTGTTTGTAACATTATTGTTAGAGGCAGGTAGAATTCTTTTGTGTATGCTCTGCAGGTTAAAACATGAGAACTTGGTGGACATGGTTGGATTTTCCTGTGATGGACAGTACCCGTGTGTGGTCTACCCGTTAATGTCCAATGGTTCCTTGCTGAACCGTTTGGCCTGTTTGGTGAGCCCCATCTGGCTATAGCTGCTAGCTTTGGTACGCGTTCAGATATAATTTCACCGAGTTCCTCCTAATAATTTAGGAAGAAAATCCACCATTGTCATGGAAACAGAGGTGTTTGATAGCTGAAGGGACAGCAAACGGGTTGGAATACCTGCACAGTAACCACCACGTTCACAGAGATGTGAAAAGGTAAAAACCTGAATGTTCTCTGCTTTACATTTCATATTTTTAAAGGTATCATTTAGCATTTTGGGACTTGTACCTGTATTAAAATGGATTTTTCTGCATCATTCAGTGTTTTCATGTTTATAAAGTATATCAACTGATTCATTTTGTCTTTTTAGCGCAAATATCCTGTTAGATGAAAAACTGGTGGCAAAGATCTCAGACTTCGGGTTGACCAGAGCTTCTCCCAAGGGGACGTCAACAACCATGATGACAGAGAGGATTGTGGGTACCTGTGCGTACATGGCACCTGAGGCCCTGAGGGGGCAGGTTACGCCTAAATCTGATATCTTCAGTTTTGGAGTGGTAGGTTCTCCGCAGACACACACATCTGTGTATTAAGTTATTAAGTATTAAGTTAAGTTGTTAATATTAGGTTTTGGATTCTTCCCACTCCCTTTCGAAGATGCTGAGGTGTTTTTTGTTTTTCTTTTATTGTTATGGGTATAATGTATTATTTTTGGTTGTTTTGTTATTTATTGTTAATTTGCATGTTTGAAATAAATTTAAAAAAAAACCCAAACGTATCAGGCCGTATTTGACCTTGTAAAGCATGTGTGACCTTTCAGGATACAGGATTATTACAGCTGCAGAGGTAACATTAAAGCCAGTGTGTGCTGGTTAATGAAGTTCTCTGATCCACAGGTGCTGTTAGAAATATTGTCTGGGCTTCCTCCAGCCGATGAAAACCGCGAGCCTCAGTTCTTGGTAAGAACCCTGAACAAAGAGGCGTTCACTGCCGATCTGTCAAGGTAGACTTCATTACTCAGGGTTATTCCAAGGTTGTTATTGGCTGTGTGCATTTTTTTCCCCTCCCTCTCTTAAGATGGAAGTGACTTTTACGATAGACGATGAAGACGAGGAGCTGACTTTAGAGGGGTTCCTGGACAAGAAGATGGAGGATGTGGACCTCAGCCAGGCTGAGAGTGTCTACACGTTGGCCTGCAGCTGCCTCCAGGACAGGAAAAACCAACGGCCACTCAGCAAACAGGTGGGGCGAGGAAAGACAAACACGCTCACCTGCTCCCCGTTACATCAGAAAACAGAGTTTTGCAGTAGGGCGCGTTAGCTGCAGTTCTGACATCAGCTTTGCTCTCTGCAGGTTCTGTTGGAGCTGAGAGGAGTTGTCAAAAGCATTTTACTGGACTCTGATGTGCAGCAGTGACTCATCCCTGAGGAAATCCCAATTCATCCCCACACCACACACACACACACACAATGAAACAGGAGGGAATGCATGATTTAAATATTTTTATTTTTCATTAAAAGAAAGATCTGTAAGAAAACAAATAAGACCAACATGATTTTTTTTTTTTTTTTTTTACCTCTATTGTAATGACACCATGAGCAGAAAAGATGAGGTGAGTTTAGTAGTTTTCCCAATATCAGTAGATCAGTGGATGCGGCAAAAATGAGATCAAGGTACATGAAGTATTCCCTTCCTAAGGGTTCCGCCTTCAAAAGGAACCAGCAACATTTGAGCAGCTTCCCTTCGGTGAAATATGGGATGTACTGGTGTTTCTGGATATTTCTGGAAGCCCGGTTCTTTTCCTCACTGACACCGAATCACCACAACAGACTGGACCGCTGTTTTCCATAGAGCATCACACGGCTACAATATGTACATTTACAGCACTTGCATAGAAAAATAAGTTTCTCAGCAGATGATTTTTTTTGTTTGTCATGTAAACCACAGTTATATCAAAAGAAGTCAATTTTTTTCCCCCCATCAATATAAAATGCAGTGTTAAAATGAATCGATAGACGTTGGTGGGCTGATTTTATATTTCGTTCCGGAGCACCTTGTGCAGACAGTAGGAGACAAACGTCGAACACATTAAGACGACAACACAAAGTGACACTGACTTAAGGAATGCAGGTTAAGAATTTAAGAATGTGAACTTAAAAGGGGGGAATTTTATCATACTGGCACGAATTCACATTAGCTGTGGTGGCGTTTTTAATGTCTCAGAGGTGGCGACGATTTCAAAAGCTCAACTTTGACGGTGGGTCTCTGAAACACTAAAATGTTAAAGTGTACTGACGGACACAAATCTGCTTCCATTCGGCAAGCTACAAATGGAAACACGCAGGTGTGGCGTTGCTCAGTTGTCCTTGGCGTGCATAGTTGCGTCTCTTGTGAACCTAGCGGAAATTTAAAGTTATTCTTTGAAACGGGCGTGTCGAATATGATATCCTCCCCCCCGGAGTGGAGCCAGTGGCTGGTCGCTGAGGTCTCTTCAGTCGTCCTCAGTCCTCCTCCTCCTCCCTCTCTCCGGCTGGTCGTGTGATGCGGCGGCCGCCCCGCTTCCCCGCGGGGCCTTTGGGCTTGGCGAAGGCCTGTTTGTGCGCGTGCTGCTTGGGATGCACCTCGTCGTACAGGCAGTCGGAGGTCAGTTCGTCGCCCTCGTCAATTTCCAACTGAAATATCAAAGAACCTCAGTGTGAAGATCAAAGACCAGTATAAAATGCTTTGATTTGAGGAATAAGAATTCTTTGCTTTTAATTATTCCTGAAAAATGAAAATGATCAGAATTCTTTTGGTGACCAATCAAGTTATCTTTGTCGAAACTTGAAACATTTTAGCTTTGATTCCTGTTCAGTTGTACCTTTTTCTCGATCGGAAGCTTGAGCTCGCCTTCCACCCAGTCCACCAAATGATTTTTGCAGCTGGAGTACAGCATCCTCTCTTTGATGCTACAACTGTAGCCGGGCATAGAATAGATGAAGACTGGAAAGAGTTAAAGGAAAACGAAAGGAAATCAGAGTAACCTAAACACAGACTGTATCTAATGATGCGCGTGTTAACCGTGTTTGGACACAGATTACAGTCCAATCACCTGTAGACTGCAGGTAGTCGCCTTCGTGGGAGTGTTTGTAGAGGAAGAAGTGGTAGCGTGCGGAATCTTTGGGGATCCTCTTCGGCAGGTCCTTGACCTCCGTTGGCTCAGTACTGCACAACCGGATCACTTCCTGTTCAGCGTCGATTTGCTTTTGAACAAGCAGATGACAAGTTATCAGAGTTTTAATTTGCAAACCATAAACCATAAACCAATGCCTGACAGTGCCGGTGAGTAGACGGTCATTCCTGTGAATTTACTGATGTCCGACACGCCCCGAATCAGCTGCTGCTGGACGCTAAACGACACCATCGATGGATGAAAGGAACAATGGGAACGGCGGCAGAGCTGGGTTAGCCCCACAATGATTCCTTTGTACACGGATCATGTGGCACGAAGCCATAGAATATCAATGAGAGGTCGAAAATCTTGTTTTCAGATCGAGTGCCGCGTCGTGTCAATCAGTGGACGTCTCTGAACTTTTTCAGGCAACAGCAGATGGTACCACATCGTGGGGCCGAACATACGCTCATGTGGGGACTTACCAGCTGCACATAGTTGATCATTTTGTCTTTAAAACGTTTGAGTGCTTCAACAGCGTCTCTGTGAAGGGGGAAGGCCACTCCCTGCAGAGTCTGGTGCTTGGAACTCACGCTGATGTCTGTCTGCACCTGAACACACCACAAACAACCTTTTAGATTTCTTTTGGATCAACTTGACAAATGACACGAAACCAAAACAGTGACTATTCTAGATGGGCTACAAATGTTTTACATACTCACAAAGATGGTGTGTTTAACAGATATATTCTCACAGACACAATAAAACATGAATGACCAGAGACATACACTTCGGTGCTAAATTTAGCCTTTATATGACCAATCCTTGGTCTGGAACACGCTTACAGCGAGGCTAATATTTGTTTACTATATATATTACTATATACTATATTTATTTTAATATTTGTATCTAAACCAAGTCTGCAGAAATGAGAATAGACACCATGTCAGTCACCGGAGGTTGAAAATGTTTTAAAAGTGCAGCGAGTTACTCCTGAAGCAGGATGATTGCAAATGATGCTTGTATCAGGTGACACGGTGCCCACATGAAACACACAGAAATGGCAGCACTGGGGGATTACACTGATGGATTGAGTCTATTTTTAGATCCCATTCCCTCAAAACAAAATGCCGTGCAAACACGATTGAACCCCCAATGGCACCATCTCGCATACAAAGCAGGCTCCCGACGCTTTTATCCATCTGTTTAGTAAAAGGCGTGCAACCTCCGATGCGCAGCCATGATAAATATTTCAAAGCCCCTTTTTTCGCCATCGAAGCTGCGCAGATTAATGGTATATTATCATTCTGCAACGGCCGGTCTGGCAGAATGAGCTCAAGCTTCACTTCCTATTTGCTTCCATTTTGGTACCACAAGTAAATCCATTTAAGGCAAGAAAAATGGCGCTTTTTACGTTAAATGCGCGGGAATAATCTCTGTCCACATCCTCTGTCCACGTTCTTCTACAATAACCCACGCTGCCTTTGTGCAGTTTTAAGGTTGGTGCTGTGGTTTTAGTTAAGTGTAGCCACATGTGTGGGAATGACATCATGTCACCTGTTTTCACCAGAGGAAGCTAGTACTAACACCACCGTGGCCATTTCTGCTGAGACGCTCTCTTTAAAAAGAAATCAGCGGTTCGTCTAAATCCGTGTGTGTGTGTTTGCACCTCATTGAGTTTAATCTGCTTCAGTTCCTCTTCTGCAGTGGTGAGGGGCAGCGGCGCAGCCTGCGAGGCCTTGAAATTTAGGTAGCCTTTGTAACTCATCTCATCCTGCGGGTCACAAAAATAGCACAAAGTCATTGTAGCAGATATATACACACGTCACTGCCATAACACCTTCTCTGTTCAACTGGTGCTGGGACACGTGACACCTACCTTTATGGTCGCAAAGATCTCATCCTTGATGTGCCCTCCTCCAAACTCTTTCTTCAGCGTGGCTCTGGTAGCAGCGTACAGCATTTTATCTCGCACCTTTGGAAAACATTGAGGAAAGTTACTAGTGTTTTGCAGTTGTACCAGCCCATCGGTGGTAGCAGCAACCCTCTGTGCAGACATTTTAGGGAGCTTCTGCTGTTTTGTTTCCATTCTGACAGTCAATGCAGCAACAAAACAAGGAAAATAACACACTTAATCAAATATTTCAATTTGGTTATAGGCCATAGGATCCATTGACTCTGTTTGCAACATTCAGACATGACTCAACCTGTTACACTCTGCTCACAACACAGGAATTTTAAGCTCGGCACTGGCTCAGGAACTGAATTTGAGGCCAGGGTTTCAGAAGCTTCATGGTTTAGCCAGTGGCGATATTCCTCTTCCTTCTACTTCAGAAACGTTTTTTAAGTTTCAGAAAAACAAACAAACAAAAAAAAAAAGACTCAGATTTAGGTCCTGCTGAGTTAATTCAGAGCAGCCTGACAAAAGTTTGGATGACTGTTGAGCCAGAAGTGGAGGGTTCAGACCCATGTTTAGATTTGAGGAGGCCGGTTTAGGAAATAATTGAATGCTGTGTACGCTTTTTTGCCGTAAAAGTACAAGTCTGGTGTTTTGGTAACCACACCCAGCTGATAATTAAAGCAAAGGAAGAAAAATGCCCTCAAGTATGCAAAGCTGCTCATTAAAATCGGCCCACAGCCCAGTGTTCTTACAGCAGCGGAGTCCGGCGACCAGGCCATAAAGAGCCACTCGTAGCCCTGGTCGTTGGTGGAATCCAGCCGGTACAGTATGTAGCAGGGCATGCCATCTTCAAGGAGGGGCAGTAGAAAGCAATCAAACTCTTGGTCCCACGTTCGTGATGATTTCTTGAAGGAGCCCACGCTCAGCTGCTCTGCAATACGAGTGACACAAGTTCCAGCCGTTGACGAATCATCGTCGGCCTCAGGAAAGGAAACTGGGCACCACTTACCATCCTGAATGATGATTTTTAAGACTCGATACTGGTCTCCACTCTTGGCATCAGCAAAGAGGTCCTTCACATCGTTCCCCGCTGGAAAAACAGGGGACACTTTAATTGAATAATCTTGTCATCAGAAAGCAGCCAGGGCCACATGGACGCATCAACACTGATTCATTCTTGAGCTAGCACTCTAAAACTCCGACAGAAGAATAACTTGTTAATTGGTGTGTTTTTTTCTGCAGTTTTCAGCCATGTGTTGTGTGTCTTACACAGGAAGGTGTGTATGCTATTTGTCCGGTAGTCGACAACAAATGCTTTAAGCGTATTTACTCATTTCAACATGACACAATAATAATAATAACAGCGGTAAGCACTGTCTTATATGTTTATTGTGCTTTACTGAGGTCTTTTTGGAGGAACAATGTGGAGAACAGTGCTGAATGCCGGTCGATCTATTCGACAGAGTTTCTGGAATCACCCATTAATTCGAAAGGTTGAACTAGCTTTACCGAATTGAATCCTTGATCTGAGAACTAAAGTATTATAGGCGATTATCACATTTCGGAACATACTAAAGACTAGACGTGATTTAGAGGACGTTGCATGCGTTGACTAACAAGCCCGAGATTTTGTACCATAAATCTAAAAGTGACCAAATAAGGCACCGCTGATCTCTCTCTCTCTCACACACACACGCACACACACACACTACGATAGCTCGGCGATAGCTAGGAGTGGCTAGCTAACTTGACGCTTGCTTCTCATTGCATGAACTGTTGCAGCGACTTAGAGCTCGCCTTACAACCAAATAACCAATACGGCATAATACACTAGAACTGGAGATACGGAGGCCAAATAAATGCAGCTACCTTGAATACCCGTTTGATGAGACATTGTGGTTTTCGTCGGACAGATGGGTCGGTGCAGCTGATCAGGCGAAACCAGGGCAGAGAAGCAGGAAGTGGACTACAGCGGCAAGACACACCCAGAATGTGTCGTCACAACATCTGAACTCACGTGACGTTGTCAAATCACACCAGAAGTCCGGTTAAACCTGAACATAGCCACAGAAATATCTGAATATGATAAGAATAGCCAGTATATAACTGTCCAAAGTATAGATAGACAGGATTTATTCCCACAGATTTACACGGATGAAAATCATATTTTTGACAATGTAAGACATTTGGCCTTTTTTGATAGGCTAACATATACAGTATAGCTTCTTACGATGCAACAATTTCTCAACTCAGAGAATTAAAAACTGTTTATACGGCCATTGTATGCTTGACATCAAAAGTAAATGGTAAAAGATTTTAAATATAGTCAAATCTGACTTTTAGCTGGGCATCATCTTTGAATATGCAGCCTTCCATGGGATTTCATCTTATTCTGAAAGGGGGCGGAAGTGGTGCATGTGAGCTTTCTCTAGCTTGATATTAGAGTGAATCATTGCGTTAAGAGCACAATCTATGCGTGCGGCGTGCTATCTCCGTCGTTTGTGCAGCATCCTCGTCACATTAACAGCCCAGAAGCTGAACCGTTTGTCGGGAACCTGCTGACGAAGCACACCCCGGCTGAGCTACCGTTTGCGCGGCCAAATACGATGGCAGAGGATTTCGGGGGTTGCCCCCGGTGTGCACACACTACAGGTCGACTGGACAAACCCCTCCTCAACCATCCCATGCCGTCATGTCGTGTCTGGGGTCATCAGAGCGTCTGTGGCAGCTTAATGTGATTGGAGAGGTGCTCCGACTGAAGGCAGGTGCGTCGACCATTCTGCTCCCACAGAAGTGCAGGCAGGTGGGCTGCATCGTCCCACATCTGGCTGGGCGCAGCTCAAGTTGTGTAATCAAATAATTCCATCTCAGCTTATGTTTGCTCTGGGGCTCTGTGTTAGGATGTCTTTTCGTCCTTAGGAGAGGGTATGTGTCCAATTTTTACGTTTAACGGGCGCCTGCTCCTTAATTTTGCTGTAAATAGTCTAAATATACTGTGACCCAGGACAGGCAAAGGTCAAGTTAATTAAATTACCTGGAACACGGTGATCCAGAACACAGCTGACTTCAAGTTATAACCAACACTGCATGATAGATAGTTTCCTGGGTTTCTCAGAGTGTGTGTTGGAGACAAATACACTATCAACAGCTTCGCAGCAGCCAAGGTGACATAATGGCCAAACGATGCTGTTGAAATTTAATAGCCACGTTGATGCACCACAGCAGACGCTCTATTTCCGAAGCCTCTGCATTCGTGTTTTCACCGGGGGGTATTTTTAGGAAAGCAGGGAGCCTGTTTGGGAAGTTGAAACCACAGAGCAGTTACAGGGAGGGGTTCAGGGGGGAGCTAGAGGGGTGTCGGGAAGTCAGTTAACAGCTGCTTTGTGGGCTTTCAGGACAAGTCAGCAGTGTAATCTGTTATAGGTCTGGGGGGAGTGCACTGCAGACAGGCTGAAGGGATAAACCTTTCAGGAGCCAGCTTTTTATTGCTGAGAGCTGAGATTCTTCTCTACTCAGGTATGACAGAGGGCTGTCTGGATATTATGTGACGTGACCTGGGCAAATAGCTTTAGTTGAAAGATTATAGTGTTGGATCTATTCTTTCCTTGATAGAATGTCATAAACAACCTGTTTCTGTGATCGTTTCAGAGCGGATAGTAAAGTCTGTCTTTCCTGATGTCAGATTAGTGGCAATCTCAGCAAAGCATCACTTACTCCGACCACTAATCTGTGGGATTTTCAGATCTAATCTCTGATCTGCCCTGCTTGTTATACAGTCTGGGTAAAAGGAACACTTTCCCTTTCACTTTCTCTCAATCCCAGGTGTGTTTGGGGGGGGGCTCAGCAGGATGGAAATAGATGCCTACTTTCGCTATTACTTCCAGCACCCATGGTCACGGCTCATCGTGGCTTACCTCGTGACCTTCTTCAACTTCCTCATCTTCGCCGAAGACCCCGTCTCACACAGCCAGACGGAGGCCCGCATGATCGTGGTTGGCAACTGCTTCTCCTTCCTGTTTAACAAGTA
Source organism: Arothron firmamentum (assembly GCA_016586285.1). Lineage (NCBI taxonomy): Eukaryota > Metazoa > Chordata > Actinopteri > Tetraodontiformes > Tetraodontidae > Arothron > Arothron firmamentum. Next base: position 323,311 of record BJFM01000857.1, read on the forward strand.
CCCGGGCCTCGGGTGGAACATCCTGAAAGTGGTGTGCTGGATACTGGCCATAATCACTGGCCTGCTGGCTGGGAAGTTCATATTCCACCGCCAGCTCTTTGGTAAGTCGCATGCACAGTAGTTCAGCAGTGATGATGAGGAAGCCGTCACACGCACTTGTTACTGTCGCAGCTCTTCACCAATGAAAAGCACCAGTGCTCAACCACGTCACATGTAAACTATCAGAACTTGTGTTTACACATCTAAGTGCCCTGTTAAGCAAGCCCACCACCCAGTGTGAGACTTAGATAATCAACCAGCCGTGGGTTCTTCTTTGCCGTCCACCGAAATCTGTTAAAATAGATAGAAATCCATTGAGTGTCTGTTTAACAGTGGGTTGAAATGTTCTCCCTCTGGATATTATTTTCTGCCCTGGCTCCTCATTGTACGATGAGCCATTAATGACTGTAATTAGAGGAAAGAGGAGAGGCCCTCGTAATCCGAACGAATGTCTCTATGAATATATATGACAAAGAGATTCTGCAGTGAGAAGCGAATTAACTTTGGGATGAAGTTGTGTGACAACCACAACAGAAGTAGCCACACAAAGGCTTCATTGTGGAAGGAGATTTTTTTTTGTGAATGAAGTGAGCAGATTTGAGTGTCCGATATTGTAAACATGGCTGTGTTGCCTCAGCAGTTTTCTCACGAGTGATTCATTGTAAACAGTATCATCGATGCATCATTTCCTAGATGTTAGTGGGCTGTCAGGGAGGCTTATCCGGATCAGAGCTGAGGGCAGCTCATCTTGCAACAAGGTACTAATGCAGTCTCCCAGAAATGTTCTCTGCTCTTGTGTTTTTATTTCATGCTCGTTTTGTCCCTGTCTGGATGAGATCTTGGCGCATATCTTGTGACAGATTATGTGATTTATGAGGACATTTGGAGTTTTTGTAACAACCTGTGCTATTTTATTCAGCCACCCAAGGCTGTGTGTGCTCTCTAATGGAGAGCACAATGACGTCTGGTAATTTAAAAAGACTTCTGGCTGTCATCTTGTGTTTATATAAAATAGCAGGTCAAGGGAGGTTTCCAGATCTGAGCTCCAGTGTTTGCATGCAGAGATGGATCCACTTTAATGGAACAGAAGGACCTTGGAGGTCCTGCTGTAAATTTCTGATCTTTATTTTCTGCCCGTTCAGCCTCAGTGTTTTAGCGTTCAGTCCTCAGTGACACATAAAAGCCACCAATAAAACCCTTTTTTCAGCTACAGTAAATGCGTCTCATGGACCTTCTCCATAATGGAAAACTGCTTCTTATTTCTCTCACATTCTGCTTTATTCCCATATTAGTGTAATATATTCACCTCTCTCTCCAAGGCTTTGCCCCTCCTAAAAAGGTAAATTGAAGGGTAATTGTGAGTCAACAGAGTGCTGTTGTAACTGGATTAGGAGCTACTTTGCATGTTATTACCAGCACTTACATTCAGTCAAACGCTGACTGCTCCTCTCAGCTTTATTTATTTATGTCTGTAGAATAGCATGAGCAGCATAAAGAACAGACATTGAAGCTCTGTGGACGGCCCTGCGAGCAGTGAGGATGCGACCGTCCTCCGTTGCCTCTGGGGTCTTTTTTAATTTCCCCCCCAGCTCTTGATGCTGTGTTGGACACAGTGTGTGTGAGTTTGTCTGACTGAGTGGGTGGAAATCCAAGAAAATCTGGATTTCTTTCCAGATCTGGATAAACTGTGCAGCTGACAGTGTACGGTGAATCCGGGCTGAAAAATGGTCATCTGTAGGATTAGTCAGGGTCAGACAGACAGTTAGTCGGTCAACCTTTCTTTTGACCGACAGATATGTGATGAATGGGGACGCATTTTTGTCTTTTGGGGTTTTTTCATGCTTGCTCTGCTTTTGTTTTTTTGTTCCTGATTCACTGGAATGCAGGAGGAAGTTATTGTTGCTCCTGACACTTGCAATGCAAATACTGATACCCTGAGCTGTACGGATGGATGGATGGATGGATGCATGGATGGATGGATGAATGGATAGATGGCTGGCTGGCTGGCTGGCTGGCTGGATGGATGGATAGATGGACTCCCACAGGTGCATATTGTTAACCGTGTTTGATACTGACAGCAGGGGGAGCCAAAGTCCCACTCAGTTTAAATCTCTTTTAAATCCGTTTAGACTACTTTATCTACAATATTTAAACTAATTTTAATTTTATAATTAATAACTAATTTCATATTATATATGTCCTGCAAGGATAATATTATTTAGTAACATCATATGTAATAATAATAGTGCTTCATTATAGACACATTTACACATATAATTTATTATTAATAATTTTTATTCAAATTCTTAAGCCTTATGTTGAATATTCTGACCTTTTCTCAGGGACCATAGGGAGTCATTCTTGCCTCTTTCAGCCATGTCTGGACCGTTGAAGAGCTGTGTTATAATAATGAGGGACAGACATCCCATCTCAGCTTGCCTCTGACTCTGTTCCACCAGCTGTGGACCCCCCCCCCC
>BJFM01000857.1:334705-349409 GCA_016586285.1 Arothron firmamentum
TTGTCCTAAACAGGTAGCCAAGAGCATCTGGCTTTGTTGGGTCAGCAGCCTGCCACATTTGCTCAATGCGTTCACTTCCCTAATAGCATTATTGTACTTTCCAGACGTGGGCGCGTGCATAATGTCAAAAGGCACGAGTAATTAACCTTAATTAAATCAAACTCCCATTAAAGCAGCGACATTAGCTCACAGCTTAAAAGGATTATCCACCACTACTTTTGAACAGACTGTTTGAACTTGTAGGACAAGGAATCATTCACGGAGAGAGCAGCACGTCAAATCAAGATGGAATGGAAATGAACGATTTGACGGCAAACGCGCGCACACGCACACGCGCGCACGCCAGGCCATCTCTAATGACCGGCGTGATCTCCAGAAGCACTTGGCCGGTGGAAAAACATTTCTGTCGCTGTTGTGCCGTCGGCCAGAAAATGACCACAGAAAGCAAAGACAAATGGAGCCATTGACTTCAAACGTGACCCCACGAAGGTGCAGCCCGAACTCCGTCCGCCGCTCGTTATTTTCCTTGAGTGTGACCCGTTTGGGGAGGGGCAGGAGGAGGAGGAGGAGGAGGAGGAGGAGGGGTTGAAGTGGAGCTGATGTGCTCCCACCTGCTCCTCTCAGCCTCTGAGACACCGATGGCCCCCGAGATCAAACAGGCCTTCACACACAGGTCCAATATAGGAGGTGATTGACCCACTTTTCCTGTCTGCGCTATTACCCTCTGTGTGTGTGTGTGTGTGTGCGTGTGTGTGTGTGTGTGTGTGTGTGTGTGTGTGTGTGTTTGGGTTGCAGGACGACTTTTCGAGTGAGTACAAGAATTTTATCTTCTCTTTCTGTAGAAAATAGCGAGAGCTCCTGAGAGAGCTCATCATTTGTTATCAGGCGCTGCTGCTTGTGGGATTGCTTCTCTGCTGGCCTCTCACAGCGTCCTCTAGCTGCTGGGGTCAAATCGGCAAAACACGGGACAAATTTGCCAAACAAATGGGTAATTTGCAGACCAGCGTGCCGACACCGCGGCAGAGCTCCGGCGCTGGCGTAATTTGTTTACGATCCTGGGTGTGTTACGGAAGGCGGACCCACCGCTTATTGTTTTCACTGAAGCAGATTGACAGTGATTTATTGTGACAGCCAGCACAATGACGCTTTGCATGTGGGACCACGGTCTCCTTCACCTCCCTCTGCCAGCTCCTTTTGTGGTTCCACTCTTTATTTCCCAAACAAACTGCTGTTTTTTTTTAATGTCTTCCTCTGTGGGTCTCCTCTGCTTGCAGGCCTCACATGGTGACCGACTACATGGGCATCAGGAATGAGAGCTTCATGAAGATCGCAGCAGTGGGAACATGGATGGGAGACTTCGTCACTGCTTGGATGGTCAGATTGTTTCGCTTTTTAATATGTTTAAACAACTGAAATCTTTGATGACTGTTGTGGAAAATATTTAAAGGAATTTTATTGTTTTTTTTTAAGTATAGTTTGATCAATGTTGAACAAAGAAGTATATTTTAAGAGCTGGGAGCTAGTGCGTGCATGCATGCACGCTGCATTTGGGCAGTTGAACCTTAAAGCACCTTGTTAGGTTGTTTTGATGAAGGCAGATGGTGCAGAAAGTTTGTGTGGTTACTGTAATATTATGGGAGCATGTTTAGCTAGCAACATTAGCCACTTCCGCTGCAGGCACTGCTTAGTGTCGTGGACATTTAATTATTTCTTTTCTGAACAATTTGGCTTTGGCTCAGCTGGATTTGCTTGTTATTATAAATGTATCCGATGTGGAGCTTAACAATATAGAAGCTGCCCGAGAGGCACGACAAAAGTCTTGCTCGTTTTTACGGCATCACGTCGCCCCGATTGAAAGGATAAAGCGCGGCGTCATCCACGCGCAGAATTCCTTTAATCCTTCGAGTGAGCTGCCGGTTGAACTTCAGAGGAAACAGAAATGCAGGGAGGAACCGTGAGCGTGCCGGAGGAGAACCTCACCTCTGTTCATTTGTCAACATAAAGTGAGAGGTTCTGCCCCAGCGGGGGCCTATCTGCGGGGGGAGGAGCGGCGCTCTGACACGCAGCCCAGACAAGCCGCCGAGCTCCCTCACCGCTCACATTAGTGTGCTACAGTACACACTGCAGGGAAAGAGTGTGGGCGGAAGGAGAGATGGGAGGAGGAGAGAAGGAGGTGAAGGGGAAATGTAGAGGTCTGCAGAGATGGAAACTGAGAAGCCGCACGTGTTTGTGTGTGTGTGTGTGTGTGTGTGTGTGTGTGTGTGTGTGTGTGTGTGTGTGTGTGTGTGTGTGTGTGTGTGTGTGTGTGTGTGTGTGTGTGTGTGTGTGTTTGACAAAGAGGGAGGCAAAACGCTGATTCCAGAAATTAAAAGTTTCGGATGCAGTGCGTTCAACATGGCACGTTGAAGACGACCTCTGTGCCTTTGCACCACGGACAGACGGTGTTCTAGTAAATGGAACGATTTAGAACCATTGTTTTGCTCAAGCTTTTCCAGCCAGAGCTTCTGCAGTAAAGCGCTTTATCGACAGGGTGACCTTGCTTATGCAGCCGATCTGCAGGAGGAAAAAAAAAAAAAGGAACTGCAGATTTTATTAGTCGGATAATAAAATGTTCTGCGATCAGGCAGAAAACTGTGTTTAAATTATATTATTAAGGCACAGCTAAAGTTTTATTACAGCTATATGTCAAACTTTCATCTGCAGCCATAGCAGCAGATTTGGAGCGTTCCCACTTCTGACGTTGGTCCAAAAGGGCCGGCCCCGCCGTTAGCGGTCCAGCTATTTGACAGATGGATCATTAGATAGACGGATCAGCCTGTTTACAGTCTGTTTGTTTGTGAAAGCAAAGAAAACTCAGACAAATCCGACTCTGATCCACGTAGAGCAGTGGTGATGGTTAAAAATCATGAAAGAGGTCTAAAAACAGGGATTTCACGCTTGGATGAATGAATGAATGAATGAAATGAGCCTGTATGAGCTCTTGGTCTTTGATTCCTACAGGTGACCGACATGATGCTGCAGGATCAGAACTACCCAGACTGGGCTGGAGCTGCCAGGCGCTTCTGGAAACGAGGCAACAACAGGATTGTTCTCTTCTGGTATATATTCATCCTCGCAGCCCGATCGGGGTGTTATGGGGCCTTCACACTCCGGTAGGGAGGCGAGTGGACGCGTATGCTTTGCTGCTATCTCTACCTTTTATTACAGACAGTCAATATCTGCGTTAATCCTCCTTCCATCAGTGTCAGCACCTTTAATTAGAGGAAATCAATGGACACGGCAAGGTCGCGGGGCAAAGCGCAGCCCTGCCTCTGATGCCTCACGACGCACGCTTTGACCCTGAGATATCTGCTAAGCTAATGCTCTGGACCGCAGCTGCTGGCCAGTTACTCCGCCTGCAGTTTAGGGACGTTAATCTTCCAGTCGATCCTCTGCAGCCGTCAGAAACAGAGGGGCGTGTCTGACGCCAGGGCGCGACACATGGGTGTCTGGAACGTCGCCGGGAGTCTGCCGCGCCCCCCTTCACAGGATCGATCCGGCTGCGATTAGAATGCAGGCAGATGAATCGTCCTGCGGGTTTTACCGCAGCCCTCCCATATATCGACGAGCCGCAGCGTTGAGTGTGATTGAGAAACGCGTCACGCCGGCAGAGCTCAAAAAGTCGCGGAAAAGAGTCCCGCTGTGGGATGATAAAAATCCTCCAGTGTTTTCCTCCCGCAGCTGAAACGGGTCACATTCACTGTTCTGACTGCGGCCGACTGATGTGCACGCAAACAGGGCAGGAAGGACCGGGCCACTCTCAGACAAAGCAGACACTGAAGGACAACAGTCCCCCCCCCCCTTCAGCTGAGAAACGTCCCAATGTGCCAGAAACATAAAGAGAGACCACCGACAGCTTGGAGGTAAAAGGAACACTTCACTTTTTGTTAAACACGTGAATTCACGGGAATGTTGGCGTCGTCGTCTCTGCGCCCACATTTGTCTTCCTGGACGCTTCAGCTGCCGCTAGTGTTCAAACTGGGTTGAAAATGCTGTTCAGTGCTTTTGTGAGTCCTTGAAAACAGAACCCGGATTGTGTTTGATTCATCTTTTCTTCCAGTCGAGGCGGGGGGTGTGCGGCGGGGGGGTTGTGCAATATTAACTTTGCACTCAGTTTGAAATGTTGAAATCACATTGCTGGTTTCAAGGTCTTGTGTGTTTTATTGTCTGTCAGAGCTCATCTTCTAAGCTGATTTCCCCTATTTTTGTCTTCCTTCTGTCATTTATTGATTCCTCCTTTTCCCTTCCTCCCGTTCCTCCTTATTTTCACCCTTATTCCGACTCGTCCCGTCCTCTCCTGACCTCTCGCGTCCTCCCTGTCCTCGTCCCTGTGCAGGACGGTGCTCATCTCTCTGACGTCGGTGGTGGTTTTGGTCATCAGCACCGACTGGATCAGCTGGGACCACCTGAACCGGGGCTTCCTGCCCAGCGACGAGGTCTCCCGGGCCTTTCTGGCCTCCTTCATTCTGGTCTTCGACCTCCTCATTGTCATGCAGGTAGGCCCCTCCTCGGCTCCCATGTGGCCAATTAGAATTAAAAAAAAAGGAACTGGGACATGTCTTGGCTTGCTCCTCTGCCCATCTTGCCAACTCGCCTCCCTCCATATTCATTAATGCAACACAGAGCAGCCAGAGAGAGTTTGATCGCTCTCAGCTGGCACGGACACAAAACCACGCGCAGCCACATATATATAGACACAAAAACTGTTGTTTACTCCTTTATATCTGCACTCCCGCAGCCGTGAACTCACCCCTCTCTCCCCTCCTCCCCTGTGAGAGGATAGTTTATTTTCTTTAACGATGACTCACAAGATTGAAGTTGTGTTTTGGTTTTTTTTTTGCCCACCCAGCGTCCTGCCTCCCACAGGAGCGTGTACATCAATAAAGGCTGTGTCAGTGGCTCATAAATATGCAAATGTGTTTGTCTGGGATAAAAATCCTGAAATGTGCATTGAGGAAAGTTTTTTTTCTTCACTGGCCAACCAAGCGTGTGATTTGATTGCACACTAAATCTTTCAGACGCTTCTAAATATACACCCACTGTTTGAGCACTAATGTAAGGCTACTGCAGAATTAATTAGGAAAATGGAAAGGCTAGCGCGATCCTATGTTAATGTGGATTGGAACTCTACCTGAGAAAGTGGTCACTGAGCTTTTTATTGAACCATTTCATTATTATAAGGGGGACTTTTGGCTCCTCTGGGTTGTAATTACTTCACACGCTGAGCTGTTTTTTTTTTTTCTTTTCATTTGCTGTAATATTGCAATTATGCAGATGCGTAGAAGCACCTCTGCCTCACAAAGGCTCAGAAAGCCTTTCCTTTACCGTAGTATTTGACTTTTTTTCCCCCAACCTGAGCTGTATATCACAGCTAGAGTAATTAGTGTAATTAATAACAAGCTGGATTAGCCTGTGTGGTTTTGCAAACGGCGGCAGCCATCGCTACATTCCAGCAGTCAATAAAGGTTGATGGGCCAGCGGCCTGAAGCGGCGGGGTTCACCTGCAGCCCAGCGTGCTGTTGTTAATCACTCACCTCCATGAGAAACGATGGCCGGTGTTGTTCTCAAGCAGATTAATGCTGCGGTTAATGACCCGTCTGGATTTGCCTTCAAGCTGGGTTTTACTCTACTTCACGTGCGTAATTATGCTGTTTTTCTCGTTTTCCCTGCACAGATCATACACTGATGCAATTTCGCTCCTATGAAGTCATAGAAACAGGTTATTTTGGTGAGGAGGAGGAGGTCGGGCGGTTGAAATGCCACGGCTGTTAACAAGCGTCACCAGGAAGCAGGAGTGGAGAGCTTAATTAACATCTAGGGGACCATCAGCGAGCAGTTATTCTCCTCATATTGACACGGGAGTCTCTGATTCACCTGAGAATAAGGCAAATGCTGAGATTTGCTAATAGGGCCGAAGAGGGGCTCTTTGTAAATCACAGGAGCCACTGGGAAATGGAGAAATGCTATTAAATTTGAGTTGTAATTGAGCCAGATCTTTTCTCTTTCCATTTATTGTCCCCTTGGCAGCTTCATATTGTAAATATGGAAGAAGGGCACGAAGACAGAATTCAGTTGGTTTATTAGGTAGTTTAGATTAGGTAGTTGGCATTAGGTAGTTTACACTGTAAAAAAGTTTGATGGAGACATTTTTCTGCTCCCCTGCTCTTGTGGCAGAGGCAGCAGTCGGATGCAGCCGCAAACCGCGAGCAGTAAGACAGTAAGAGCCGCGTCACACCGCACAACGCGGCCGCCTCCTAAATGTCAGTTTGGGATGTCATCTGATGTGTTTTGACATGCGGAACTCCCAGTGCGCATCGGTACACTCCGCAAGGCTGTAAACACGGCGCAGGCCACAGTTTAGAGCAGCCGTCACCGTGTTTGACCTCACCTCAGAGTTCGCTGCGACTCCGCCGAGACCTCATAGCAGCTAATATGAGAATGTGCAGCCGGGTCGTTAATATCCAGCAAACCTCGATGCACAGGTGACAGTCGTCGCGGCAGCGTTGGTAATAAAGTGTGTTTACTAACCTGGCACGTGTATGTTTTCAGGACTGGGAGTTCCCTCATTTCATGGGCGACTTGGATCTGAACCTGCCGGGAATGTCGACAACCCACGTGAAGGTCAAGCTCCCTCTCTGCAAAAGCATCTTTAAAGAGGAGTATCACATCCATATCACAGGTGGGAGCACATCGGCACGGAAGGTAAAACACGCTGGCCTATTTCCGAGCTGCAGACGTCAACCGTGCGCTCCAGTTTTTCATTTTCATGTGTTGGAGAGGGGCTTTTGTGGCTAAACCACAGCACACATTCATAATACATGTGCTGCTGATGCGGCACAGGTGGGATCCTGAAGTGAAGACTGCGCCTCTCATTACATTTCACATCGCTGCGGCTTAATGTTCTTGGTGGGCAACTCTATAAAGTCTCCTCCCGGTGTCTTCCATTTTGTTCCGCTGCATGCACCCGGTGACTCAGAACTATAAAGAGAAGGCAAAGCAGTGTTCCTGTGCTAAATGTTAAGCTGTTTAAACATTCAACGACTCGCAAAAGGTTGTTAACCCTAATGCATTGCATATCCTTTAAGCATTACGGAAGTGCCTCAAGTGCTACGTGATTGGTTTAACTAAAAGCTTATTAACGGCGTTTCTCGGGGAGAGGACGGGAAGAGGTGTCGCGGATACCAGGGGAGACATCTGCCCGCCATCAGTCAACCGGCGGAGATGGCTGGTAATGCAGTGATCTCATTAGATGACGCTTAAAGCGGTTGCACCTGCAAATGGATCGACGCGTCTCAGTCCGGGAAGCACTTTACATGCAAAGGAAAACCGATCCCTGGTGGGTGAACGTTAGACTCAATCTGTCCGTCGGACTCTGCCCTCGGAATCTCTGTCGTTGGCGGGTCTTCAATTATACGCCGAATGTCCGCTTTTTTCTTCACATGTAACTGGCGAGGATGCCTACGTTTCCCATCTGATTAAAGCTGCGAGCAGTGTTGAGATTAGCCCCCCCACTGCCATGGCGGAGCCCACCCCCCCCCCCCCCTTCCCTCAAAAGAGAGGTGGTCTTGAATTAAACTGCTCAGATGATTCCAGATAGATTAAAAGAAGCTGGTTGTCAGTCTTGAGCAAATCCATCCTCTCCCAATCACGCTTGGACCTCATCACGTTTGTGTCGTTGCAGGTAAATGGTTCAACTACGGCATCATCTTCCTCGTGCTGATTTTGGACCTCAACATGTGGAAGAACCAGATCTTCTACAGACCCTACGAGTACGGTCAGTACGTGGGGCCCGGAGACAAGATCTACACGGTGGAGGAGCCCGAAACGCTGGTCAACTTCAACCGCAGCACGCTCACCTACGACTGGAGGTCCACCAACATCGACCCCAACACCAATCTGAGCTACGTGGAGCGGGACATGTTCCTGCACAGCCGCTACACGGGGGCGAGCCTGGACGTCAAGTGCCTCGCCTTCATCCCCAGCCTGGCGGCGTTCGTCCTCTTCGGGTTCTTCATCTGGCTGTTCGGCCGATTTCAGGACAGCGAGACGTTCATGGAAAACCAGGACAAGACGTACGAGAGGATCAAGAGGAAGTCGCCTTCGGAGTACAGCAAGGAGATGGGCGTGACCCCCGAGGAGGCGCACGTGAGCATGAGCGACAGCCTGAAGCGGTCGGGAATGCCCGTTTTGCTGTCGGTGGACGGGCCGCATTTCGGAGCGACGCCCTCGGAGAGCTCCACCGTTTCAGCGGAAACCCAGGAAACGCAGCCGTGCACCGTGACTGACGGCGACGAGGAGGAACGGGCGGTCGCCACGGGCGTCCAGAACCTGTCGCCATGACAATGTAGGTCTGGAAAATACTCTGAACAACAGACGAGGAAGATAAACTTCAGGAATAAAGACAAAGATCAGACGCTGCTTTAGCTACCGGACCTTTCAGATCAGTTTGAATATATTTTTGTACAAGTCTTGAAGTCTTTTGTGTGACTCAGTCGACGGTGTTGTGCCTCCGTCAGAGGAGCATTTCTGACGGTGCTCTTTATTGCTGCATCCCGGCGGTGCAGCTGCACTAGTGCCTTCATGCAGAGTCTCGAACCTTACGCTACAGCCAACAAGATGTCCTGATGTCATACATGCTCACCTGAACTTTAATATCGCATGGGTAATGTTTACCTCACTCTGTCCTCGGACCCAATTACCAGTTTCATTTCATCACGCCTCTTTTCATCTGAAAGGCATCGTTCAAGATGAAAGGATCAGGTTTTTTACATCGGTGTACTGTTACTGACCTGTTAGAGATAATGGAGAAAATAAACGCCAATCAGCTGAGTTTAAACAGAAACCTGTCACGCGTCCTCGCGTGTGGCTGCTGCATCTGGACTGAATACCAACAGAGGCAGGAAGGAGGGTTTGCCCTTGGCGTAAACACGGAGGGGCCGCGCTAGAGCTCAGGGCTTCGTGTGGAGATAAATGTTGTGCAGCCTCGACGAAAACAGAAATTATTTATTTTCAACCTTAAAATAAATGTCCTAATAAATGTATGTATATATTCAAAGCTGCCTGGGAGGCGTGGCATTTATCTAACTTAGCTTTGAGAGATATCGCTGCCTTACGTGTCTGTCTGCGGCCGCGTCTTTAAAATACACGTTTGACATTTTTAACCTTTTTCAGATGTTGCTACTAACCTGATCGTCGTGAGCACGGCTTTGTTGAAGTTGCATTGCATTGGAATATCAGCAGAAAAAACCAAATACTTCTGGAAAATACATAAATATTTAGGTGGGTTTGTGTCTGAATGTAGCCTTTATTGATGCACTGGAATAATTCCTACAAATCAACTCATTTACTTTAAATTGGTGTAATTCAGCTCCCGTGTGTGTCTTTAAAGAATAATATTGCAAATATCTGTAAGTTAAGGATGGGTTTGAGACTTTTGCCGGATCAAAGATATTAAAAACTTGCCTCCGACTTGTAAATGAGCTTAATTAAAAGTTGAAGCAGAGTGCTCATTGGTCAGAAGCCTGAGCCAATTAGGGAGCGTGCCAACTCGGAAGGGAGCAATTCTTATTTTACACGTCAAATAAATGGAGGCTGCCGTCTCCCGTTCACAGGGACCCACGAGGGTCCCGCCACTGCAGCCGGTCACGTTCATCCCAAAGCGCCGATCCCCTCCGGAGATGATATGTTAAATGTCTCTGGTTCGTGTTAACGCTGAATTATTCATTCGACTTGCAGAGCTGCCCTCAGCTGAGCAGTTTTAGAGCAGAGCTCCTTAAAAAACAGAAATTTTAGCCTTTTGGGTTATTTTTTTAATGTCTGGAATTAAAGAAGGGGAGGATTTAAAAACACTGCAGAGCGTGTGTAAAGTGTATTTGTGTGTGTCTGTTGCTCCTGCTTTTCAGGTTTGTTTTTCAAGAATTTTTTGAGAATTGGGATTTACAGCTCAGTTTAAAAATCAGGGTTTGAGGAAAATCTGAGGCTAAAGACAAAGCTTATGAAATCGTGACTGAAAGTTCTGAAGAAAAGGATTGCGATTTTAAGAAGTACCTTTGCTGAGTCGGTGAGGGAAACGTTCCTTAAAAACACTTGGAATTCCAAGGAAAATACTACATTTTAAAAACTTATTACTAAATAAAGGAAATACAAAATTCCATATATTTTTCGAGTGGGAGTATTTCTTCTATGTGTTCTTGTTTTTTCAGATTAACTGTCTTCTTTCCTTTTCCAGGTACTTGAAGGTCATTGAAAGAAATGTGTGTACCCTGTTGGCTGGTAACAGTAAATCTGTCCAACCTGTTAATAAATCAACCCTTTTGCCATACTCTTCATTTCTCTTTCCTGTCAAAGATACTAATGGCACCGCATAAACATATATTCTTTTAATTCACATTTATCAATTTCTTCTCGCTAATGCAAATAAGTTGCTAAGTAACAGCGCAGGTCTGGAGGCTGCCGAACCAATTAGGGAAGTGATATGAGAAATAATGATGCTATCTTCACAAGGACACTTGAGGTTGTGCAGCCAGCACTGCAGCACTGATCTGGGATCAGTAAGTGCCCGTCTGCAGGAGGATTTATGCTGCTGAGGGAAGCATTTGAATTTTCCATGTGGATATTTTCCCGCATATCTTGTTTGCAGCGTTGAGTTATTCTGTAGACTGGATTTGAAACATGTCAGGAAGGAAAAATGACCCAAACACACGCAAAACCATTTAAAGGTGCCTGCTTTGAAAGCCTCCTGAAGAGGAAGTAAGACAGGCGATTAATAAAACATGGAGGAAATAACGTGTTGATTTAAATTAGAAATAAAAATAACACTAGTACTAAATCACAGTGCATCATTCCAGATGACCCCCAACGGGCCAGTATAGGAAAAATTAGATCTTAGTGGAATAATACATAACCACAAGGCGATGTCATACATTGTAACCAAGATGACGAGCACGCCTTTAATGTGAGCGTATTTGCATAATGACACGAGTAATAACTCAAACACAATTATGCTCTCTCACGTTCAAGTCTGGCACAGAAGCTTTTTTTTTTTCTTTTTTTTCTTTAGCCAAAATGTGTCCGACACTATGGATCATTCCGATCATCACCGATGTGTCGCTTTCCTGAATCTCAGTAATAATCAGTCATTTAAAGAGCTGCACCTACGGACCTGTTTGCAAGTCTCATAATCAGCCTCCGAACCTGCAACATTCTTTTTTTGTTTCAAGCTTTTCATTTTTTAAGAGGTTGGACTGAAATAGAAAAAAGTTCCAATATGCTGCAAGTTAGTGTGCATCATTCCTTTATTCTGAAATGTATTCGGGTGTGTTTTTTAATGTATGGCTGAGTACATTTGTAGAGGGGATTATTCAAGATTGGAATTTGATTTATGGGCGTCTGCTGAGGCGAGAGCTGTGAGGACTCCATGCAGCTGCACGGAGGCTAACCTGAGACCGTGATAGCCCAGGTTTAATCTCTGCAGCAGTCCATCATCAGCGGCTGCACGTCCTCAGAAGTGTGATTGCATCTCCAGTGCTGAACTCTGTCTCGTCGCACTCCCCCTAATAAGAGCATCAGCGAGGTGCTTGGAGTAGTTAAAAAAAAAAAAAAAAGATCAGTGCAAACACCTTTGGTCGTGCTGTTGCTTGTTCGTCTGGTAGCTGTTTGACTAAGCCCTCTTCCAAATCTGCAACTGGTCTGAAAAATGAGGTATTGATTTTTCTGGACGGTGCAGTAATTGAAAAACACACCAGAAGCTGAGTTTCAAACCCGTGCGGTGGCCGGATCCTGCTGTTGTGTTGCCATAGCATCGACCGCTTCCTCAGCAGACCGGATGCATCGCAATTCATTGCTTTTACTTATTCTCTGCTTTTGTTTGTTTTTCCACTCATCCAGCAGGGGATTAGCAAGATATGTCCCACTATTTACTATTCTTTAAATGCAATTATCCTAAAATTGAACTGGGATTATACGCAGAGCTGAATCAAACAGGAGAATCAGGCTCTCGGCGGAGAATCAGCTGGAATCTCCACTGTCTTTGAGCTATCCTCCAATTAGATCAGTGCATCATGTCCTGGCACGGCCCATCACTCTGGGCTGACAGCCCTGAGACTCTGGGACACATTTATCAGCCAGCCTCACCTCGGTCCTTCCACCGAGCTGGAGATGGTTCCTGTCCACCAGGGAAACACCATTTATCACCCAGCTTTTTTTCTCTCTTTTTTTTTTTGGCAGGTTTCTGATCCCTCACAGAGGAACATGTGGCTCAGATAAAGTCAATACATCCCACAATTCAGTGGGAGGACTGTCCCCAGGTGTGGATGATGATGTCCTTCCTCCTTTGTTCCTCTGTAGGGGAACGGGAAAGTCTATTTTCTGCAAATTAAAGTTCCCAGAGTGAAGAATTCAATGTGAAGGTATAGAGATTCTCCTGATATTCTGTTTATTTTAACAGGATTGACACTCAGCAGACGCTCAACATGTTTCTCCAACTGGAGAAAAAGGAAGTTAACTAGTGAGCAGCATTTTTCTTTTTAACACAAAAGCTCCTGCTTGACCTTGAAAACATGAATAGTGTTCTTAAAAGTTATCTTTGCCAGACCCTTCCATGGCGCAGAAAACCAAACAACAATGCAACTCAAGGTCCTCCAGCTCTTAAAACCTGGAAAGAATATTGTCAGAGGGTAATCAGGAATCCACAGGGGTGCTTTTCTTTTTTCATTAAGTATTTTAAAGACGGTGAAAAGCAGATCTGGGGCAGTCGAGCATCCGAGTCCTTTGCCGGATGTTTGCTATGTTTGTTCATTCTGTCAGTCCTGCACGATTCTGTAAACCACAGCAAATAAACACAGCTCAGAATCCACAGTGCAGGGATCTAAATATCCCACGAGGACATGCTTTGAACATGTCCACATGCCTTTTGCATGAGGGGTAATTGCCAAGTCAAAATACACAAACGAAGCCGTTACACTGCGGAGGGACAGGAGGTTAGCACGTATGATTGCTGAAATCTTTTCCCTCCATTTTTGCCTCTCTCACTTCGGTGGGCCGTGCGGCCGTCAGCAGTGGATGTGGGACAGGCAGTGGAGTGGACACCCTGTGGGTCCTGGCATCTGTTGCAGGGGGCTCAGCACTGCCATGGAAAGCTGGACATTTAGGAGCCAGCTGGAAGGGCAGTCTGCCGGGCCGCTCAGGTGCCCGCTGGCCCCCCGCCACCACCAGCTCGGAGCCGCTGGACCAGCACGGGACAGATGGCGCCCTCGACCGACCCTCGACAGGCCGACGAGACCTGCCCACCGCCACCTCCTTCAACTCAGGGGGGGTTTGTTTGGCTTTCTGGTCACCTGAGCTGGAAAGTTTTCATTGGGGCGGTTGGGGGGGGGAGGGGGGGGGGGGTTTACGTGCTGGAATACAAATGAACCTGATTATGTTGTGTGTTCGTTAAAGCGAGCAGCTGCTGGGCAGGAATCAAGATTCAGGCAGGAGAGAGGCTCCTCCACAGGGAAATAAAGCCGTCTCCGTGCTCCACTCATTTGTCCGCCGCTGCGAACTCATAGCTAATTATATTAGAAGCTTTAAGTGCTCTTCTGCGATACAAGCTGCCTCCAGCGACACTGAAGAAAGTGGGCAGGAGGGCTGAAACTGCAACAGACGCGGCTCCGCGGACACGGACGTTCAAGCGGACACACATACACACACACACACACACACACACAAAGGAGCAAGAATTAAATGCAGATCACGCAGAAAGGTCACCGAGGTCGGGAGGAGACACGTGGGTTCAACCGCTTAATGTATCAATTTCCTCTAGATGTGTGAGCGTGAGACAGAAACTCATGAACGTTTCGCGCTCTCTATCCAAAAACATGTTTAAGCATCAACTCCCTGCCATCTTGTCACCATAGAAAACCTCCTGCAGCTAGTTGAAATGGTGACGTATAAAATCTGTGCTGCAAACCTACAGAGAGAGATGCAGCATTCATTATCAGAAGATAATGAACCAAAAATGTTTAAAGCACCACCACAGCCAGCAAAAGCATGACAAATGTATTGTTAGCTCTACACCGCACCACAGCCTTTCACTCTCTGGGAAGGGTCACAACTCCTTCTTTTAGAGGCTAAGCCCCTCCCAGCGGACCTCGCCAACCTTAATTGAACATTTTACACAACCTGGTAATTACCATGACTAAACATAGTTATGGTTACCAGTACACAGCTAGAGAGAGGCAAAAAAACAGCACATGAAAGCTACTGGAGGTGAACTCCAAGACCAACTCATAAACCAGCCAAGACAATAGTTTAATGTAAATGGAAATACTTTATTTCACTATTACACAATAACGAGCCGGAAAAAGAAAACATAGAAAAAGAGAAATGGAACAAATTGCTACAAAGCACCACGTAAATATAGACGACTCATAAATGTGGTAAAGGAACCTTATGCTAACAGCCTTAACTCTATCTAAGGTATCACCATCATCACCACTGAAAAGTTAGAAATCAGCAAAAAAAAACATGTCGGGACATCAAGCACAGTCATGCCAGTAACAGTAATATCTTACAGCTTCATGTAGCCGTGTGTATGTGTGTGTGTGGGGAGGGTCAGTGATCCACAAAGGTTCACGCTAAGTGGTGACGTAGAACAGAAAGGGGGGGGGGGGGGGGGGGGGGGGGG
>BJFM01000857.1:355906-367213 GCA_016586285.1 Arothron firmamentum
ATCTTAATCTTGCAGGGGGCATGAAATAAGCAGCGGGCTCTGAAGACACTGATTAAGAGGAGGAAGCATGAAGAGCACCCCCACTGGCCAGCTGCTGGATACTCCCCTGAGTGAAATCAAGGAAATAAATATTAAGTTTTCTAACAAATCAGGGCCAGAAAAAGGTGGAACAAAAACAATGAAACTGACTGTAGCTTTGATTTAAAGAGAGGCAGTTTACTCACCTACACACGACTCCCCATTGGTGGAAAACAAGCCGTTGTCATGGTAGCCATCGCGGCACTCGCAGTGGTACCAGCCGGGCAAGTTGACACAAGTGGATTTGCTGTCACACTCAACAAAGCCATCTGCACACTCATCGATATCTGGAGAGACGAGGAGAGAAGGGACATGAACAGGGTCCACATCACGGTTTTGAAAAGGTTCTGCACAGTCCAGCCGCATCTGCAGCTGCTCTTAACTGACAAAAACCCAGAGCTTCTGATTGAATCCAGTCTGTAATCTTTATTGATCATGCATAGCCGACCTGCACCACTGAAAGACAAATAGTACAGAAGTAATCGAATAAAACCAGCCTGTTATTAAAAGCCGAAGGTTGAACGGGCTTCTTTTGTTTGATTTTTCAATGCTAGCAGAACTCCGCTGCAGCTAGAATCCCCCTAAAATAACACAAGTCTGAGGCGCACGTGTGCACTGCAGGTGAACTTGATTAAATTCCATAAGGTGTTGTGCGAGCGCTGCTGTGGGTGGCTGCAGATAGACGCAGCTTTGCATCCCTGCCTCCGCCTCTCCTCCTTCACAAAGAACCCGGGTTGCCCTCTAACTTTCTGCTCGCCGGATTTTCCCGTTTCCACCCGCGTGCTCAATTTCTTTGCCCCCCTTTTCTACTGCAACCTCGCAAAACACACACACACCTACTCAGGTCAAGTCAAAAACAATTTTCAGCAACAAGCGTAATATTCAGGACACAGATCACTCTGACACGCAACATTTAATTAAAATAAAATCCAGGCTAACATGAAAACAGGAGGAAAAGCCTGTTGTTGCACAATAGGGCTAAATATATTAAGCCCAGACATTAACCATGATTAAATGCGTCTGCGTGCTCAGTGCTGGCTTTTATGATTGTGCTTGATGCACGATGCTCTGTGCTCATTATGAAAATGACAGCGTCTGACCTTCTCCAGGCTGCAACAGTATCAGGCACACAGCCACTCGTGTCCCCACCACCCAGCCTGTAATGGGATTAAGATCTATTGGCTAATGAGGCCTCAGCAGATTAACCGTTGATCAAACGTTCCGGATTAAGGCTTATCTGATGAGAGATTACCTGCGTTGTCTTGGTTGTGATTTTTTTTTAGATTTTTCTGCTCCACAAACCAAAACAAACCTCTTAGATTGTTTAAAATGCAGGAAAGCCCAGATTTATGCCCTCGCAACAACAATGTTGGACTAAAAGCACACTGGAATCCATAGCAAATATGAATATCAGACAATCTCGGAAAATAAATATTAATTTCATTGCATTCCTGACGCAAAATATAAGCTGCTCGTTATGAAATTCAGTCCGATGAGAGCACCAGAAGCTTTTAGTGGGAGGAGAGAGGGACGACGCTGCCAGAGTATAAATAAAAAAGAAGAGGAAACTGTTCAAAGTACAAGTAAGCAGTCAGATCCTATTTATACAAGGCAGAAACACAGAAATGGGTATCTTGGCTGTTTTCATTCACGTTTAAAAAGCTCAATGGCCTGATTATCGAGCGCAGTTGGCTCCACCCAAAGCAAAAAGATTCATCATTCTGGCTTTAATCTGAACAACACAGGACACTTTCAGCCGCAATTACGCCGTCTGCAACCAAATCAGCTGTTTTCGATCGTTGGGGCGTCCGTGGACAGCAGAAGGCACAGCCGAGTCTCGGATTTGACGTGATCGACTGTGCGAGGACGCAAGATTCTGGCGAGAGTGGCGCCTCCTCGTTTCATCTTGTGTGAATGACAACGGAAGATTTTTGTACTGAAATCTTCCAGAGCGACACTCGGGCAAGGCTGTGGTGTCGACTCATAGATGTGCACGCAGTCTCTTCACTCTCCAATTAGCTCTTTCTTCCTCGATCTGCCTTAAGAGAACAAACAAAAATAAATCCCAGGGCGAGCGCCCTGGAGGCAGGAGGAGAGGAGCTAATTTTCCATATTATGAGGAGTGAAAGGAAACTGACAGCGAGGCACCGACACAAAGAGAGAAGTAGGAGCAAGATGGAGAAGAGTAGGAGGACGGAGGATGCGGAGGCCGGCTGCAGTTGTCACGCTTCTTATCCTGACCGGCAGCCTGGGAACAAGAGCTTCGACGCGTCTGAGGAAGACGAGCAGAGACGCTCCCCTGAAGCCGCAGTCCTGCAGCTGCGATGCAGCATCTTCAGGAAGCCACCGCTGACGGGCTGAAACGTTGGGCGGTTTTATGTTGAGGATCTGTCTCCACTTGTTGCATCAGTTTGTGTCTGGGGCCACTGAAGATGCCGTTTTGTCAAGTATTCCGTTCGAGAGAGACATCACAGCTGAAGCGAATCAAAGGTTCCCTCTTCTTCAATTTTCATCCCAGCAATTTGGGCTCTTTGAACACAAAAACGGAGCGTTTAGCTTTCGCCCAGCACGCCCTCTTATCGTCGCCCCCCTTTTCTTTGTCTCCGCTCTTGCTGAATGTTTCTCTCTGTCCTCGCTGCCCATGATGATCCGGGACAGGTACGGTTCTCCCGGTTTTTCCGCCAGATTGACGGACAGCCTGAGCACTCAGAGGCTGCGCCGGAGAACCTGCTGCTTCTCCACTACAGCACAGCGACATAAAGTTAAGTCGAGAGCGTTTATGTCAATATTTATGGGTACTAAGCTGCGAACGCTCTGCAGTCGCCACGGTGATAAGGTGAGAAATCAATTCCAGCCCTGTGATCTGTTACGTAAAGTGAAATATAATGAAGTGATTGTCAGCAGCGCTCAGTCTTCATTAGGACTAAAGAGCAGACTCGGATAATCAATCGGTTTGGAACCCGAGGCTGAGCGAGTAACCCAGCAGGTTGGCGAGGAAGCGGGAACCCAAATCCATATCTGCAAGCACTCGAGTGGGAGAGATGATGAGTAATCGGTAAAGTGCAAAGTAGCTGCAAGGGCAGGACGAGCGTAGGCAATCGGGAAGTGGCGATTGTTTTCATCTCCGGCCTCCAAGGTTCAAGGTTCAAGTGGTCACATGACAGCCGGTAACGGACAGAAAAAAACGCTTGTACATTAACAGAAAAATAAACTTTTAACTGACAGAAGAATCTACTTTTGATTCAGGTCCCAGGGCAGCTCTGGGAGCAGCAAAGCCAGCCCTGGGAGCTGCGTCACTAGGCTGCGCTCGGCTCAACGGCAGCTCCGACCATTAGCAGCCTCTAATTAAGATCTAATTACGGCTGATGGAGTGAGCGCCTCTAAATAAATAATAAATACTCAACCGCTGCGCTTAAACAAGCCGCTCCGGCTCCAACAGCCGCAGTCCTGCAGGCTGCAGGAGGGAGGGAGGGAGGGAGGGAGGGAGGGAGGGGTGAGCCGCAGCGATGCATCATGGGAGCTGTCAAGAGGGCAAAAAGGAAAAAAAAAAAATTTATATGGTTTTAAATATTCAGCAGCTCAGGTGGGAGGTGCTCAGGGGGACTTGAGGTGTGAGGAGGCTCTTAGGGTTTGTGTTGCGCTGGTCTGACAGAAACTATGTGGCAGCAGCAGCCTGAGCAGCTGCAACCTGGTGCTGTTGAATATCTAAACTGCTACATTCTTTTAAAATGAAGCTAAACTCCTTCACTGCCCTGTGCTTTTTGCAGCCGTCCTGGTCGACGTGACCTCGGGGTTCCTCACCACTGAACGTGATAGATCTCCACTGACTCTTTAGTGTTTAGATCTAATTATAAATGTCCTCCAGTCTCCTCCTGCATCTCCTCTCATCAGATATAATCTAATATTCATTAGTTATTAGGTACGCGTGTCCTTTTTCTGGATGACTTCTTCAAAAGCTACATTTCATTAACCTCACATTTTTCTCACACCTCTTCCATTGAAAAGGTGCCATACGCTCAAAAATGCAGCAAATATTTGGAGAATTTTTACCATTTAAATCACATTTCCCTCTTTGGACCACTTCTTTTTATGAGAATATCAAACGAGAAGAAGCAGGCGATTGAATCTCGATGTGATAATGTGTGTCTACTAATAAAACATTAACCACAAGGTGCACCCATGCACACGGGGGTGGGCAACATTAACACTGGACATAAAGACCAAGAGAACATTACTGATGCAGAAGGTAAAAGAAAAAGGACTGTGAGGACACCAGACTGCAGACGAATTGGGAGATTAAAGCGGGACGTGTCCATCCACCACGTCTCTTCAAATATTCCTTTCAGTAAAGAGGCCCAAAGGCTCCTTTTGTGATGCCGCGGCAAGGGGCCGTTCAGGGACGGCAGAGGTGCTCATTAGCTTAACTGACACCACAGTGACAGAAGATTTGAACCTCTGGCCGAGCGCTTTAACGAGCTCAAATGGGCCCGAGAGGAGAGGATAATGAGTTGCAAACGCCAGATCTCGTCCTCCATCAGATAATGACGCACTCAAAACAGGTGATTTCCATGATGTTGTTAACTAGTGCAGACAAATACTTTAATAGAAGAGGTTGTGGGTGTGTTACAGCGCCCCCTGGTGTCAGGTACGTGTAATTTAGTGTTCGAGCTACTTCATACAATGACTTTTAATCTCCAGATCTGATGTCTCGTTCCAGACGGGTGTGACCTGCTAACGAGTGCTAACGTCCAACAGGAACACGCACCACGCTCTGATTTCTCCCAGCTGAATTAAGAGAAGGTCCATTTCACTGAAAAATAAACCCCGTGCTCCAGCATTCGGCCATCTCTCACCCCAGCCATTTAAGCAGCGGCGCTAGCCCGGGGCTATGATAGCGGCCGTGGACCGTGTTGGGGGCGTGCGTTACACGACCGGCCCCGCGCACATTTATCCATGAATGGAGTCTCCGTGCCCTGCCACAGCTGTAGCCTGCATAATTCATAATGTGTCAGAGTTCTTCACTCGCTTGTGTCTGTCTGTCAGCGACGTGTCCCCTGTCCCCACCATCCGTCCCCCCTGAATGCTAATGACGAACCACCAGAAGCGGGCGGCGCATTTAAGAGCACTATATTCGCAATGAGATGCACCAGTGAGAACGGGCTGGAAAATCGGCAGATTTACGAAGCAGGAAGAAACGTGCTCTCTTAGCCGCATGTGGTTGGAAGTGTCTACGCGATCTCCCGTCTGAAGGAAAGCCGTCAGTCTGCTGCAGCAGCAGCAGCAGCAGCAGCACAGCGGCGGTGTCTCGGGGGACGCCTCTAAAAGCTCGCAGTGTTCCGAGGGTGGAGAGCCCAGACTCGGTGAAAGCTTTTCCATGTTCATCCACCAGTTCTGCCCTTCCTCTTCTGCCAAACTCAACTCCGCATTCAGATGCAGAGCGGGGCGGCTAACCCCGGCCCTCTGCCCAGCCGTCCTCTCCTCTGCATCTCCCACCGCTGCATCTGTCACCGTTTCCTGACAGCTCTGTATTTTCCTTTCCAGTCCATTTCCTCACACCCCCACCCTCTCCCTCATTAGCTCTCTTCCCTCGCCTGTCTCGGATTTTGAATCTGTCATCCATTGCGGACGTCTCCATCTCTTCTTCTCAGCCAAGCCCACCAGCAAAGCCTGGCACCCAACAGCACTTTAAACTCCACAAATCTCTGCAGACACTGGTCTCACTGGGAGCTCCTGGCAGAGCCAGAGAGGCTGGCTGTGCCAGGACTCAGCATCATGGAAAACACCAAAAACCAAAAAAGCAACTTGAAAGCGAAGCTGATCTGCAGGAGATCAGGAAGGTGTTTTTTCTAGAGATCAGAGACGCCTGATTGACAGTTGGAGCGACAAAACATCCTGTCGCCTGAGGCTGAAGGAGCGCGGAGGCTCGACGTGCATACGAACGCCTGTTGATGATCACATCCCCGAACCTCGAATTCTAATCAGCCTCAGTGATGAAAGAGCGTAAACGAGGCTACACAGAGAAGGCTGCCAGAGTCTGCAATCCTTCAGCCCGTGATTACGCCCATTTACAAATCGACTGTAAACATAGAAACGTTTCTGATTTATTTTTGTTGCATTCAAGATGCACAATTGAGATGAATGAGACGTCCTATTAAGAGCTAGTCATTCATGTCTGTTGACAAAATGGCTTTTTCTTCTTTTTTTATGATAAAACAATTAAACAGGATGTGGTCTTGGAAGGAAACCAGCACTTTTCTTTTTAATCTATTTTAATCCCACCTCTCGCATGCATATATTCTTTTCTTGACAGCTTTTCGCCTTGCGGGGTCACGTCGGCAGTGCAGCGTTCTGACCGATGCATCTGTCATAAAGAAACCACCGCTACGCTTCAGCACCTTCATCAAATCAAAGCCAAAGTTTCCGCAGGTGCTTCAGGTTCCTGTGGTTCCTGGAGCTATAGCCTATCCAAGACAACAAGCGTTGGAGACAATGATTCACTACCAAAGTCAGGCGCCTTGTGCTCGGGGAGCCAATCAATGATCAGAAAAATGTCGCACGCTGAAATGTCAAGAAAATCTCTACGAGCGTGTGGTCTTCTGGCCTCCTGTGCTGGGGTCTTAATGTTGAAACTTCCCTCTTTCTGTCCTCCACCCAGGTCCATCCTCCTCCAGGCATCAGCAGGTGGGCTCCTCTCCATGAGCCTGGTTCTGCTCAAGGATTCCTCCTGTTAAAAGTCAGTTTGTCCTCACAAATGTTGCTTTCTTATGGCCAGCCGCAGAGGCTGGAGTCTTAAATAATATGGAAGATAATAAAATCAGTCTGCCTGGATCACGTCATTAACGATGAGCCGGCTCTCTCTGCAGCAGAGCACAACGAGGAGGATAAATCATTCCGGTCAGGTGTGTTACTCTTGGGGACAAACACACACGCACACCCACCTTCCCCGACATGCCTGTCCGGCTCCCTGAGGAAATTCATTTAGTTTAAGACGGCCGTAAAAAAAAGGCCCACTGTGAAAAAAGGGATCCTTGATGTGCGATCGATACTTGAACCACCGAGCAGATGGAGAGGCTCACCTTGCTTCACTCACACAAACACCGAGGGGACCGTGAGGATTCCAGTAAACACCAGACCGGGCCCTTGTCCCCTGAAGGACACCCCACTAAAGGTCTAGACATTATGGACCTTCTTGGTTAAAAGACCAGCATCCAGACTTATGATTTCTCCACAACTGGTGCTGAGCTTGTTTTCTGCTTACTCGGTCCATTTAAAAGAAAGCCGTGCAGACGAGGGTCCTCCTACCTGTCTCGCACCGCTTCCCAGTGAATCCTTGCTGGCAAACACAGTTGTTGGGTGAGACACAGGTTCCCCCATTCTGGCACAAACCATCACACATAGCTGGAAGTGGAGTAGAAGAGGAAAACCATTACTCACCAAGACGAACGAGCTTTAACTACGTAATTAGACCAGCGCCGGCGTGTGGATTTGCATGCAGAATAAGAGCTAATTCGGTGACGTGATTCATTACAGGCGCTCATGATATTGTTTCACATGATTAATGAATTTCACCGAGGTTGACTCAGAAACGCTCATTATCCCGCTGTAGGCCGTGAGTTAATGCACTCCCGAAATGCCGGAAAAGCCATCGAAGTTGACAGAATTCGATTGGGATAAATGAAAAACTACACGCAAAGCTGCACCGCACCACTTCCCAAATTTGGGTTTGTAAAGAAAACAAATCCAATTAGGAAACCTCAACCTGAGCAATCCAAACAAGCCAATTTGTACAGTCCTGTCACCTTCTTTTCCTCTTTTTGAAGATCTTTTGGACAATGTGGCCACAATTTCACCTTAAATCATGTTTTTGAGCTGAGCATAATAATCAGAGAGTTAGGAAAACAACAGTGTAGAAGCTAGCATTAGCATGAGCTACAAACAACAAATGAGAACAATCAAATGTCCCATTAATCAATCTTTAATTAAGCTCTTAGGGAACCAAATGTGTGGGCTTCCTTTTTTCTCAGTAAACTGGTCCTTCTTTGCAAAATTAGCAAGGACTCCTTTGAAATAAACGTCACAGAATTGATTAACCAGGTAAGGTCGGGTCAATTCTCTGGAAGGAGCATGGATTACTCATAGAAGAGCAAACACAGAGAACACCTCATTAAACCTGGGTCACAGCAGGTTTCCAGTAAGTGCCTGTGAGAATAAACCCTGCGCAGGGTTTAGATTCAAGTGTGAGTGCACTTGAACTGGGCTGAAACTGGATGTGGACAAGTCCACCCCGCTTTAAAACCCAGAAGCTCAGGATTTTCCTAAGCAGGGACGTTTCACCGCATAAGTGTGAAATGTGGGACTTCACATTGGCAATCTAATAAAGTCAGATGAGACATGTGCTAATTCATCTCCTTTGGAAACGAATTCTGAGCGGAATAAATGAACCAGATTAGGGGCCGTGCCACTCAAAATGTCAGATAACATGAATTTTTTAGCTGTTTCCAGTCTAGGCAGAATTGTATTGATATTTAAGCACCACACTTGTGTTATTTTATTGTTGTGCTCCAAGCCCTGTGAGATTTTATTGGATTTTCCTTTTGTGTTTCCTTTCATTGTGATGTGATCCATGCTGAATATTGCTCTGTGGTGCTTGGGAGCTCAGTACTCGCTCTCCCTCCCCGGCTGTGGAGAAATGAGGGCGAGCGGGGGCTCGTTATAAACTGGTTCATTAGCGAATATCTGTACATTTGTTCTGCGGCGACAGTAAAGTTTCATTGCAAAAACGAAATTTGCAGCCAAAAAGAATCAGCCTCGGTTCACATGTTTATTAATATATATATATTTAAATTATAGTTTTATTAACCAATTTCAGGCAAAATCTGTTAAGCAAACCAAGACAATTTTCTTCTTTTACAGGGAGAAAATAGATGATTTTTAGCAATAATAACACAGTATTTTCCTTTTTAAATGCAGCCCAGCATTCCAGGTGACTCACCTTTGCAGACCGTTCCGTTGCCCGTGTAACCCGGCTTGCAGGAGCAGCTGTGGCCCCCGACCATGTTGAAGCACAGGGCATTCTCGTCGCAGTTGTGCTGCCCGCTGAGGCACTCGTCATGCTCTGAGGAGAAAAAAAAAACCACGCGACAGATGCCACCGTGAGCGACTGACTTGCTGTCAAAAACCGTTTTAACTCCATTCACCAGCGCCAGATGTTTGTCCTCCATCTGAATGTGAAGAAGCTTGACTTGTAGCTGGTATTAAGGGTATTATTTTAACTTCCTCTGACAATCACAGACTCGGGACTGAGAACAAACGACTCCGAGGGAGCTAAGAAGACGTCAGCAAACAGCTGGCTGGAGGAGCCGCCACATCCAGCATCATCTGTCCTAATGTGCGCTTCCAGATGTGTGCCTTCCATTCCTATTGATTTTTTTGATGAGGGGTTTGATGATGGTGCGAGCACGAATATGCAGTTTGCATAGTCGCAAATCGACCCGGCTGTGTCGCCTGTGTGAGCGCCGAGAAGATCCGGAACCCTCAGCTCTCGGTGCCGTCGGCGTCGGGGAGGTAATGGAAATTTGCTACCAATATCCCTTTAATGAGCCTGACTAATACGACAGGCCGTGACAGACTGTACCCAACCTGCAGACGTGCCTCTTCCCCTCCATCTGGAGGTGAGAACTAAAAGTCAACGCAGAAGAATCGACGAGATAAAAAGGGAAAGCAGTAAAGGGAATTTACCGCTGGACGAAGATCAATATCCAGCAGCAAATGTGTGAGGAAAATGATTTGATTAAGGCATTTTTACTGAGCGAAAATGTCATCTTCCTCTTCATTGGAGGTTAATATTCTACACTTAGTACAGCAGATTTAACTCCATTAACAGACCAGTTTACAGGTTACATTTGCTGCATTGACTGCTAAAAAAAAACCCCCAAGATTTTAGTATTTTCTATAATCTTTGAGGACTTTTTGGCACATTAATTGAATTTAGTGCATAATGACTAACTCAGCAGATTACGTTGTCACAATACTGCTTGTTAAGAAGGTGATATAACAGCCCATCTGGCACCGAAGAAAAAGATGAATCATGACGTTATCGAGTTGAGTAAATACCGTATACCTCAGCTGAGAAGCCACCAGTGAAATGTTCAGATTTCCTCTATTTGATGTGACTTTTATTGTTTTGAAGCTGCGAGTTCACGTAAATGTGATCTGGTTTGATGGATTTCAACCCTTCACTGACTTTAAATAAAATTGCGCCAGCACAGCCGTGTCTAACACCACGCAACAGCGTCTCCGCCAACAGGAGCAGCTAAACTGCTGTTATTATCACTTCTGCAATAACAATTAAATTTTATCGCTTCCTCTGCGGAATCCTTTACACCGGGCCGGTGCGCCGAGCATTTCCCATCCCGCGTGTTTGTTTCTGTGGTTGGATGGTTTAATGCGGAATCTCTGCTCTGCACAAGATGCCTGCTGGCATTCTAATGCTCACACCTTCACACCAGAGCAGATCTTCATCCCCCCGAGACGCGCAGAAGAAATGTACCAACATTTCCTGCAGACTCACACATGTAGTTGTGATAAATGGCAGCGTGCTAAGCAGTGAGGAGTTTCTGATTAAAAGCATAATCCCCGTGTACCACTGTGTCCACAACAACACAAATACAAAATATCTTTTGGAAGGAGAAGTGTCTCTGCAGCTTCAGTTAAACACAATCTTCTTGACAGGCCTGCTTGAAGTTAGCTTAGAGTTGTCTATCCTAAAACTGAGGGTAGAACTTGAGGGCACAAAGTCAAGTTAATATCTGAGAAAAGGTTAAACTGTTGTCATGTGTAAATCCGGGGGGTTAAAGGGTCAAAATTTCTCTTCTGCAGCTGTTTTTCGGCTCTTTTTCCTGTACTTGCTTATGCAATTTTGCACAAAATGGAACTTTCTGGGCGCATACTGCTGTGAAGGAAGGACCGCCATGCCTGAGAGGTGGAGGATGCTGCCCGGAGACCCTAGAGGATCGGGGACGTTATTTGCGACATCAGCCAGCTTTTCCCTGCCATCGGCCAATCCATTAGATCTGCCGAACAGACCTCAGTCTCATCCAAACTGAAAGTGACATTGTGATGAGCTTCTCCATCCAAGGTATGATGTATGTGTGCGTGACGCGCGGCAGAGATTGAAGGACATTCTGTGTGTGTGTGTGTGTGTGTGTGTGGGGGGGGGGGGGGGGGGGG
>BJFM01000857.1:367273-379296 GCA_016586285.1 Arothron firmamentum
GAGAGAGAGAGAGAGAGAGAGAGAGAGAGAGAGAGAGAGAGAGAGAGAGAGAGAACTGGTACATTGTGCAGAGTAAAAGTCCACTCATGGGCACATAAAAGTGTAATAAGAGCACAGGAGGGAGAGAAGACAATACACTTTTTTCCCTTAACCCCCAAGGTCACTGCTGTCAAAACACAGAGCAGCCTTCATTTTGTATAGAGATGTGGTGAAAAGAACAACCAAGTGCTCTGTCTGTGTGTGTGCGCGCGCGCGCGTGTGTGTGTGTGTTTGATTCCAGAGTCAAACCCTGCCCAAGTCGGATGTCTTTAATTTGGAAATTTAGACATTTAATCACCAAATAGATGCCCTGGGTGCACCTGGGACAGAGATGGAGGCGGGGGGAGAGGAGGGGTGGCGTTTCCTCGCTGGCTGCTGCAGCCCAGCTGTAGACAGATAAACAATCAATTATGTACGAGCCTGTCACCGGGGATCTCTCGGCACTGGTTGTTGCTCCTCCCGCTTGATTCTCCCCCATCCCGTAGCCGAAACAACACAGATGTGACCCCGGGCGGCTCGACTTAAAACGGTGTAGCCTCGAATCTAACTTTACAGACTGGCGAGGCAGATGTCATGATACGTGTGACAGAGGAGTACTCTGCTCGTCTGCAAAGGGAGGGGACAAAATTATTCAAGATCCCAGTGTCACCACGTAGCACAAAAGCTTCCAGGTTTTCCAGGTACTGAGAAAGAAACAATAATGGAGTAAACGGAAGCGACTGCGCCTTTACTGATACAGGAAAACATGGACATGGATCCATGATGAATCCACCTCATCCATTCAATCCGGTCCAGCTCTTCCTAATGCTCCATATGTCTGGTTCTGAACAAACGCACATGCCAGCGCGTGAGAGGAAAGATTATATACAATGTGCTCAAACCTCAACAACTGCGAAACCAGCAGCAGCACTAAGCGCTGCCTCTCACCTGCTGGAGGTCAGGAGGTCACCACGGCCTGATGGTTCGCCAGCACTGTCACTGAAGGAGAACATGACAGAGAGGAAGGTCTGCCAGGTGATAAAAAAAAACCTGCCTTTCCAAACACGACAGTAGCTTCCCGAATCAGAGGAAGAGAGATCTGATGGTGAGGATGGGGGGAAGGCTGGTTATGTCCTGGAAAAACCTCGAGCCCTTTCTGCTCCCACACTGAAAGCCAGAGTTTCTGATCTCAGCTGTGGTCCATCCCCCCTCTGCTCCACCTTTGCACCCTGTCCATCCCTTCTTCTCCACCTCATATCAGCGTTCCCCGATTTCTCTGCCTCAGGGGCAGAGGGGGGTGGCTGTTATCACGGTAAAAGAACAGACACACACACACACACACACACACACACACTGTATGCACCAGCACACACATTTATGTAACACACGTGCGCACCTTCTTTAATGACAGTCAAAGGGAGAGGACAGTCAATCCGCTACCTTTCATGGATTAGCTGCTAAGCTCACAGAGCGAGGAGCACCTCGGGCACTTTGGGGGAAAGATGAAAAGTGGGGGAGGAAGAAAGAGGAGGAGTCTTGACCTTGAAGGTCGAGGGTAAAATTCCTTTAGAAGAGCATTGAGGTGGTTCCTGTTGCTAAAAGATCAACTGGAGGCAGCAGGTTTCCCTGCCCACGGTATCTCAGTTAAACAGCTCCATGAAGTTCACATGTTCCCATCTACCACCGGCTGGGATCTGAACTTGCGACCTCTCTTGCGGGTGGTGGTGTGGAAGTCAAATACAGACTCCTGTCTGAGCTCGCTGACCTCCCCTGACAGACGGAGCAGAAATATAACCAGGGATCCATGCTGTTTCGTCTAGGTTTAAATCTGCAGATCAGACCTCAAATCCACTTCTCTGCACGTAAACACTGAGCCATGAAATAAACTGCGCTGGGTTTAATCCTCTTTTCCACGCAGACGGCTGAACATGCGACACAGTAGCTCACTCGCAAATATAGCTATCAATTCGATACTGGCACCTAGTTTCTGCTGAGTT
This sequence comes from Arothron firmamentum, assembly GCA_016586285.1. Lineage (NCBI taxonomy): Eukaryota > Metazoa > Chordata > Actinopteri > Tetraodontiformes > Tetraodontidae > Arothron > Arothron firmamentum. The sequence goes on from BJFM01000857.1 coordinate 369,289, forward strand.
TGCAGTTCGTTAATTGGTAGGAGGTATTGAGGCTGATAAAAGCGCTCGTACATCATCCAAAAGAACACCGTCAATGGGATCTGAAAAGGCAGCGATGTAATATTTCTTCTTCTGGCAACTTGGAGCAAACAAAGGCAGATGCTCAACTGCTACTGACGAACACTGAGGTCCCCGCCGCTTGGTGCTAGCTTACACTTTCTACTATTAACGACAATTAGTGCCAGCAGGTGCAGAGAGGTGACTCTAAATTCAGCATCGTTAGACAGAAGCACCCCATTGTGCTCACCAGCCTTTGTTTACATCTTCGCTTTAAGACCCTGATGCTACTGCTGACTCGCGTGGCTACCATACATCTCTCCAATATTGTTGTTATTGTTCTCGGCGTTATTGTCTTTGTCTCATGCAGGCGGAGTCGGGATGCAGATTGCAAAGATAATTTGAAAGAAGGCAAAAGTTGTTTTATCGCGTCTCAGTATTGGTTTATTCATACAAATTGATATTTATAAGGTGACTCGGAGGCATTTTCATATGGAGCTACACAAAATATGGTGGCAGAATTTAATCCGTGGGGTTGGGGGGGCATTAATCTCTGTTGTAAATCAGAGAAATCAGCTCACATTGAGAGAAACAGAAATATGTAAAACAATAAGCTCGCCTGCAGCTCGGCAGATTTGAGGAAATACAGCCTGTGAAATCACACGAGAAAGGCTGCTGTCTTCAGATAATACGCAAAGGAAAAGGGAACGAGGAGGAGGAGGAGGCTTCTGTCTCCGTTTAATCACGAGAGTAAGAGGAAAAAGGATGAAACCGCATTTGATAAATAACAAATAAACTATTCATGACTCTCAGAAGTGCTTGTTTATGCCTTGCAGATCTCTAAGTTTGCTGTATTATCTCCTGATTTGCAATTGATGGCGGTGCGGATGCAACAGGAAATGGAAGTTTGCGTCAGGGCGTTCCTCGTCTCCCTGCATTCACACTCTGAAGGGAAGAAAGAGGGTAAAACAAGGCTGTAAATCCTTTGGCATGCAGCCCATTCCTTTATTTTTCTGCTGCGGCTAGTGCCAACTCTGTTTTTTTTTTTTTTTTTAATCAACCAGGCCGAAAAACGTAGCTGGTCGCCTCCCCTTTAGAGACGATGCACACTGGGAGCCGTTTAGCATCGTGTTCCACAAGTGGCAAACAACTGCTGAGGAACAAGGTGGGTCTGCCACTCATTACTGAGTAATGACTCTGTTATTCTGGATGAAGGACGCAGATGATGCATGATGGGGGGGGGGTTACTGTTTTATGGATTCCGGACTGCCTGAGTCCTCCTGTATTTATGACAACGCAGTAACTCTGCACGACAGGCGGCTTTAAAAACTCCTTCAGCTCCGGCCATAAATCCTAGAGTTATCATCTGCTCCTCAAATAATCAATTTTGAAAAAGAAGATTGGGTTGGTTGTCAATATTAACCTGCTAATCCAGATTATTTCATCTGCATGATTCATTTAAATGAAATGATCTGATTTTGACAGCCCTGATTCTTATATTTCCATAAATCTAAATGACATTCTATATGAAGTTAGGATAGCGCACCAAGAAAATGCCAGATCAGATAGAAATGGAATTGCAGTGTAATTTATAATAAGCCTGTAACGTCTGCAGTCTCTGTGATCCGCGGAAATAATATTAGCTTGGAAAATACAAAGAGATGAAATAGGCAGTAAACAAAACTATGAGAAACAAACTTTGCATTTATTACTGGAACGTTTCATGTCCGCGGTCACCAGATCAACATGCGAGATGCTAGTTTGCATGAAATTGCTTCTTTTTATCGTCGGAGCGGAACATATACCAGGCGCTGCCGCCACAACCAACCAGAAAACAGGGCCGAGAACAAAGAAACTAAATCAGCCGCCATTTTTATGGAGATTGGTTTGGTTTGTGTTTGAAATTGACTTTGATATCAACTTTGATCATGAGCAAATGGGACCGCCGCCTCCACTCAGACTCTCGCCGATTCTCTTTCACGCAGTCCGTCTGACGTCTCTGTCCTGATTTTACCAACCAGGCGTCCACGGGGCGGCGGCGGAGGCGCAGAAACTCCACAGACGCCTTGGCGCCTCTGAAGAGGCTCTTTTAGTTATCAAAGTTATGCTACAGAGCTGTGTAATTGCAGAAAAAACAAGTGGCCTCTGAAGTTTTAACAGAGGAGGGGCGGTCTCCGGTAATCTATCCGAGCACAACCCCAAATTGATTTGACACTTTCTCCCACCGCTGACTCACGCTGAATCGCAAAAGCTAATATTGATTTCGGAGCATTTCATTTGAAGATATTAAATCAAGCCAATCAAAGCCAGCCATCGAATCCTTTGTATATGAAGTGAAGAAATCATTTAATTGCTGAACACCTCAGAAGTCCACTAATGCTGAAGTAGGCAGCATTTTACAACCTTTTATCCAATTCCTGATAAGCTGCTCTGCAGAGATGGCTTGTCCTCGTGTTTCGTACTCGAGCGCAACGCCGACCGATCCAGAACTGGACCACTGCGATTTTAACACGATTTCAGGCCGTCAGAGGGTCAACAAAGGACTCACCTGTGCAGGAATAGTCATCGATCCTGATGTAGCCTGTATGGCAGATGCACATGAAGGAGCCGGGGGTGTTAACACACATGGTGTTCTCTCTGCAGTAGTGCTTCCCCTCAGCACACTCGTCGATATCTGAGGAGACAGGAAATAGAAGACAAAGCTCAGTTAGCCGCATCACAGAAGAATGGATCACAAGCTGGGTTTTTTTAAGGTTTGAAAGAAGGGCAGGAACCCTTGAAGATGATTCCAGGAATCCTGAAATCTCTCCCTCTTCCTGCTCTCTGCACGTCTGTGAGGTAAAATTACACATTTACTGCTGGGACAGCAGGTTTCGTTTCTGGACAAACTGCTGTTGAATAACAACCCCAGAACCACAGCGTGCACAGTTGGTTCACTCGACACGACGTTCCTGATGGCTTCCATGGTAGGTAGGAAAGCCATTTGTCTTCATGCAGGAGAGACAGAGGTCAGAGACAGAGTCCTTCTGAGGTTAGCGCAGAAGCAACACTCGCTTTGCAATCAAGTGGCACTAAAGTTCTTTCCAAAGGAGTCATTCTGTTCACGTACAAGCTGGCGAACCCTTTGGGAGCCTGGTGTTCATCACGAGGAGCAAATTCAGAAATTGCTGCAGGTATTTGTTTGGCACAGTTAAGACCTGTGAAGCAGCGCAGGAAGCAGGAGTGTGCTGAGAGGGTTGGGGTCCATGTTTTGTCAGCCTAATTAGTGTAAATCAACCCAAAGAGGTCACCCAAAACATCTAAACAGGCATACGGAGCAGTGAGTTAGGGATGGATAATCAGACCCATTACCAGGAACGTCCAGCCCTGCACAACTGCTGGTTCTGTGATTACAGTAACAGATGATTTGCTGCCACATTAGCAGCGATGCAGGTATTTCGTACCCCTCCTGGTGCGTTTGCATCCTACAGTATCTCAAACATAAGAAAACAGGTGGGACAACAGTCTAGGGGAACATCTTTGAACTCAGCAAGACTCCAAAGCGTCATATTGGGAAACATTCACTCGTTAACATGTTAGCAACTCAAAACTTGAGTTCAAGCAGAAAAGCTCTACCATCTCGGTTAATTTGCAACTATCTGGTGTTGCTTTAAGAAAAATTTGATTTGTTAGCGTTTGCATTTCCCTCTAATGATTCCAAATTTAGATCAATATTAGCTGCTGCCTTAGCAACAGCTATTCCTGTACCCTTAACTGCACGCCAAGCACTCGACAGAAGAACAACTCTGCCAGCGTAAACAAAATCAGCCCCATGATCTGATGCAACCAAACGCAAAGAGATGCAAGTGGAAGTTAAGCCAAACGTGGCTAACTGTGCCGTATGAATATGCTCCAGGGTCAGTGAAGGTATGAAAGCATGAGCTCTTTTTCAGAACTCAGCTCCCAGGTCCTTGACAAGAGCCATTTATTATTCATTCACTGTCCTGCGTCTGTTAAAGCACAAAAGGCCGTTCACCCCTGCCATTCAATCGGCCCACACATCCTTGGGAGAGCCGCCCACTAACCCACAAAATACCTGCTCCCAACCGTGGAAATCGCATTTCCTCGGTCAGTTCTTTGACACTTCCATCACTACTTTCTCCGGCTTTTTGAAAGCTGCAGAGAAACAACGGTTACACACCTCCGAGTTTGCACGTGTCCTTCACTAAATGAATGGCGGCTAATTAAATTCTGACTGGCTTTGAGGTTCGGACGGGCAGAAATGTAAAGTGGATGAAGAGGAAACGGGAAGCAGAGGTTAGGTTAGAGGATGAGGTGAATTAAAGAGAGACGGTCACGGCAGACCGCGCTTACACAGCCTGACGGAAGAGTGGAGGCAGAGGGATGAGCGAAGCAGATGCAGATGAAGGACAGGGGGAGGCGGAGAGAGAAACGCAGCGGATTAAAAAGAAAGAAACTGTGAAAGAGTCTTTGTCAACTGGAAGACACGAAAGAGAGTCAAACAAAGGAAGAAGTTCTGGAAAACGGCGGGATGACTGTCACCGAGGAGACAGCCAGTGGGAGAACACAATCAGCCGCAATGGTAACCTTGAACGGGGATGTTAGGTGACAGCTTCCCTGCTTCGTGATTGGCTATCTGGGGCGCGGCTTTGATTTAGAGCCTATTAACTGTAGGACACCATCCATCCTGCCCCCGGTGACAGCGGTTACATTTGCTAAAACAATATGTTAGGGGTGAGATGATGGGGGCATCGCACGCGTGCGCGCGCGCACACACACGTACACACTCCGGGGACCATCTCCATCTCCATTAACGAGCTCCATTTCCTTGATTGGCCTGTCACATGTACGCACATGATGCACCAAGCAATAAAAGCTGGCCGCGAGTCAGCGGCGTCCTTTACCACCGGATGAAGTGCTGCTGCGGGTCAATATTTTTTCCCTGTCACAATGGATGAATACAAAACACCTCTGTTTTCCACCTGAATCATCTGCAGCGGCCCACGGTTACTCTGGCAGTTAAAGAGCTGTCGAGGTTCTAAACAGACACGTTTATATCTGTCCATAAACAAGAATTAAGGCGGGCTGATATACCTGTAAAATAATATACCTGGACAGCGACGCTACAGGGATCAGAACAAATACAAAACAAGGAAAGAGCAGCTTGATTTCATTTCTGATTAATATTCACCCTTAACTCAGTTTTAATGAGTAAGTGGGCAAGAGCAAATATAATAACAGCCAATGACAGAGCAGGATTTTTGCAATTAGTCACTTGAAATCAAGACCACGCTGAACTTTTAACAATAACTTGAGTGCAGTTCACCCAAGTTATTGTTACATCAGATAATAAGGCGGAGCTAACGTCTACTCGCTGCTCTTTCACCAGAATTCCACCACGACGTCTGCAGACGCAGCAATTCTATTTAAATTTGCGCTGCACGCTGCTCCTTCCTTAATAGTTATCTATCTGTTGAATCTCTGGCACCATTGAGCTCTAAAAACGACTTTGGGTTAATTTAATGGAGATCAGAACCTTCTGTGACCAAGCGCAGATATTTATCTGTGCACTGACGCGCTGCAACGCACACTCTCACCCAATGTTGTTATTTTTTCTGGGGGTCAAAAGTGCGACGTCTTTATGATTTCCACCATTGCTTATCGGCCCGCAACATGTAAACAGGGAATAATGGTTTCTGCCTCTCGGCCTGGGAGCGTCACCGCTATCTGCGCTTCGTTCGGCAGCACACCGAGGTCTGGCAGTGCAGAGATAACGGGAGTATTGTGGCCTCAAAAATGTGTGTTTTCATCCATCCGTCCGTCCGTCCTGTTCTGGAGCTCTGTTACTCAAGCAGATGGTTTTCAGTGTGTGGCAGGGGGATGGTCAGCGTCCAGCTCCCTCGTGCTAACAGTCGTAACAGCCAGATGAAAAAGCACCCAGGCGGGAAGAGCCGTCTCCGCCGGGGACGAGACGTCCAACTCAGGAAATAATGTCCACCATTGGCCGTGGCTACAGGGGTTTAACTGCCATGGTCAGGGTTTGAGTAAGAGATTGTATTATGCAAGTCCTCACAAAGATAGAACTGTAAGGATGTTTGTGTGTGTGTGTGTGTGTGTATGTGTGTGATTAGATGACCCTTTAAACATGCCTCTTAACGCGCTTCGATCCAGCGTACTCAGGGACGTGTTTACATGCTACAGTGTGAAGGGGGGTTTTGCTCTTCATCATGTCTCTCATTAATCTGGGAAGGGTTTTTCCGCCGTGCGTGAATCGATGGAGCATCATCATCCATCACCCGTCAATCTGTGAGCGAGCGCTGCCTCTGGGCCAGAGGTCCAAAACAACGAGTAACGCGGGGGGGGGGAGGGACACTATAGCATGCGGTGATGTTGCATCCTGCGGGGGGAAAAAATGCTATTTATCTTTATCTTAGAATAAATAGATCAATTTGTTTATGTGACGTTTCAGGTGAAAACTAGTCACTCTTATAAAAACTACTGGTACCAAATAATATAGCGCTGATAAGGTGATTAACATCACTTTATTTTCAAGTACAGACCCAAAGAAACTTGTGATGGCTGATATAATTAAAGAATGTGTGTGTGTTTTCATCACTAAACCGCTAACCCACCCCTCCCCACAGACTCACACAAACTTCTCTTATTTCTCACAGCGCGCGTGACCATGTGCACGGTGGTGTGATTGACTGTGTTTGGTGACATTTCAGATCGGTCAGAGGGGCGAGGTGTTAACACACGCAGGCGGTCAGAGTGTGTTTTTTGGTTTGTGTTTTGGCTCAAAGGCTCGTCCTGCTGGTGATTGGGTTATCGAGTGGGCGGAGCTCTTCAGTCACTGCCAATTAGCCCACCGCCACCTCCTGACATTCAGAAGACAGCGGTGGCAACAGGATCAGAGTGTGCTCAAACATGATACACACACACACGCACACATGCATGCATACACCCTTGTTCTTCTATCTTTGTGAGGACTTCTATAGAACCAATGCATTCCCCAGCTTCTACCCCTCATTTGTTTCCAACCTAATATATGATATTTATGGTTTTGTTCCTGTATTCCTGCCTCTGCCCCAGTGACTGCTGGGACTATTTCTGAGGTAATAAACATGATAAGATAGCATATATTTGCTCTCAACACATGCTCCTCTCAAAAATATTGATTTACATTATACTCGTGCTGTTGTCCATATTAAACTACAGAGGCAAATATTTTGTATTCCACACGTGAAAATATACTCCAACTGTATATTTACTCAAGTTTCAATTATCTTCATATCAGTCGGTTGATTTTTGGAATTACTGGGCCTGTCTGAATATGAGGATGGAACTTATTTCTTTTATAAAAGCATTTTTGCAATATCAGTTGCAATAGTTTAGAGGAAATCGCACAGGCGGTAACGGCCCAGCAGCTCGGCCTTCTTCCACGGTGAAAACAGGGCTGCCTTGCTGTTGGACAACTCAAACACACACACACACACACACACACACACACACAGAGACTAGCAGAAAGGCAGCGCCAGCGTCCCCCTGAGATTTCCCTACTGCTGCTCTGATGAAAAATTTACACAGTGATCTCATCGGCTATTTTGAGACCATCTCTGACCCGGGATTGTTTTAAAGCGATAGCATCTGTTTCCCACTTTTCTGATGTTTACCTCCACAACTGCCAGAATTGGCGCGAGCGTGTGGACGCATATACACAGATTCAGGCGTCTTCTCTTCCCTCCTTATCTCCCTGCTGCGTCTAATCCATACAAATGGCTCCGAGCTGGACCGCCTGCCTCGTCCCGTCTCGCCTCGCAGGGACACTGAAACGCCTCCTAAACTGACAGCAGACTGTTTCTTTCATCTCTGAGCACGACACAATATATGCGTCAGGTGCACGTAAACATTCCATCATCCTCCTCGTGTCCCTGAACGCAGCGGACTGCCGGGAAGGAACAAAATCGCAACTCATTTGTTCACTCCGGCAGCTCTTCAGGTGAACAGCTCAGCTCGACACAGATCTGTCGCTTTGTGCCGCTGCTGCTGATTTATCCGTATTTCTAATCCAACTGATGTGTCATGCGTGATAATAATAGACTGAGAAACCACACCCTTAAAGTCTCCAGCTCTTAACTAGGATCCTAAAGGCTGGGATCATAATTACGCCTCAAGCTCTGCCTAAATATTTCAATAAAGCTGATGCTCATTACTGGGAGCCACATTAGAGTCAAAGTATCACTCATAACAAACAAGAAGGAGCAACTACTGGCTAATGTATTAAGAGCAGATTATGCAGGACTGAGATGCGATATTGCATTGATGAAAACGTATCATCCCTCCTAAAAGTGGGTGAATTTTTTAAAAATTTTATCTTCCTGTATACTGTTGCTTTACATGATCACAAAAAGCAAAAAATTAAAATATTTTAGTGCGTCCCAGTGCCCCATTTGTAGCTCATTGCACTGACACACAACGCTTTCTCACTGTAACGTTAAAAAAATAAACGTATGTACCGGTAATTGATATGAATTTAAGATGAAGAGTCAAAGACCCTCCGGAATACTGCTAATTTCTGAATATTACCATGAAATATGTTGAGAACAGCTACTGCTTCCATAATTACATTGAAAAAGAACAATACTAATGACGAAGTGCTGACGACACAAACTGCGTCGATATTCTACAGCAAAAATGAGACGATGAACACAATTGTTTTCAACAGAACCATCTGGTAAATATCAGCCAAGAAGTGATTACATTTTAATTACCAATCTTTCTAACTGACTAATGAAACAAAGCTTTTTGAAATAGCACAACCAATCCAAAGTCAGCCGAGCAAAAAGACGCAGTCATTTCATAATCAATTACTGGTTTACAGAAAAACGCAGCCTCTTCTGCTTGTTTGTTAATGATTTAATCCAGCGATAATAGATGGCGCAACTTTAATTGCTCCCACAGTGAGTGACATTAAATACACGTGAGCACAAAGACCTTCGGCTTTCTGTAAACCGCAGACTGAGAAGGCTGTCTCGGAAAAGGCGTTGGGAAAGTCAGTCAGCGCTGAATAATGAGGGGATTACAGCCTCCCATCACTGGAGGATTAAATGATTAAAGTATGCATTGAAAGAAGTGTTTACATGGGTATTTATATATATATATATAAAAAAAAAAATGTCCTTATCAATTCATGGTCCTGGTAGCTTTTATTCTCTTTTTTAAATCTAAAAATGTCCATTTAAGGGAAACAAAAGAGTTTTTAGATGATATATAAAGCTGCATGAAAGCATCCGTGATTAAAAGGTGTAGCACGATCATCTAAAACACCCAGCGTTCCAGTCCAGTGCAACCTCGCACGATTATCTGATCCCGGGCCAAGGACGGGCTGTAGGGGTTGTGTTTGTATTGTTCCGACATAAATGGTTCACTCTCAAGGGTGAAAAAGGACTGACATCTGATGATGCGCTCACTGTGAGATGACCCTGGTGCCAACGAGAGAACTAAACGATACACCGTCCTTTCAGCGCAGAAAATGCAGTTCTTTTGTAGAATTTCTTTAAAAAAAAAAAAAACAACTCTCAGCTCAATTTTCTACTTTCACACAAGGCCACATTCAGCACCATAACAACTGGAAATTAGGCTTTCATTTTGAAATAAAATCACTATGGCATCCGAAAAAGCAAAAAAAAAAAAGGAAAAAAAAGGGAGTGTCATGACTCAGGCAGCAAAAAAACACTCTTCATCTAGACACCAGCAGCAAAGGAAGCGCATGAGTCAGAGTGACGCCTCACCTTCGCAGTAGGCGTTATCGTCTCGCAGCGGGCGGAAGCCATCCCTGCACACGCAGCAGCCTCCCGCCTCCAGGTTCACGCAGTCGGAGTGCTCCATGCAGCCGTGGCCCTCAGAGCAGAAGTCATGACCTGCAGGAGGTGCGGAGATGAAAAGGTTGCGCTCAGCAGGGGGGGGGGGGGG
>BJFM01000857.1:394362-405795 GCA_016586285.1 Arothron firmamentum
TAGATAGATAGATAGATAGATAGATAGATAGATAGATAGATAGATTGATTGATTGATTGATTGATTGATTGATTGATTGATTGATTGATTGATTGATAGATATCAAACTGTAGATGATATAAATATATATCAAACTGTAGAGATCACCAGATCTTGAATAGTTTTGCTCTCCTCTTAGCTCAGAATGACTTCCAAACATTAAAACTTTGAATCTTTGGCAGGCAGCATGAAAATTAATTAAAATGTGTGGCTCAGTCTTTTCATTGTTCGCAGATGCTTTGTCTTTGGAATATTTGTTTTCCTCTCCATCCATGGGACCAATTACCAGAGTGAGCTGTAAATGTTTTATCAGAGGCCATGTCTGCCTTTCCGGTAGTGATGAAGAGGAGCACACGCTGTTTTACTTCCCATGAATCCGGATAAATGTCCTGCCAGTTGGACACGATTTAAAGCGTTTCAGATATTTTCAATCAACAACAAGAAAAAAAATTGTGGGGACATTTTTAGCTCCAGACTCCAGAAGGAATCCAAGATTAAGAACAACAACAACAAACAACAACAACAATAACAATATCATCCTTGGTTTTAATCCATCAGAGTGGAACTGTTTTGATAAATAGGTCTTTCTTTTAATCAGGTTCAAATCACATGCAAACACAGTCCATTTACCATGTCAAAATTAGCAGCACTGAGAGCTTCATCCTCGGGACACATGCATGAAATACATGAAGTTTGCGTGCTCTTGCAGATGGTTCTAGTCCTGCCGGGTCATCGTGTGCAGGACAGCGGAGGACAGTGGCACATCTCAGCGCAGCAGTACTGAGGCACGACAGCGTGTGTCACTCTCGGACTGTCCCAGGGTGGAAGACTGCTGCTGAAGAGTGAGACAGGGTGGAGCTGAAACAACCCTCCTCGGTGTGGAGGCAGCAGGAACAGTTTTATGACACATCAGCTGCCACATCTGCCTGGTTTGGGTAACCATATTTGCTCTTTTTTTGAAGTTACAGCTCAATAATAAATAAATAACTTTTTTTTATGAGCATGGCCATGCTTTACTCTGCTCATGAGGGAACTTTAAATCAATGTTTTATGAACATAACCAATATAAAAAGTTCAGATAACCCCCTTCCCCCATGTCCTCTTGGATTCTGCTTTATTCCTTGGTTTAAAAAAAATGGCCCAACATGATGAAAGACCTGGACTGAAACGGCGTTTTAGATGTAGCCAGCTGAGCATAGATGTGCTCCTAATCAACACATGTATGTTGATGCTTTATAGACTCTCCCAGCTCTGCTCCACACAGCCACTCCCATTAGCCCTGGATCCCATTGTCAGTGTGTGCAGTGAGCTGGCTCATTGGGTCCTCATGGTGAAAGGCCCACAGCCATTCAGTCAGCATACAGAAGCTCATTAGAACTCTATAGACACACAATTGTGAGGCGCACATTAGAAACTTCCTCCTCTGGGACTCAGACACCGCACACAAAGTGCCAGTTTGCTGCTAAGCTAAGCGCATTGTCCTGTTGATTCATAGAGCCTGGCCCTCTATTCACAATATTAAGTTCGAGTGGTGGAATATCAATTGCGTGTGCAATGGGCCGGTATCTTTTTAAGAGCTTTAGTGGGCTTAAAAAAGGGGGAGAAAAAGGATCTCAGCCGGTTTGCAAAGTGCTAGCTTTCAACAGGGCCATTGTGAGGATCCTTGAAAGAAGGGACCCCTGTTTTTTCCCTCCATTTCTTAAAAGGGATGCACATCAAATAAATTCACATGAACTTGCTTCAGGGTGTTTCCAAGACCTCCTGTTTAAGAATAGCCTAATTATACCTCCCACTCCCAGAGAGCACTATAGGAATCTGTCTAATTATGAAGTGGTGAATCTTAATGATGATACACTCTTGGTGATGCCTTTTAAAGAGTCTAAAAAGTGATATGGGACCGGGTTTCTCTGTAGGATATCACTGAAGGGTGTTGTTAGCTTGAAGGTGCTAGTAACAGCTTTGAACTTGCTGTAAAATTGTCTTTAGAGTTGAAAAACCAGAGTACTTAAATTTCAGCAGGCGTTCAGCTCAGTGGGTAAAACCATTAAAGCTGACAGCGATGCAGGAGATCAGCCTGCTTCTCCCCCCCCTCTGTTTGGCCTCAGAGGACCACCTCAGCCACAGCTCCGGGCCCGGCATGCTGACACACTCTTTCGGGACAAAAGTAGATAAAAGTAGCCTGGCTCACACTCATCATGTGACAGAGCCGTTGTGCCTTCTCCACCAGTCTGCCGGATAAAACCTCAAATTTGATTACAAGCAACCTTTGGCTCCCCGGCCGTCACACAATGGCCTGAGCTGTCTGGGCCAATTTCCATGCTCAGCATGAGGTATCTACACGCGCGGGCTGGAGCTCCGCGCACACCCCTCGCCGCCCCGCCATCCGTGTGGATATGCCTGTTTACTGTGCCTGGGATCCGGCTCTGTGGCCCCTCTTGTTGGACTTGCTATTATCAGGATCATTAGCTGTAGTGTGAAAGGTTACCCAGGCCTCTTCTTATTAGTTTTCCTACATATCAAAACACGCAGACGTGCACGTGTGTGTTTATTTCACGCTGCACCTTGATGATAGCATTTACATAAATGAATATTTACTTTATCTGTGCAAATCCTTGACTTTAACGGTTTCGCCAGAAACCTCCCAAAGGAGAACTAAACCTACAAAACACTCAAAAAAGAAAACTGAAGCTGGAATCTGACATTTTTTCTAAATAAAAATCATTTCCTCCAACTGCTTCTCACTTTTTTTTAAAGTCTTTCTTGGTGGTATTGATTTACTCATGGACATCCTTGTTTACCTGAAGTGTTTTTAAGTATGATCTCACTGACAAATGGTTCTAAAATGATCTCCAAACCTTCGCAGTGGACTGTTGAAGGGTTTCTTCACCACACAAAGGGAGGCAGGAGAAAACTATTTACTACTGGCCTGTTTGGTGCATGTTAAACTTTGGCCAGCACTTTATTGTCTCTGGTGTCTATCATTTAATAGGCTGGTTGACATAATGAATGAGCCAGACCCACCTTCTGCCACTCCAGAAAGGACCCTGGTCTTATCTGAATTGAGGAGCACATTAGGAGCTCTCGGCCAATCACGGCGCACCCCCCCGAAGCAAAGTGCAGGCCCGAAAGAGGAACTTGTTTTCCTCAGAGTTTAATGAAGTTGGCCTGGTCACTCGAGAGAGGATTAAAGGAGAATTTAGTGTCACTGGGCTGTGACTGCTGAGGAGGGAACTCAAGTGTGCGGGTCACTGGCTGAGCGGCGATGGTCTCGGTTCAGAGCCGCATCAGGAGCAACATGGCTGCGTCTCCTGCTCTTCCAGGTTTTGGGAACTCTGGCAAGAGTTTCCTGATCGACAATCTGCTGCAGCCGCGGACGCCCTCGGTCCCCCCGGCAGGTGGACACCTGAGGCTCGGAGCGTGTGAACGGCCCAGGAGGACCTGGAGCTCCGAGCACGGAGCCTTCCAGAGTCAGGCCCTGAGTCCAACGCAAGTCAAAGGGATAGGAGGACCTCTTCTGCCTCACTCCGGAGGTAAATACACATCCTTAAAGATATATATATAATTAGCTACATTTATTTATCCTCTACTTGGACAAATTTTGCAGTAATTCTATCATTTAGAGTCCCATAAAAAGGTCTACTTGCAACAAATTCTGTCACAAAATTGGGAGGATTATTATTATTTTTCTAAATTATATACACATATTTTAGAAATGTAGTTGGCAAACTATTAAAATCTAAAGCACTTAAGAAAAGGTATTCACATTTTTACATATTAAAACAACAATCTTTCAACCCTAAAATAACCCCTTTGGATGACTATTTACCAATTAAGAGGAAAATTTAAAAGCTTTTGTGTTTCAGTCCCTCTCATTTAAATTAAATTTTAAATGCAACAAAATAGACATGCAGTTCTTTAAAATAGTAACATTTAAAAATAATCCATATAATCCTTTATATAACGTAATAGAGGCTTTTTGCAAAAAACACTCAAACATGAATACTAATGATGTATAATTTGCATTTATTTTGTTTTAATTTTAGGATAAAACACCAATATATGGTGCTGGGTTGGTAAAGAAAACAGAAACGGTGAATTTTCATTCATCAAGACTGTTGTTCTTTGCACATCACCGACAGCTTTAATCGTTTGAATGAAAAAGTAGTGAGTGGATGAGCTGTGCTCAGGTGAACTAACGGCCCCTCTGTGTGCAGGTGTGTTCGGCAGCGTGTTTCTGCAGAGCCCCCACTATCTGCTGGCATGCTGCGGTGGGTCCAGCCCCCCTCCCGTCTACTCCAGTGAGTGTTTTATGCCTCATCAGCAATGCCTCAGCTCCTCTCTAAGCATTAGCAGCAGGGTCTCTCATGCTCTCCACAGCTAATTACTGATGCAATGCCAAAGAGCTAATTCTTCGCTCAACTCTACACAGCTCTATTCATAAGCATTCACGGCTGTTTAGGACGGGGGGGAAAGGGGTGGGTTTGGAGGCTTTTAAGAGCCCCAGGGGCCCCCTATTTTGTACTTGCAAATACAGACTTTTAGCAGGGCAAATATGCAGAGCTAATAAACATCTTGTCTACTGTCATATTAAGAGTGCAATTACCAGGTGTGGATCCAGCTGCTGGACGAGACAGAATGTGGAGCTCTGGCTTTTCAGTAACTTGGCACATTAAAGTGTTTGTTGGAGCCCAAGAAAGTTCAGTCTTTGAATGGCAATAACTTTAAAAACATTCCAGAAACCTGCAAAAGCAGCTTAAATGATTTGATACACGAGCGTCCTCTGTAATGTGCTTGATGTATTTCAAATAAAAGAGCACAACTTGTTACTTAAATACTCATACTACTGCTATTACTGTGGCTGGAGTATTACAGAGACCAGCATCTGTCATTATTTAACATTTTGCAACAGAACCTGGAAGTTATTAGTTGCTGAAAACTGTGATGCCTGTCACATGATGTGGAAAATAGCATAAATCAAAAAGCCCAGCGCCCACATGTCCCTGGATTCCCCTCAGCAGGCTGACACTTTCCCACAGTGCCCAGCAACAAAACAATGCCATGTCTGGCCGTGACCAATTGGCACTTTCACTTCACCATCCACACGCGACCTCACTGCAATTTTTCACCGCTGCAATGAACTCTGCTGGGCACAAAAACGCTTGCTTATTCCTCTACAGAAGAGGGCCGGGCCAGGGACAGCCCTCGGCCATTGTGCGGCTAAAGAGCTTGGCTCACCAACCCCCCCTGCTTTCTCCTGCCCTTCAACGCTCATTCCTGCCCATTGAAGTTCCCTGACTAGGACATAAAGCATTCAATGAAAGTGACTTTTATAGACTTTTTCGAGCTCATCTTCACATACAAACTGCCTTCATACCTGCAACTAAAAAGATTTAGTGTTGGGGCAGTGAGGCATCGCGTAATGGCATTTCCATTGAACAGCTCTATTGTTGGTGTCCCACAGGGCTCTATAGTGGGCCAACTGGGGTAGACACACACGTTGCCCAGGAATGACCTGGTAATCAGCTATTTAAGCGGAAGCCATTGACTCTCAATGGAGAAGTGAGAAGCATGTCCAAACCTGTTATGTGGTCCCCGGAGGTGGTCTATGTGCAGATTTGTCGTACAGATTAAAAAGGCAACGTTGAATGGATTGGATGGATTGTTCAACGTGACTTTTGTTGTGTGTGCACCTGTGAGTGAAGTACCGTGGGATTGCTCCTCACAGTTCGCATCAAATCCTTTTATTTTATTTGAAATTGATTTTTATTCCCTTTCGTCACCCCCAGTTTGTTAAACTGTTAAACAGAAGAATAATCAAAGTAAGAAAGTGAGTTTACAAGAGAAAAAAAAAACACTGACTCTACTGTTGGAGCATCTTTTACCACTGGGAAAAGACTGTCAAGACCTAAAAAAAACCCCCAACAACTTATTTTTAAAAAAATTTTCAGCACCGTCTAATGCTTTTAAAATAAATTATGTATAGTTTTATCTATAGTTACTTTTTTATATAGCTGATCAGTGCCCCCAATGTCTTACAGTATCTTTTAAAATTATATTTCAGAAGGAGCAAATGTCAGAATGTGGTCTACAGATGTCAGTCTGAAGTCACGCAGAGGGATCTTGAGAAGGGCTGTGTTCTCCGAGGAACAGAGGAAGGAGCTAGAGAGAACGTTTCGGCGGCAGAAATACATCAGCAAGATGGACAGAAACAAGCTGGCAGCTGAGCTCAGCCTCAAAGAGTCACAGGTAATAAAACAATCTACAAGGTTCTAGATCTTAACTCCGTTTTGAAGGTCCAAAATGCACAGAACATAATTATTAAATATACATTTCAGATTTCAATGCTAATTTCTAAAAATAACTTCCACATACCTCTGCACATAATTGCATATAATACATAAATAATATTAATTCTGGAGCCTAAAAGCTTGCAGTTTCTCTGACACCCTTGAGATGGAAAATGGGTTTGAAGTATTTAATTATTGCAATCTATTACTTCACCGCTAGGTGTCTCACAATCTCTAAAGGTGCACGCTTTAAATCGCAATTACATTAAGGCATGGTGATATTACCAAATCCAATATCTTAATTATTGTAGGGTGTTATACTGTTAAAATTGGCTCATTTATGTATCTAAAATGTAAAGAACATATTTTATTCAACCAAACAACAACAACAAAAATGCTTTTTCTCTATTGCTTCAGGTGAAGATTTGGTTCCAGAACCGGAGGATGAAGTGGAGGAACTGTAAAGAGAAGGAAGTTCATAACACTCGCTCCCCAATGGATGAGCTTATGGCTCAAGGTCTTGCTCAGGAGGAACCATACCAAAATCATACTGATGCAAAAGCAAAGAGGTCCCCATCAGCCTCACAGAAGAGGCTCAGAGACACTCCGGAGGCTCCACCAGGCAGCCAGAGCAACAGCTGCTGACTTTTCAAACTCACAGTAAACTTGTAAATAAATACAAAATAAATAAAATGTATGTCACATATTGTTTCTGACAGCAGTAACTAGCCTTTTCCGTACATGTACGCTAACCGTTTATTGCATCATAGATGTACAATAATAGCAACTGTTCAGTCAACCACGTTTGACCCATGCAATCAGATTCAGTAAGCAATTTATTATTGCACGCTATTTCCAGGAACTATTGCCAGTCTTCAATTATTCCATTAGACACGTCATGCTTCATACAATATTGCTGACAGTATTTGAAGTCATTTCTTTTGTAAATATTTCAGCTTTATTTTTTACTATAAATAAAGTGTCTGAATCAAAGGAAGCCTATGGATTTTAATTTGTGGATCAAGACAGATTGCATGACAACTATTGTAAACAGCCTCCATTTCAATCACTTCCAGCCCTCCATATAACAACAAATGAACAGAAGAAGATAGATGTAACTTTTATTTTTTATTTAAATTTTTTTGCTCAAAGCTCATGAAAATTAAAAACAAAACAAAACCCCTTCTCTTCTCTTTTATTGTTAACAGTCCGGACTGGGGAGAGTGGTGCATTTCAGGATGCGGAGATAGTTTTTAACTTTATTGGAGTCTCTTCTAAAGCAGTGGAGCAGGTCATGATGGTCCCCAGGGTCCAGATGTTCTTGTTTGTAGAAGGAGACAGCAGCAGATGGGCCCGAATCGTCGGGAGAGATGTAACCCACCGAGTTACGAATCACTCCCAGCAGCTTCATCTGAGACAGCAGATTATCGATTTCTCAAGATTAATAATGTATCCTCACAGGAATATCAACACAATCAGACGAGAAGGAAAATTTGACACATTTTATTTGCAGAATAAGCACATGGTGGAACAGTCAATTTATGATTACCTTTTCAGCCACTTTGGCCACGCCGTCCCTCAGCTCCTGCACCATGTCACTCATCTCCAGAGCCTTGTTGGAGCTGTAGAGGTTGAAGTCTTTATCCTGACCCTGAGACATGCTCCAGTAGAGATGTGACAAGGGCTCTTTCCAAGCCCCCAGCAGCCTCAGAATCACCTCCGTCAGCTGCTCTTTCTTCTCGTTAAAAACAGGAAAGGCAATGATCACAGGATTCGGCACATGAGCGAGTAGTTTGGAATAAAAAACTTAATCTCTCACCCCCAACTTCTGCGCGTTCTCCTTATCATCAGGTGTGAGAATTCCATAAGAGTGACACTTCCGTTTCCCAATGATGTTCCTGCTGGGGAGGAAATGCCGCTCCTGCAGGAACACGTACACCTTCACTCAAACGTCAATAAATTTTTGTAAAAAAATTAAATAAATAAAAACAGCTGCCTCAAAGTGCAGGAGAGGAATAGAACCTCACAGATTCCGAGTGCAGATCGCTGGAGACGCCGTGCATTCTGGAGGATTGCTGTATGACCCTGTCAAAGAGATCTGCCAGCAGAGGAACGGGACATCCGGCCTGGCCGTAGGAGCAGATGGGGAAGGTGTCCACCCTGATGGCCTGCTCCAGGTAGACCAGAGTCAGAGCTGCGATCCAAACTGAGAGGGGACCACATTTAGTTCCAGAAATAAGGTAGAAACTTGTAGAAACACTCTGGCTGTCGCTGACTTACTTGTCCTCATGGTTCTTTAACCGCTGTGGATCGTCACCAAATGACGAGTGGAGCTCTTTCCCTGTGTCCCACTCAGCAGAAGCTGACTCAAATAGTGATGACGTCTGTTTGGGTTAATTGGCTCATTTGCCTTAATCTGCTCAGTCAAAGGTAAAGAAAGCTTACCAGGGTGGAAATGCATGCAATATACAATAAATTATTATGGGATACAGAAAATAATTGTGCGCTATCTCTGTATTATATGGCCAAAAAAAGGTACATTAAAGCCAAAACCAAATCTCGGACTGTCCAGTTATAATGGCATAGAATGAATTGAACAACTATAAATATGTAGGTCAAAAGAAACTATTTTGGTATTCATTTTAAACTAAAAGATGATAAACAGCACGATAGAAAAGTAAAGCAAGCCAGTCGTTCACATTTGTGGCAAAAACAGTTCAGAGGGCCAATTCAGATGTAAAGTGTGGGATTTATCATATCGTTGGTGGTACAATGTGACCCGTTTGTGTGCATTCATGAGTCTTTCTCAACAGGTTTACCTAATAATGAGCTAACCAAACACGAGCAATGAGCATTGGTTATAATGTTTGCAAGCATGAGCATAATCAGAGCATGTTGCATCTCCGTCACACGCTCAGACACATGAAGGTGTTCAATTCTGCAGCTAAATCTGGCAAATTAGAGCTATTGTTCTCATTGCTGAGTGAAGAATATAGTTGGATGCAAAACAGATGTTTCGACAGAATATTTTATTTTTTATCTTTTTCCATGACAGGCACATAAAAAGATGCCATAAATACAGAAACAAGCTCATAAAAATATAATCTACAGTCAATTTACATTTCTTATTATGTACAAGTTTGAGTGCATTCTGTGTTAGCGTGCTGTCAGAGGAGGGATGCAGCGTGGCCCTGAGAGTACCGGTGTGTGAGTCCAGCCAATTGCACAGAAATGTCATTTCAAGTGGGCTTCTCAAAGTTCACACCAGTGTTCACAAGCAGAAACGCTAAATCTCAGTGTAGCCCTCAAGTCCTGCTTCTTCAGGTGTAGATTCAACACTCAGCTCCACCTTCTGCACCCAGGCATCAGCATCTGTGGTGCTTCCACTTGCGGGTGGCCACGGCGATGTGCGTGTCTCTCTTGTGCCAGGGGAAAAGGCGCGCGAGGGTGATGGTGCCGTCGGGCTGCACGGAACCGCTCAGCACGTAAAGCTGCGAGCGTCCGGGACGCACCAGGGTGCTTGCGCACTGGACGTTGATGAGCAGCCACTGCTGGATGAGGTGCTGGCTGTCGTATGGCAGCAGAGGACCCTGGCGGATGAACTCCACTCGGCCCTCGACGCTGAACTCCGGCTCCCCTGTTGGGACACGATGGCGGTGAAGCTTGGCGGTCACGGCTGTGTACGAGGACGGAGAAAACAAACAATAAATAACCCTGAAGCTCCATAGAATTGGAAGAGGTAGTTCATTGATACAAAAGATTCTGACACTTACCAAAGTCATACTGACAAAAAGCCTCCAGGACTGTCTTCATGGTGGACGGCTCTTCCACAGAGGGACACTTTTGACAGGCGGGTTTGGGCAAGTCTGTGATCGCGAATAAAAAATCATTTAATACAAGAACGGAAGTTAAGGAAGCCCTTCCATTCTGCACAACATGCAGAATGCCGTGCTTACCTTTAGCAAAGTGGTTAAACTTGGCGTGAGGGGTAAGGCACATGTCCTCCTCTGCAGGGAAGCGGTCGCAGTCAAGCACCTCAGGCCATGGGTGACCCTGGCAGGCCAGGACCGGAGCACAGCTGTCCCTTACCGCCACACAGAGACTGCGGCACGGCTGGATGAAACTGAAGGGAGACAGGACGAAAGGTTACAGGACTGAAGACTAAGCAACCGAAAAAGCTGCAGGAAGAGAAGGTTTTACAGGAAAAACGTACGTGTCGAGACAGACGGGAGCGATGAGGGAGCAGAGGAAGGCCTGGGCCTGAGGGTGGCAGCCTGTCTGCAACAGGGGCCTCCAGTCCTCTGAGCGTGGAACCACCTCACCTTCCAGGCTGCTGTGGCCCAAAAAATTAGGCAGCCGCATCTCGGAGTATCCCACATCTCTGCAGACCCTCATCTGGTTGGGAATGGCGACGCAGCGGGTGGATTGGCCCATGTCGAAGGCCAGCAGGGGAGATGCCAGAGCCAGGAGAGCAGTGAAGTACAGAGCCATGGTTCGCAAAATCCACAAGTCCACAAGAAGGAGAGCTGAGGTCTGGTGTCACCGGTGCTGCTGCTGCTGCTGCTGCCTTTATATACCGGCAGCAGTGCCAGCCCCATCAGCCTGCAAGTCTGTTATCAACAATCCATCAAAGGCCCAGAGACGATGTGTTTGGAGACAATAGCTTGTTTTGTGATGACTGCAGACAGAGAGGGGGCATTAGGCAAAAGGAGGGTGTGTGAGAAGGGGAGGGGGGGCAACAATGGGCCATTAATGACAGCTTTCACTCAGTGCAGCTTTTGTAATGGGAGCTAAGATTTCTTCTGATTAATTCGGTGTAGTGTTCAGTGTTTGCTGAGTGGCTGTTCATTTTTCCCCGATCCCTAAAACCCACAACACCATGCAGACACAATTTTTGTTGCACTAATCGACAACTAAATGAAAGTGTCTTTGAAGAGGGTGTAAAACTGGATCTTTGGCCCCCCAAAAACACCGAGGTTTTGCTAGAGACAGACAGACAGTCTCCTACACACAGCGCCTCTCTTTCATGTGTCCCTGCTTCCTAAACTGGAGGGTTTTATCCACGTCTCCTCTGGCTCACCTGACTTTGATCTGTCGATGCTGCAAA
>BJFM01000857.1:405821-420002 GCA_016586285.1 Arothron firmamentum
CCCCCCAAAAAAAAAAAAGCACATTTCTGGCTCATCACCTGACACACGTGCCCGATCCGACCAGGACTGTTAGAATAGCATCATTTTAAAACCACATCAACAAATCCCGTCTTTTATGTGATCGGCCCCACACGAAGACCCAGAACCTCTGCTGTTGGGCAGATGCAATCAAGCAATAACTTGCCACCATCTTGCTAAAGACAGCAGAGATCTCGTCCTGAAATGCAGACCAGGCTCACAGACACAGAGTGCTTATTTGTCTCGCTCTCACCGTCTGATGTATTGAGGCCTCCTAATTTAACAACAAACCTACATTACGGCGTCATTGTTTGGACGTCGTCTGTCTCCAGATGTAGATGGGTATCAGGGAGTGATGCCTGGAGGCCTTTTGGGAGCTTTTCCTCATGAATTGGAGGTCCCTATCCCACCCATCTGTCATGGTCATAGTGGCTTCAGGCATGCCAAAAGTGAGGAACACTGATTGGCCCAGCTCCGACTTACATCCGTGATTCCAGCACTGGCTGTCTTCTTGGAGCCAGCCGGAGCTCTCCATCGGCCCCAGCTAACAAGCCAACAGCCAGATTTGATGAACGGAGGGCTGGTTCCAGTTCGGGTAGACGAGTACAACCCCCTTAGAGGGGACTAACTGGGCAATTAGTCACAGACCAATTTGAGAGAACAATAGTTCCACACATTTAACAAGCCTCCCCTGCCAGGAGCCCGGCAGGGGTCTGTTGTTGGGCCTAATGGCTGCCCTGCATACAGACACAGAGTCTGTCCTGGTAACGGGTCGCCTGCGCTGACCTCGGTAATGAGAAGGTGACAGCATGAGCATGAGCTGAACGGTGGACACCTGTCTGTCAAGCTCCCCTCCAGCAGGTTACCAAGTCAAGACGTGCATAAATCAATAAAACGAAAAGCCGATTCTCTTCCTACAGTGGCTTCAAGACAGCAGAATAACTAAGATGTTATTTAAAGGTAGGAATAATTTAAAGGGATCACAGCTAATTTATTATCATTTTGGAATATGACTAATTTAGAGGGATTAAAGTGTTTTTTTACAGCAGGAAAAATGAAATAAATAAAATCAGTACTGTGCAAAATGACTGACTGAACAGTTTGCCGGAGAGGAAAACGGTAGAATAAATGTGGGACATCAAAGCCGGAGGTGAACGGGGAAGGAAGGAAGGGGGACTGGCTGTCTGAGCTGGGCCCCCTATCAGGAGTGAGCTCAGATAAAAGCTGGCTCCTCCACCGACACAAGACTCATTAACCAAAGGGGCAGAACCCCCCATTTGCCTTTCTGTCCCTCCACCCCCACCGTCCTGCTGGGCTCCAGTATGACTGACTGACAGTCCCCGTGCAGACTGTCAGTAGCACTCAATTGTCAAATGCAGTCTCCGAGTCTCGTAGGCAGACGCGGCCACGCCGGCGTGAGCAGACAACTGGAAACTACAAACGTCTGCAGATTCCCTCATTATGCTAAACTGAGGCAATTCACATAATAAAAGTCGAAAAGCTCTCCTTTAATTTTAGGGTTTTAAACAAAGAGCTGAAAAATTAGGCCCTCGAAAGCTGCGTCCGAGATGTGAAACTTCAGCAACTCTCCCATTTAAAAAAATAAAAACTCCCACAGGCTTAAAGAGCACATTACACACAACCGAACAGTCAACAAGAACATCTTTATTTTGAGTAAGGAACTGAACTGTACTTGGCTTCACAAACACAAAAAAACCCTGATTAAGAACCGACGTTTACTTTTCCAAGCATCGGAGGTTAGGAAAAGCTGTGGCCTGATTGGTCAGCTCGACACAAGTTGACATTCTGGCACCCGCTCACTCCTCTGAAACACTGTGGGAATTCAACAAAAGTGGGTTTCACTGCAGCGTGTCTGGGTTTTGCACCAGCGCAGACGGTTCTGATGACACCAGGTTTACATACATCTTGCAGTCTCTCAGGGTGGGAGGTGGGTCACAGCCGACGTATGCCCCGTTTATGTAACAGAACTCCAACTGAGCCCTGAAGCATGGGTCCTGGGAAGAGCACGCAGTGGTAGTCGCACAGGCGTGAGGAGAAGACCAGGATTACGTTTGAATACTCACATTTATAAGAATGTGGGGGTTTCCCACAATTAAGAGCAGGGCTTTAGGGCGGGTGACAGCCACGTTGAAGCGTTTTGGATTGGACAGAAAGCCCAGCATGCTCTGAACGCCACCGTCACAGGATTCATTTGAGCGCACCTAGAATTTAGGAAGGATAGAAATAACTGGAAAACCTCCAGAGCAGAAAACTTATCGCTTCAATAAAGGAAAAGTAACAGAAGTGAACTTGGCTGAGGAATGATGAAGTGTGAGGACGACTGCACCCAGAAGCAACTATGAGACACCGATTCACAAAAAAAAGGAAATCATAATTTGATTTAACACTTTAATAGACGGAAAGAAGCCATTTCCATTTTAATTTTCTAAAAGATTTCCAGTGTCTGGAAATCTTGTCCAGTGTACGTTGTGCCTACCGTGGAAATGATGATGACCAGGAACTCCTGTCCTTGGAACTCTTCCACAGAGCCCACCTTAATGTCAGACAGGCCCACCTTACTGAGAAGAATCCGAATCTTCTCACACTATAAAGAAATTATGAATTAAGGACATCACTGAGGGAAAAGCGCGTTAGTTTAAACCACGGCTGTAAAACACTCTACCTTGAAGAACAAACAACACTGTCTCACCTGCTTCCTGTATGGGGCAATGATGCCAATGTCAGACACGGCCACAGGGTTGTAGAGCTTCTTGGCCAGCTGGCAGCAGTACAGCATGACCTGAACGGCCTCCACTGGGTTGAACAACGACGGGCTGTTGCCTTCCCTCATTTCTGTACCCTGAAGCAACCCAGATCTGAATCTCTCTAACCTGGAGTGCTCAGGTATATTTCTATCATAAAGCCAGCAATCACCTACCCTAACTCCATGGAAGATGAGTGGAAAGCCTTTTTTGGGCAGGGATTTCCACTGGCACAGAGAGTCGACCACGGCCCTGGGAGCTCGGACGCACAGCTCATCCCGATAGAAGAGCTTGGAGGGCAGCGTGAGCAAGGCCTTATGGGAACGGTAGTTGTAGACCAGCTTAGTCACCTGAAATAGTAGGAAGCAGCTGGATTATATAAAGTTGCTGTGTCTACAGTGGTGTGTGCAGTATGTCAAACAGTCTTGGACATGTGAATGTTTCTCTGACCAGTCTCGGGTTGTAGCCCCAGTCGTGTCTGGAGTAAAGCGGGTTGGCCATCAGCCTTTCCAGCATGGACACCCCTAACCCAAAGGCAGCTGCTGTCTTGGACTTGATCACTGGGCCCAACTGACAGGGGTCACCAGCTAGTACTATCTAAAGAGCAGAGGGAGGAACAGACACAATGAACTGATTCCTTTCAAGATGCTGTGAATAACTGAGCTTTGTCTCAAACCTGTCCATCTCTCTCTGAGATGAAACTAATTGGAATGAGAGACTCTGGTTCTGTAGCCTGACCAGCCTCATCCAGAAAAACATGGGTGAAATGTCCCACTCTGTGGAGACATGAACCCACTGTGAGCTGAATAACAAGTAAAAGAGAAAGGCAGAACAACATTCACAAAAAAGCCCAAACCGTACTGTACTCCTATACTATGGAAAAGGCCGGCACTGGAGCAGGTGCTGACAACAATCCTGTGATAGGACGCATGACGAACATCCTCTCCTGCTTTGGAATACAATCTCAGCACTTCAGGGATGGACTAAGGGGGGAAAAACAACACTGACAGTCACGGTGCATGCAAGACGACACTTTCTGTAGGCCTAGCCTGACGGCGGAGAGCAGTGTACAGAACACACAGTGGTTTGGTCCTCTGCCCCCCTCATCCTACCTCCTCCTGCCTACAGGATGCATTGACTCGAGCCAAACTTGCAGCGTGCAGGAATCCGCTCTGATGGAGGCGGATGCAGATGAGGTCTGCGGCACTGTTGGAAGGTGCGCACACCAGAACACGGCTATTGGGCAGAAAGTGGTAAATCTGGCGGTCCAATTCACAAACACAAGAAGAGAAGGGGGCAGGATTAACAGGCTAAAACCGTAACCGTGGAGATGTAGTCCTTTAAAACTGACCCAGTTCCAAATACTGACTTAAGTGGCTGTACTGCACCTGAAGTATTGCTTCTATAAGAGTAATGGTCTTTCCAGTCCCAGGAGGTCCAAACAGCACGTAAGGAATGGGTCGACACTCTCCCGCCAGGATCTTCTTCACTGCCTCTCTCTGCAGTGGGTTCAGGTCGGGGTTGAAGAACTGCCCTACGCTGGGGAGGCACTTAGACAGCAAACATCCGTCTAGAAGAAGAAACGTTATACCAAGAAAAGGAAAACTTAAAATGCATCTTGTACAATCAAAAACTACCCACCCATACCTTTAGTCTGTGTTCCTTGTGACTTCATGTCAATAGAAATACTGGACACAGTTGCGTCTTTCAAAGTTGCGGCCTAGTGTTCAGATCAGTGTTAGACTAAAATGTAAACAATGAAAATGTCTTTAAATCTTTTTCTTACCTCATTATCTGACACAGTTTGGTTTTCATCCGACTCATCTAACCACTTTGCTTTCCACTGAGAGGTCTGAACAATCACTCTAGACGGAAAAAGAACTGCAAAACACATATTTGAAGAATATGTGATATATATATTATACTTAAACAATTTTAAAGTTGTTACTATCAATCTATGTTTATTTGAATTAAACTAGTGGAACAAGTCAAAATGATGTCCGAATTGAAATTTTAGATTCACAATGCATGAAAACAAGACAAAAAGATGTTATCTTACTCTCGCTAAAATCCTTTGTGAGTTCTAGCGCATTGTGGCACCGCCTCATGTTCAACCTGGCAACAATCAATCAGTTTATATAAAAGCATAATCGTGATGCATTTCTTAAAATAATGACAAAGATTTTGTCCAACCTGTTGTAAGAGAACTCAACATCAAGTGGCTCTCCGATGTAGCTGTGCTGAAAGTCCGAGTTAACTCTCAAACTGACCGTTTCATCGTGGATCTAAATCAAAACAGAATGAAAAAAAAAAAAGCTAAAACCTAAATTCATTTAACATTTGATTCTGCATGCATCGGTGTAGACATACCTCTGTGACATAACCTGTGTACTCCACTACCATTCCATCCCTCTGGGGGTTCTTCAGCAACACTCTGTCACCTGGAAAATACACTTGTCAGGAGAGTGTTTGTGGAAAAAAAGAAAAAACACTGCCTGGAGATAAACATTTGCAACTGTCATGTTTTCACCAAAACTGAGATGAGGTCTTCCTTCAGCCAACCCGGGAACGTCAAGGTGTAAGTATCTTGGTCCCTTCTTAAGGAGGGCCCCGCTGATGGAGAATCCCTTGAGCTCCCTCTGAGCATGCAGCTCTTCCAGCCAGAGGAGAACTGAGAAACGTGGCTGCATGTTCAGAGGTGACAACACCTGAGAGGACAGACGCGACAATTCAGCTGTGCAAAATCAAACACAATCCACTCCCATTTAGGCAACATGTGAACTTATTGAGCACCATTATAGAACATTAAAAATACCAAACAAAGATAAGCATTTTCGGAGCAGCTAATCATAATCAAACTCTGCAAATTGAATTATTATTATTATTTCATTATACAATCTTACAAAGAAAACCAAACAAACATCCTAGGTGTTGTTTACCTCTCCTAAGCAGGGCTGAACCACAAACACATCCATCTGTGCCTCTACACAGTTTACGAGAGCCTGAGGCAGCGGGTACAGAGGCAGAAAATCTGGCAACCGTCTCCTAGAGAAGCTTTAGGTGGGAGAGTCACTCTTAATTAAGCATCCCATGAATAATTAAAGCTGACATCTATAACAACAACTTAGGTGGTATAAAACTGCTGATTTACAGTAGCTGCATGACAAGTGCATTGTGGAATTATTAATCATATTAGAATTATGAATTTTCAGAGGTGGTGCTATTTTTGATACCTTAATGGCTCGCGAGGAGCAACAACTGTGATCACATGGGAAGGTGCCACTGAAACCGGTTGTGCCTCGCTGGGAGCGTAGGGCTCCGAGGGCTGCAGCCAGCCCTCCTCCTGACTGGACACTGTGACCTCCAGACGCCTCCCCATGGTGAAAGAGGAGAAGTGCAGCTGAAGCAGCTCAGCACAGCTTCCCAAGCTCCTGACAAATTTCACATTGGATTTAATCGCAGTGACATGTCATAAAAAGCTCCAGAGAGAGGCTGTATTTTCAGAGAGGAAGATCATATTTCACACAGGCAGCTTCTTAGAAAATCACTAACTTTGCTTGACACACTAGTCTGATAGACAGCCTTTCTCCAGGTGGAATTTCCACCTCCTTTTCTTCTCTCCTTCCACCAGCAGGAAAGGTCTCCTTTTCCACCTGAGTATTTTCTTCATCCACAGCTTTAGCGCTGCCTTCAGGAGTTTGTGGCTGTTGTCTTCTTGTTGTTGAGCCAGATTCCAGATAGAACTGTTCTTCTGAGTCCCACCCAGCAAACTCCAAGCACTTCAACATCTGTGTGTCTGGACCTTTATTTCTATTAGGAAAGAAAGAGATGAAGTACAATACAGCTGGCAGGAGGTGAAGCATCAGGTGCAAACACGGACACTGAAGAGTTCAGATGATAACAGCAATAAACTGACAAATCCTGTAAGTTTATATTGATGTTCTGTGTGTTTAACACTTACTCGATCCAGAAGACAAGTTCTCGTGTGTCTCCAATCATCAAATTCCCAAACTTGCCATAGTCTGATACAACTATCCCCTCTTTGTTTTCAAAAATGTCCTGGAGAGGAACCTCAGGCTTGGAGACATTCAGACTAACAACAAATGACAGTCAAATGCAGACATACGTAAAACATATGCAAACATCACGACAAATAATTTCAAATGCCGGTATTAACACCTTTGATGGCACGGTGCCATACACAGAGCCCTCCAGCTGTAGAGGGACTGACTGCTCTCCACCATCACCAGATTAACCAGGTCTCCTGGTGAAGGCTTGTAGTTAGCAGGCAGAAGAAGACTGTCCAAGGAGAAGAACACTTTGTCCTGCACCACTCCACTGTTAGCATACACACTGGTCACACATGCCTGACGACAGGAGAACATGCAAAAATAAGAGAAAGATGCTTTTTACATTAACAGCAGAACTTTGAGAAATTAACCAACACATAAATTCAAATCATGACTGCTCTGTAATCATTTCATCACAAAATGTGTGGGCGTGTTTGAATCACCGGAGCAACAGGACATACACAACATGATCTATAAACCTTGAGGCACAACGGTGATGTTAGACGGAAAAGCCTTATATGATTACCTGATCCAGACGGCAATAGCGTAAAGGGGCAACGGACTGAGCTTGAGAGGTCCACTGGGTAGGATCAATGAGATATTTGGCTTGGACCCAGTCGCCTTTCATTGGGATATAGCCTAATAAATAAATAAAAAATAAATAAAACCGCAGATGTCAACAGGTAGGTAAGAGTGCTAAAGGTTTGCCTGCGCAGAGTTAGCCAATACCTTCCCAAAGACTGCTGCAGGGAAAGTATGTGCTCTGGTTTATGAAGCCACCATCTTCATCAAACGATGTGACGGTGCCGATGAGAGGCCTCAGGCGCCTACTCTCATCATCTAGAGAATTTCCTTCATCCTCCCAAGTATCTACATATTTCTCCACCTGAGTTACAAGTCGCAGTTTGCCACATGTTGTTGGGTCATCACGGTGCTTAAACAAGTTTGCACGGTTAGAGGATGGTGGAGAATGGCATTCTCACCCTTACAGCTTTCCATCCGCCTTGGGGGCCATCTCTTACGGCTGTGTAGCTGACCCGGTCGCCCGGCTGCAGCGGCACGCCGCCCAGCACCTCTGCGCTGGTGAAGCGCACTGCATCGTCTATCATTCCATGGTCAAGGTGCAGGCGAGTTACCACGCTGCCATTAACGCTGCGAATGCTATCGAGTCCTGCTTAACAAAGGAAGCAGAGGCCCTCAGCCGGAGAGCCTCAGGCTCGGTTCTGAATCTGTATACACGCCCGCAACACTGGTGCGAATGCTCACCTGAAGTAGACGAACTGTCTTCTGCGTTTACCTCTGCTGTTCGCCATAGCGGGGACACCAGCTTCGACAACGTAGTCTGGACGGCAGTAATCATCTTATCCACAAAACAACTTTAACTGGAAACTATCTAAACTAGAAGTATACAACAATATAATGGTTCAGTGAGGGAATGCTGCAGCTATTTCCAATTGTCTCAATTTTGCTTGGTCGGAGAGCACTGGCTGAGACTTGACGCTACACGCTGAAGCTAGCAAGTGCTGCTACAGGTAGCTGTATCTTAGCATCAACTGGCGTTCTGTTGTTGGGAAACACCTATTCATGACATAACCAGAAGAAATGGCGTGTTAATTTCAAATTAATGCTAAAAGCATAGTCTGAACAGTTAAAGAGAAACCTAATCGCTGGATTAACGAAGCCATTCACAGCGCGCATTTAACTACACGGATTGGTTCGAAAATGGCAGCCGAACATCAACTTTCTGTCCTGTATTGGTTGCACATGAATCGTAAATTACTTAGTATGCACTTTATTCATCATTTATATCAGTCGTAAAATAAGAAATTAGACCAATATATTAAACAGATACCTTTAAAAGGTTGTATATTTTACTAGTGGGATTTAAGTGAGTTAGGGGTCCGGGTTTATCGCAGTGCATTCTGGAAGTTGTAGTCTTGTGTGTGCACGCGGAATATCTGTACCACACGTTTAACATTAGACCTTATTTTACGAACCAAATGTGCGATTATTTGCAATATATATGACACATGCTATTGTATTACTACTGCCTATATGTACTATACTATAGGTGTAAGTCCAAATATGTGGGGAAATGACCTGTCTGCGCTGTCTGAGTGCTTTTCTAGTTTATTTTCTGCACAGCTAATAAATTAAGGCCAAATTTCTGAGGAAAAAGTCTTACATAAGGAAGGATCTGATTTGGGAAATTCTTGGCAATAAAAAAAAGGGACGGTATGATTTGTAGTAGTTTGCAAAACATGCAAAACACTGATCACTTCATGGGGGACAGTTATATTGATTTAGCATCTCCTTAAAAGATTTAATGAATGTGGTTTGTAATTGTGTGGTTTCTCTTTATGGACCCCATTTCGGTCCAATTAGCAGAAGAACTTTGCATTCATCCTTAATCTTTGTCTTTCTGACCGCTGTTTGAGAACAGTGCAGTGACTGAATCCGCTCTTTGTCGACGTTTTCTGTAATTATTTAATTTGGAGGCCGCTCAGGGTGCTTTTTTTTTTTCAATTCTTGTTGTCACCGATTCTTGCCACAAGAGGGCAGTAAAGATACTGCCAACGTGCATAGTTGCCGTTTGGGTTCAAGTGAGGCCAACAAGAATCAGATAAGAGAAGAATCTCTGAAAACCTGCTCTTGGATCTGAACTCTCTGCTCATCTGTTTTAATGAAAACTTTTGAAATGCTTAGACACAATACCAACATAGCCAAATATGGGAAAACAGAATTCATCTTTAATATGAGTCTGTATGATTGTGGATCTTTAGATATTGTCTTTCTGTTTTCACTGCGTATAAAAGACATGAGAAAAAAACAGGCAGGTAGCATTTAAATGATCAAAAATCACTTAATGCTTTTTTAGCTGTTTAGGGATTCATCAAGAGGATGCTTATTTAGTCAGGTAATGAACAAAATCTGTGTTTACAGTGCTCTGTGTATGCTATAGCTCATGTGAAAAGGGGGATTAATTAGATAATCCCTTCTGAGAGGCGTCTCTGTTCTCTCAGTATGGATACCAGATGCGGCCAGGAATTCATCTGGAATGATGAATGTATATATAACTCAGTGAAAGTGTAGGAACATTACAATGGTGTGGGCGGCCAGTACTTTCGGCATCTGTTATTTATCATATAGAAATGAGCGCACAACATGCTGTATAAAATTACATACCTTAAATGTCATCCACAGTTTATATTTTTGGCATATTCTGTATTTTTTTCCCCCCACGGTGCTTTGATTTTTGTCTTGATTGAAATGGACAAAACTGCAGGCAAAATAAAACCCAGAAGTTGTTTGAGAACTTTCCTTTTTCTCCTGAAGACCATTACACCATAATGATGCCTTTAATGACTCATTTACGTCCAACTCCTATATTCTCATCTTGAGCACTCACAGAGCACAAAGCAGGACCAAGTTTGGAATGTTGATTCACTTGTGAAGCGACTCCGATCTGAACACATAGAGAGAATTTTTATTTTTATTTTTATTTTTTAACAAATGTCCTTTCAGTCCTACCAGCACCTGCAATGAATTTTAGAAGTACTTGAACATTTTGGGCAGCGTTTTCTTGGCTCCAGTGAGAGCAAGAGTCTCAGCCAAGAAACATCTCGGAGCAGAGGTTCCTTGGATCCACCACATGTGGTTATTGTACACGGGGTTTTGTAGAGATGAAACGAACAATTAAGCGCTGATGAGTGAGCTTTACCTCAGTGCTTTTTGATCTGAGACATTCAAATATTGCCCCCCCGAAGTCGCTGTGGATCTTCCTAAAACACCTTGGCTTTCTACTACAGTCCAGAGCTTGCATGTTGGCTTAGCTGGAGACCCTAAACCTCCCTTAGTTGCGACTGAAATCAAGTGTGCCGTCATTAGTCTGGCTGCAGGTAGTATCACCAACACAAGATGGCGCTGCGCCTTTCCTGGATCCTCCAGCCTGTTTGAACCTTGATTATCTGGTTGATGATGTGGAATACGCAAGATGTGCACTGGGAAGTCGGCTTTTGAAGCAAAAGTGCACAGTTTGTTAGAAATAAATCATTTCACTCTTTTTGGTGCATGGCTCTTTTCACAGTTTTAATCCCTGATATCCTCCCTTTTATAATAATATATTTAAGAGGACTGCAATTGTACTAAAATGTTGCAGGGGATATATTTAGGTTCTACTAAATGGGTGTGAAATGCATCCAAGGATGAAGATGATTGTATTAGAGCCGAGGGTATCTCAGACACATTCTGGGGACAATGGGAATGAATAAAAGGGTGGATGGGGGCCCCGCCTGCGCACTCCCAGCCACGCCCATGATGCGCGTCAGTCACACCGTATCAGAGATGAGAGAGAGGCGAGGAGCAGCACAAAGAAGGGGAGAGAAAAGACAGGAGGAGGAGGAGGAGGAGGAGGAGGAGGAGGAGGTCTGCGCAAACCCCGCCTCCGGCCACGGAGCCTCCGCGGATCCTTATCCACAGCCCCTCACGTTGGCTGCAGAGAAAGAAACAAGGCAGGGAGGAAGCAGGGGAGCAGCGAACGCACCATGGCCCAAACCCGCAGCTCTCAGCTCCGCACAGTGTCTGACCGCAGCGCACCTCCACCGCAGTCGAGCCCCGCACGGATCACGCAGTCGCGCACCAGAAGCGGGTCCAGATGAATGGGCAGCCGCACCTGGACAAAATGAGGGTCATCTTCATCCAAAACGCCGGTTTCGTCGCAGCTTTCTCGCCTTTTAGACGTGAGTCGGTGATGTTGGCAGCGTTTAGGACGACAGATAAGCTGACCGATCTAGAATCAGCCTCGGCTGGGTCACATCAGGCAATTGGGGAGTGAGGAGACGAGTCCATTTTAGCCATATTTTTTAAAATTTTGTTCGATTCGAGCTTGCACGCGTTATTTCCAATATATCACCTTTAAATCGAAAGTGTATCCAGCTGTCGGCATGCCGCCTGCTGCCGATTTCTGAATACATAATTCTGTTACGAAATCGATAGATTTAAGTGTTATCATAGATATAGGACTATGTATCAGGTAATTATGGACAGATAATGTTATTTTAGACTTTTTATACGTAATCAATAGTAGACTGTTTATATAGTGATAAAAACATGAATAGGTAGGAGGAATTCTCATTGATCAGAGCATATTGATCAGCCGAGACAATCTGGAAATGTTATTTTCCACATGTAATAATGTGACTCGTATGCGTTATTCTTAGTAATTTATTTATTTATTGTCTCTATTAGACCCGTGAGTATTATCGGTTTCAGGTAGATAGCTCGATATATTTAACAGTGGGAAAGGTGCGCGAAAGCTTCCCCACGTAGATGGAAACCGCTTATTTATCGCCCCACCGGGGGGCAACTCCTCCTGGGGCCCAGAAGGGCCATACCTCCGCGGGCAAGCCGGCGGGGGGTGACCCCTCCCCTCCCCAGCCAGCTCCATCCGTGCTTTCCGGCAGCTCGCCCGAAGAGACCCCTGCAAGCAGCGATGGACGG
This sequence comes from Arothron firmamentum, assembly GCA_016586285.1. Classification (NCBI taxonomy): domain Eukaryota; kingdom Metazoa; phylum Chordata; class Actinopteri; order Tetraodontiformes; family Tetraodontidae; genus Arothron; species Arothron firmamentum. The sequence continues at coordinate 418,171 of BJFM01000857.1, forward strand.
AGGAACTCCGGCGTGAAGAAGCACCACCACAAGCACAACCTGAAGCACCGCTACGAGCTCCTGGAGACGCTGGGACGGGGCACCTACGGCAAGGTCAAAAAGGCCATCGAGCGGCACTCGGGCAGAGTGGTGAGTGAAGCAGAGATGCTCTCTGCAGCTGGTGCGGTTTTGGATGTTTAAACCCGGACAGAAAATGATTGCTGTTATTGCACAGAGGAGCGTGTGCACGTCTTTCCCTCAGGGGGATTCCCAGCAGCATTCCCAGAGTCTGGCGGTTGTGGTCGCACACGCCTTGTGCTATGCGGGGCCTCACAACCGGATGCTGGTGTGAAAATCCAGCTACTGACTGATGCGTCCTCAGTGATCAGCCCCCCCTCGAAAGCCAGATAAACACCTCCTCACATTTCCCCCAACTTTAACTTTGCCTCAACTGTTTCAGTTTTGTCTTCACGTTCCGCTCTTCGCCAGTGTTTGCTCGTTTTTTTCCCCCCTAAACAAAAAAAACATCTCCCCGGACATTTGTACGTGTGGCGGGGTTTTCACCCCGATCCAGTTTTGGCAGGAAGCAAGGAACTTTCCGAGCGCTGTGGAAGCCGGGGGTGGTGGTGGTGGTGGTGGTGGTGGTGGGGGTGGGGGTGCAGTATAGGTCAACAATGTCCACCAGTGGTTTTATAGCTCCTGGCAGATCCGAGCCTGAGCGGGGGAACATGACCCCACTGCCAGGGGTTAGTTTCTCCCTGCCTGTCCTACTTGGCCCCCAGTCCTTGTGTTTTCCTTTTTCTTTCCTTTTCTTTTTTAACCACAACAGCACTGAAGTGAAACGTTCAGTAGCCTTTAAAACTTGAATGAAAATATTTAAATGTCCTTATTTTGACATGCAAAGGGAAGCTGAACCGGTAAAGGCTGAACCGATGTTTGGATGACATTTCCAAACCAAAATTTCTATGAAAATAACCCGGTCCTGCTGTGAACCCTGCCCTCTCGGAGGCCGTTCAAGTTCATGGTGTGTGTGGGTTATTGGACTGCATCGCTCCGCAGAAGAGCCCGTTTCTCCTCACTGGTATTTAAGGGATGGAAAACTCGAAGAAACCCTCTAAGTACACAACTCATTTGCCGTCAGTTTCGGCTCTGCGGTCCGTTCACGTGTATCCAGCTGCACTCGGATTTAAAATAGCCTGCTGGTAAAGTACAGGACTTCCTCGCGGCGCCGCGTTTTTCATGTGGGAGTTTGTGTATCTTAGGGAAGTCCGCCGAGAACTGCCTCTCCTCCACGTGGAGTTCCATCACGCCGCAGACAGACAAAGAGCACCACTGTCGGCCACCTCAGCGGCCACGTGCGTGCAGCGCGCCATTCTGAGCGTTTACTTGACCTTTAACACGAAACCAGTCTCTCGTGTCTGCAGTATATGGCCGACGCGGCTGGGCAGTGGGACGCTTATGTAACCATCTGAAAGTCTGAGAACTTTGGCAGCGTTTGAAGTATAAAAGTGAGTTGGTAGAAGAGGAAGATTGATGATCACACATGCAAACGTTTATTAGCGTGTCAGAGGAAGTGGAAATGATTGATGGCTTTGTTCAGGATAGACAAACCTATGGTTGGAAAGACTACTTTATGATGTGCTATAGCTCATGGACACAGGCAGAGGCGCTCACGCTCGCACGCTTAGGGAGAGTGCGTTTCACATTTGCATACTCGGGAGACTTGAGCGTGTGTGTCATGCTGACAAAAGTGAAAAGGTTGCAGTGACAGCAGGGCCTAAAATGGGTCGTGACACATGAAAGGTCACCCACAGCAGGAAATGAGATTGGAGGGGAAGGTTAATATCCTGTAT
>BJFM01000857.1:455411-466723 GCA_016586285.1 Arothron firmamentum
AAAAAAAAAAAAAAAAAAAAAAGTTACGGTTTGACCGATTTCTGGGCCGTACGCGTCAAACCTCCCTTGCAAAAACCCAAACGGGTGTAGAATTTGCTGCACACACATCAAATCCAGCAGGCAGAGCAACTCCTCCTCTCTGTCCTCGTGGCACAGCGGTGCTGTTCATGGCAGCCACTCTCGCTGTAGCTCCACTCTTTGCTAATGGTTAAACAGCATGCCCATGCCATCCTCCCTAATGACAGGCTAAGTTTGTGCCATTGAAGTGGATCTTTCTATGGCCGGCGCAGCGCAAACACCTCCCAGAGCATCAGAGGTGCAGTGAGGACGCGACGACGTGCACACGTGTCTTAACAAATGTTCAAACAGAGAAAGCTTGGAAGACAAACAACAAAGTCTTTGATTTGGTACACGATGATACATTTGCGTTGCCCAAATACTTATGTTTGCTTATAGTTTGCTTGCATATGTGTGTCATTGGACCTTTTCCCTCTAAATTTGTATCCTTCCAGCAGTTTCAGAAATGAAAATTACACCCATTTGAGTTTCCCTGAACTGACTACATGACAAAAAACAGCAAACATAAATTTTCATATTTTAAAAAAACAGAGGGATGACCATAACATTTTTTACATATTTGTTTAGCAAAATAATTTGGACAATAAAACTCTGAGTCACTATGTGCGTCGCATGGTGGGCCTCTTTTTATGTTTCCCAGGAGACAGCTAAAATGTAAGCGAGCCTCCACCTATCCCCCCCAGACTTGGTGTTTTGGAGGCAAATGTCCATAAAGTGAAGGAGAATTTCGTACACGTCATCAATCATTTCTACTGAATAAAATTTGAATATGTGAGTGTGTATGCAGGGGGGAAAAAAGTGGTGCACAGAGATGCAAGGAGAGTTTCTCAATTTCAGATATTCTTGGATTCAGACACACATTCCCAGGATCCACCAGCTGGATATATTTCTGGCCCGAGGCAGAGCCACCTCCACACCTACTCAGCAGAAAAACTGGGAGCTGCCAGACAAGAATGCATCTTTTCATCAAGTCTAGAGCAGCATGAATATTTCTGAAAGGCAACACCATTCCAGCGTGCCAACCGATACAAAGGAAAGGTCTCTGGGTCAGGTCGTGATCATAAGCAGAGGTGAAATCTGTGATTGGAACTTAGCTTCCAGGCACCACCTGTTTGCATTGAGGGGCCTTGTGAAGGTCTTGAGATAAACGTCTGGTAAAAGCTTATCCGACCATGTCTCCGTGTATCAGTGGCAGACCTGCTGCTGGAATTCACTCTGCGCTGGAAAACCATCAGCACAAGCCCCGACATGTACTTTCATTGTTGATTGTCTGTTGTGTGTGGATGGAGAGGACATACCAGACATTCCATGCTGGCAATAACGCCTAATTGAAGACGGGGGATAAAGCCAGGATTCATTGAGTGATACCTGGGCAGCTGGGGCTGAGAAGGTGGAACAGGAAGTTTGAGAACTCTTAAAAATGTGCTGACATGAGGTGAAAAGTAGGCAAAGATTAAACTTGGCTCCACTTTCTGGTCAGACTAATGTTATTAAACAGGTTGGGCTTTATTTGCCACTTCAGTGTTTTACTGGTTCTGCTCAGTTTTTCAGTAAGTGAATGCATATTGAACACAACAGTCACTTGGTTCTGATGCTTTCACTGTATAACTTCCAGCATGTTGTCATGTTGTTATTGTCCATGCACATGATGGGGAGCCCAGACGTCACGTTGGTATGATCTCCACATTTGTTTGGGTTTGGAAAGCTTTCCTGGATGCTGGTTAAGGCACTGGCCAAACACCATCTCTGCAGATCCAGAGCAGATAGCAGAGGAACCCTCGCACACAACTACACAGAACACAATGTTCTGTGGAACAAAATGCAAAGGGGGGATTTGTTTACATGTCTACAGCAATTGCCCACAATTGCATTTCCCGACCGTTTGACGTATGTCGAAACGAGGCCCACTCACGATAACTTGCCACACATTGGATGTGCTTTGTGTTTTGAAATGTTCATTCAAACATCTTTTCAGAGGGCTGGAAATATAAAATAACATAGTGTTCTAAGAGGAGCCTAGAAGCTTGGGGAGCTGGAATAGGCCTCTTCAGAAATATGCAAATGTAGTCAAATCTAATATTTTAATTTCCAAAGGCATTCAAACGATGTCAAACATATTAAAGCAAGTGTATTCTGTTAGCCAGGTGAGGTTAAACCAGCAACGATTTTGACTCGTTTCATAACACTCCCTGATGTGCTTGTTATCATCAAAGCATCGCCTGAACATTCTTTCTGTTAAGAACAGTCATGTAACACCTCCGACGCACAAAACCCGTGCGTTGCAGGTGGTCTGGTATGCCCGGTTTCTCGGACAGTCTCTTTTGGATTTGCACATGCGTTAGATAGGATTCCAGGTTTCTGTGGCCGAGCGACGAGCCCGCTGAAAGCATGGCTCATTAAGCCACAACACTGAAGCAATTATGATCAATTAAAAGACTGTTAGGAGACCCAGTGGACGTCCTGCTGAGACAGATCCTGCAACATGACACTGGGCAAGAATGCAGGGGATGGAAGATCCAGGCTGCACACATAATGTGGTCATTAGTGGTTACAGGGAAACAAACAGGGAAACAATGTTACACAATGTTCGCATGCACTTCCATTGACCTGAATGTAAACTTCTGACAGACTGAAACTGTTGGTCACCTTTTCATTTTCCTCTATGAGTGGGCATGATTAACTGGCAGGGCTCAACAACATCCTCCATTGTTCTTCTGATGTACTCAGTAGTCCCCCGGTCTCACGCACACACTGTCCCGTTGTCACAAAAACACAGAATTCTGATGGAGCCCACATTAAGCCTGCAGCTTTAATAGCAGCGCAATTTCCAAAGTTGTGTAATAATAAGCCAATGCTCACAGCCGACGGCCCCCGACAAGCGTCTTCAGACATCTGGATGCTCTTCAGATTGGTCTTCCAAACACGGTGCGGTCAGTTCAAAATCAGGCTGCTTCAGCAACAGAAGAGGCTTTTGTCTCTGCTGCCTGACAGACTTCCAGGACAGCCATTTCAAGGTATGTCTCACAACTCGGGGCTCGTTTTGTTCCTGGACAGCTTAATGCAAGCCAGATTTTAGGCACTTTGGGGAAAATATAGATCTCATGATTACTAACAATTGACCAATTCATTTGAGACCCCCTTTGACATGGCATATGTGCAGCTGCATTTTGGACTGCGGTTATTTTGTACCTTTGATTGTGCATGTGTGTGTGTGGGGGGGGGGGTTGCCTTAACCTCTTGTACAATAATAAATCAAAAGAGGCGGGTAGCTTTTAGATCCCAGTGGGCCCCATGTTTAAAGAATGGATTGGCACTCGATATGAGCACTGATTGAACCACGGAGAGGGTGTTTGGATTAGAATTAACCTATGCAATGCATGAGGTTCAAGTGTGTGTGTGAGTGTGTGTGTGTGTGTGTGTGTGTCCCAGCCAGCACACTCTTGTACTCGCAGATACAGGAGAGCATCATTAATTCCAGCCTGTGTCGAGCAGGCTGCCCATGCATGTAATGATAATAAAACAGCAAAGGTAGAGTGAAAAGTAGTTGAAGGCCCGGCTGACTTTTCCCACTTGTAGCTGTGGGGGTTGTCTTAAGCCCAGATACTTTTAGATGTGCTGCCACCATATCTGGTTTGGAAATGAGGCAATAATGTAGCTATTCTGGACTGGGATGAAGCACTCGTGCAAAAACAAAAAGGATTCCAGGAATGTCAGGGAAAGTGGAGTGATTCCCGATTCTGTGAACTATTCCGTCTGGCACCAGTCTATAATGTTTAGTATGAAATGTCTTCAGAAGAATCAGAGACTCATTTTTTTCCCCTTTTTTAAAATCCATTTTTTTTCTAAGGTCTTAGTCCTGCAGAACCAGCTCCATGGTTACCTGTCTTTAAGGGATTGATTAGAAGCCTTGCATCTTTGTAGTATAAGTATTACCTTAAAATCTGTGCCAATGTTATTTTTATAAGTGAGACAAGAAGATGAAAACAAGAATCATGTCTGCCTAATGAACATGGAGACAGAAATCCTACCCTGACACACACAGACGTGCAGCAGGGGGGCAAGTCTGGCTGTGTGAAGTTCAAAAACATGCCTCAGAGTACCTCCAAGATCTCTAATCACCAATTCACAAGTCATATCTTGTATTTAATTTTTCAACATGTATTGGAAGCCAGTTTGGCTAGGAATTTACCCTCACTTGATACGCCTGCAGTGAGTCTACTTGCAAGAGCAAATAAAACTCACAATCAAGGATCCAAAAAGTGTTGACATTACATACTTTTCTCCTACAAAGAATTATTTTTTAAAAAAGCATTCCTCTGATGGTCTGGACACTAGTTTTCTCTAAATCTTAAAAAGTTTGGCCAAGAACACCTAAATCATGGCAGAGAATTGTAAATAACTATCCAGATTTTTTTCCCCTTCGGTCTCTTGGGAAGTATCAGACACCTTTCAATGTTTTTATTTCAATATTAATAACAGAAGGTTTTTATCTCTGCAAAGGCTCCATCGCATCAAAAGTAAACACCATTCCATCAGCATCAAAAATGGTGCCATTTTAACCCTTAAAGGATTGCCCGTTGGCATGCGATTCCTTGATCCTCCTGTAACATGAGGCCCTCACGGCCAGCAGGACCACATGAGGAGCCAGATGTTGTCAGGTGAGGTATTTTGAAGCATGTATAATGCATTCCAGACATTTGGGCCAGGCACAGGTTTTCACCCTGCTGCCTATAGGCATCAATCGTCTCACCTTTCACCAGAACAATAAACCCACCGCCACCATGGAAGAACCCATCTGAAACCCCCAAAACTCCACTGCCTCTTACCATGTCAGGATGCCTGAGGAGAGAGATCCCGAAGAAGTCTGTTGGGATTGAATGGCCGTCTAAAAACTTTCTTTGACCCTCAAGCATCAAACCTTGACCCAAAATATAAGACCTTGTTTCCACATCCACACTTTCAAGACTTATAACTTCCTGCTATTGACCTCAAGCACACCCTCAGGCAATAAATCCCCCACCTATCTCCAAACACATCGCCTGCCACGACATGACCACTTGGATGATCACCTCATATAAAGTTATTTCTGGTGATTCGTCTACATGGAGGTTTAAGCTAGTTTAATGTGTTGCATAACTGAGATGATACTCAGGTTTCTCTCTTCAATGAGGCCCAGATGGAAAATGATTTGTATTTTCTTTTTTTTTTTTAAACAAACCCCAATGGGACTAACGTGCATTCTTTTCTCCACCTCTCCTCGCTTTTCCCCCTTTTCCCCCTTCATGTTTATGACAGTAGATTAAGTAAAAAGCACCAGGTTTGAGGCTAAATTGCAAAGCAGCTGTCTTCTTGTGTCATTTGAAAGTTCTTTTTTTCTTTTTTGGTCTCTTGTTTGTCTTTTCTCTTGGCTCGCTCACCTGGCCAGAGGCAGTTTGGGGAGGTAAGTTGATGTTCAACTTTCACTTGAAGTCTATCCATTCGCTCATTTCTTCTCAAACTGCTGTCAATTCACAGCAGACTGTCAGATTGTCCCCTGCGTGAGACGAAGGCTCCCACTTGGCCTTCATTTAGAAGGAATGCATGGGTGGAAGCGTTTCTTGAAATGCGTGCCTGAGCTTACCCTTTCTGTTCTTCTATTGTTCTTTCTTTCATCCCTCTATTTTTTGTTTTAATTCCTCTCCTCTAAGGTATCTGATCCACCCTCATACGCTCTTCTCACTCAGGCTGGACAGCTTTGAACTGAGCTGTGTGAGACACAGTCAGTAAAGGCTGGCCAGTCCCACCAAGCTGGATTGTAGCTTTTCTATGGATAAACTTGTGTAAATCAAAAGTCCAGTAATGTGGGTGCTGCCATCGTTCCACATACCTGAGAATGATGAAAATGAATGTACCCCAGTTCCTACCCAAACTTTTGATAAGGACATCTGGAAAATGCTTTACCCTCCCTTCTCCTCTGTGAACACGCTGGCCTAAAAACAAGTTCGCCAGACTCTGCAAGGTCATGTTCGCTGGCCAATTTCTCACCCAGCTACCCCCTGAGACTTCGTCCTCATTTAGTTTCTGAGAACCGTGGATAGAAGTTCAACTCTTGACCTAATTTAAATGGTACACAAAGTGAAATTGCAGGGTTTTTTTTTTTTAGACACCCAAGCCTCAGTGGTGGGGGCTGTATGTGGATGCAGCATTGCATACCTCAGTGTATGCAAGGAGTAACCTTTCACCTCTTGAGCTCTGGACTGTCTTTGTCTTTTTAGAGGCTAAAACCAGATGTCCAGAACAGGAATCGAGTCAGCAAAAAGTCTAAATAGATAAAGAGAAAGCTGTGTGAGAAGGTGAGACGGAGACATTCTGCAGAAACAGTTTGTGCAGTCACTAAATCCAACGATTCGTTTTGAAGGTGGATGCCAATTCACAATCCCCCTGCTGTACCCTCCATATGGCTGTTAGAGCGGGGGCAGGATTTATTTATATTTTCAAATTACAGGTCTGGCAAGAAGCGAAGGAATAGAGCAAGAACAAGACAAAGATGAAGAGCGAGACAAGAAAACAATCCAGTTTCTATCTGGGGATTAAACAGCTTCTATTTTAATCAGCCCTGCAGAAGAAAAACACAGACAAGAGCCATCAGGAGAAGAATGTGTGGAAGTCCAGTCTTTAAAAAAAAAAAGAAAACCTCCACTCTCTACTGTTTTGTCACACAAAAGTGCAGCTTTATGGCTTTCTCTCATGTTTTTAGCCTTTAATCCTTTGTAATAGTATGTTAAAAACAAAAGAATAGCACACTTTTCCTTTATTTCTCCTCAGAAGACACGAGAAAACCTCTAGAGATCTGGTTAGGTTATTGTTGCTGTCTGAGGAATTTGAAATGTTTCCTTCAGTACCAGGACTTTTTTCCCCTAATGTGCTGTCATGCAAATATGACAGTCAGACAGAAAAGGAAAAACAACAACAACAACAACAACAACAGAAACAAACAGGAAACAAGAGAATATATCTGAAAGGTTTTAAAATTAGCTCAAAGAGAAATTAAAACGTTTGCCAAATAAATAACAGCTGCATTTGATTTATTTTCAGAATTTTGTATTGTGTAGGTCTGAGTGTAGAATCGGTCATACACATCATACTGTGTCAACATTAGTTCTTGAAATCCTCTGTGTTCAAACACCATCACTGCCAGAGGTGTGGACAAGACGTGATGATGCTTATCAGCCATTACTCACCCGACGACACACACACACAGACACACACACACACACACACACACACACACACACACACACAAAAGTCATGTCCCAACCGGTGATTCTGTGCTCCACGAGGTATTACATGCTGTCAATCTACCATTACATAAGAATTTCTAGAAGAGGTCAAAGCATTCTTACAGGCTGATTCACAAGTGTAAAAACATTATACAACTTGGAAATAAGTAGTCTGCCAGGGACAATCAGGACAAGGCATCAAATCAAGGGCCTATAAATAAATTTAAGACCTAAGCCAGGCCCGGACAGGTGTGAGCAGCCTCCCAGGTGCAGCTCCACAGCACCAGTAAACAGCAGTCAAGGTTGGTAATGACAGGCTGCTGTTGTCAGAGAGCTGTGCGCACTCACACGAACACCCACACAGCAGCACAATCAGTTATAACTCAGGAGGACATTTGCACGCATAGGCAAACTCGCAGCCTTCCATCAAAACGAGGTTTGTCCTTTTAACACGTTCTCTCCTTCTGCCCGTCTCACTCTGTCAGGCATTTTCACACCTCTTTGCAGGTCAAAACAGCAGCTGTGCTGTTGCACAAGCGGCTCTCAACCCCTCTGCAAACCCACCGACCTCGGCCATGATTGCCAGTCCAAAGGTCAAGCAAAATTTCACAACAAAAAAGAATGCAAACCAGACTGATCTTTTTTCCTGTCATATGAGCGACAATCTGGTGTCATTGGAGATAACAGATTGAATTCACCTCATAAGTGATCCATGATGCTTTTGCACGTAGTGGAGAAGCTGGAGCTTAGCGCATCCCCCACAGATGCCAAAGGGCTCATGTCGGTGTCATGGAAGTCTCAGTGCGTCAGCCAGTGACACCAAATATTACATTTTAAATAACCTGGAATGACAACACGTTGTCCAAACCACACCTGAGTTCCTCTGCTGTGCTGACAATATGCCAGACTAACTAGATCCCATAAGATGGATATCAATTATAATCAGTTATGGTAAAACAGATAAAGCAATCTATTTTGTTTTGGGTCGGTGTTTATTATCAGAATACTTTGATTCCAGATTTTTGGTAAAGGCTGCAGTGTTTCGGTACCAGCATGGCACTCTTGAACCTCTGTTTGGTCAAAAATGGGGGGGAAACCACTCAGTCTGACTCAGACAGCAGGTACGTTAAAGCACGCAGCTGTTTTCCTTCATCTCTTTCATTCGGGTGGGGCAAATGTCCTCAAGCAGAAGGAAAAAAATATCCACACTGCTCATTGAAAAAAATAAAAAGTGCAGCTCTAAATTCCTCTTGGCTAGCGCTGGGATGCATGCATGCTGAAGTTTCCCCATGACGATGTCAGAAGTGTAGCGAGGCGAACACTAAGTGGTTATGGCTTCTGGTCTAGCCAGGATATCATTACAATACCAGCGTCACCGCATGTTATTTTTAACTCTGTCCTCTCCCAATTAGTCTGCAGTCACGGCCTGAAGTCCAGGCTTCATGTGTGCCCACCTACACGTACATGACCCCGGAGCTGAGGGAGCTGTCTAGCAGCTCGTCTCAGACACATCTCATATATGGTGGCTGATTACAGGTCCTGTCAGAGCTTGTTCAGCGGTGCTGCAGTTGAAGGCTCTCATCCTGAAGACATGGTGATCCTACAGAGTTGTCAGTGTCGAGGTTCACAGCCACGGAGACCCTCCGCTCTGACCCCGCTGACGATAAACACAAACCGGGGCTAATCTTCTGGGCCTCTGCGAGCTGCAGAGCAAACAGGACCCCTGATATGCGAGCAGTACTGAGGAAGGAATGAGTTCACTGGAGATACTGATGAAGTGACACCTTAAAAAAAATCAGAATTATATAAGGAAAAATCTGTGGTTTTTGCTGTTTTACCCCATTTACTGCAAATTGCATATACATTACCGCTAAGATGTCTGTGCTGTAGGAACTGGAAAGCATCTTTCCCAGCGTTTGCAGCAGCGACTGACTATCATGCGATGGGAAAATGTAGGAAAACTCTAGATTTTTAATGCCAGTCATCAGTATTTTGGCAAAGTTACATAATTCCTCCAGAAAATTCTGAATCCAAGCGGCTGAGGTGAAGCGGGGGTGTGTGTGTGTGTGTGATTTATCAGAGCAGCTCGGCACCCTCTCCTCTGCACTGACAGGCCCTCAGCGGCCCTCAGCGCCACAACACCCCTAACACCACTCAGGCCTGATTGGGATCTCTGGGCTTACATAACCTCCATAAATTGTCCAGCAGCCACTTCCTCGGAGCTTTGTCCCCCTCCCCCGAAAAACACGCCACATCTGTCAGCTCTGTTTTGAGTTCCTCCTTTTAAGTTGATATCGAGCATGACCAGGGCAGGAGTAATGAGCGTGGGCACAAAAAGCTGGTTGCCTGGCAGTCATGTTTGTGTACACTGTGGATTCTGCAACGAAGGAAGTATATGGGTGGCAACATGGGGAGAGGCGAGGTGAGAGGATGTGGGAAGGACAGCAGTGGTTTGGCACCGACCATGGTGAGGAAGAACATCACACTAAATGGACTTAAAGTATTTTATAGAGTGAGAGTGCACAGAGAAAGAGAGAGGGAGGGAGAGAGAGAGAGAGAGAAAGAGGGAGAGAGAGAGATTATTATGGCTCCTGGAAAAGCATAATTAGCAGTGGTGGTGGTGGTGGTGTGTGTGTGTGTGTGTGTGTGTGTGTGTGTGTGTGTGTGTGTGTGTGTGTGTGTGTGTGTGTGTGTGTGTGTGTGTGTGTGTGTGTGTGTGTGTGTGAAAGAAAAAAGAGAGAGACTACTGATAATCTATCTGCCTCCTAACTATGTTTTCCATGGAACTGAAGTCTTTCCATGCAAGATCATGGCTGGTTATGCCACTAGAGTTGTAATAACTGAGTAACTATAACTAGAGTTATAATAACCTATTTTTCTGTCATATGCAGGTGCCTTTTTTTAATCCATTTGTTGTGTTTTTTAATCTATCCCCTGGCAGACAACGAATCTTTGGACTGAGGATATTAATGATACACACATGGGACATGAAGTCATTAACAGATTAAAAATGTATTAGCTGACAAAATAAGCTTTTCCTTAGCATGCGCATAATTCTACAGTCTTCTGTTGCACTACATTAGCATCCATTTTGTGTTTCTAAATAAATCTTTACATCTATTGTGCATATTTTCCGGTGTAAAAACTGGAAACATTTTGTTAACAGTTCTTACATAATAATTCTGACTAGTTCCCTAAAAAAACACCAGAAAAATCAGTGTAATCATCACATCTGATCGCAGGAATCTGAATGTGATAGCGATTAAACACACAACAGCTCTGCATTCAGGAAATAGGAAGTGACCACTTAGGGCAATTGAGAACAGCAAATTAATTTGCTTCTTGGAACAAAAGCATTAATGGTCCGATTTCCAAATTTAGAGCTTCAGCATTTACAAAGATCGTGATTAAGCGCCTGTAGCTGCTCATGTGCTGCTCACAGAAATGCTCAAACACACTGTGAACTAATCGCACACATGCGTGCGTGTGTCAACACACCCCGTCGTTCTCCACCATCATCTTGACTTGATTAGCTGTAACCTCCTGACTGATGAAAGACAAGAAGCCGGACCTGTCACTGCTCCACCGGCATTAGAAGCACGGCCGTTTACTCAACAACGGAGCCCCAAATTTGGCCTTCATTAGGGGGATTAGAAGCCTAATCTAAAACACAGTTCAAGTCATCACAAACCGTAAACGGCCTCTCCGGGGGGGACCTTCTCTCTTATACTATCCATAACATCTCAGACTTCAAACGCTCCGCCTGTAACTCCAACCTCTGGGTGCCATTTCCCCCCTCGGTGACTGTGATCGACCCTGTCTGATGGTGCAGCTGTGGAAGGATTTATTGTTGGGTTAATTGTTGGCTGAATGGTAATAGTACCCAAAGGCTGCTAGCTCTGGTTTAATTATGGGTTCACCTGTTATCAGATTGTTGCACTCAATCCACTAGTTTCTTAATGACTCTCACCCCCC
>BJFM01000857.1:475822-478322 GCA_016586285.1 Arothron firmamentum
TGTGTGTGTGTGTGTGTGTGTGTGTGTGTGTGTGTGTGTGTGTGTGTGTGTGTGTGTGTGTGTGTGTGTGTGTGTGTTGCATTTTGCTGTGTATCATATTCCTGGAAAGTCTTGATTAGCTCAGGTGAGTCCGGCTGCTGCTGTCAGCTCTCGTGGGTCCTCCTCCAGCAGCCAGATGGTTATCAGGGGGCCACACATTAAACTCAATCATACACACACACACACACACACACACACACATACACACGCGCACAGTGTAAACAAGATCTTACTGAATTGACACCTTTTACTGTCCAGACAAAGGGAAAAAAAAAAAAAAAGCTGAGGGCCTGATTCCATGCTGGTTCCTTTTGTTTTTCGCTGAAAGCTATTTGATTTATCAACAGCAGGGAGAGGCAGGGTATCTTTAGTGATGCAAATAAGACATTTACAAACCCCTCAACCTCTTGAAAGTACTGAAAAATCCATGAAACATAAAAACCAGTATTATACTGTGTGGCTGTCTGTGACCGACGGAATATGTGATGTATGCTTAAGTAAATGTTGTCAGGTGCACATAGATTTAATAGGATTTACCCTGGCCTAGCGTTTCCAGTCAGTGTGCTGTGGCACAGATGCATGCTGGGTAACATTAAAGCTCTTTTTTAATGTAATCTGTATCTGTATCTCTGAGGGCAATTGCTAGTAGAAAATATATAGAGAGATGAACTTACACATCTTTGGAGACTTCTGATGGTCCTACAAAAGATGGAAAAAATGAATTACTGCTTTATTAATTAAAAACTGCTTTTTGTAATGTACAACCACCTCAGGACAGCAGTCCCGAACCACAAGAAGTCCACAGAACCTAGCTGGAATTGAAATGAGCTCATTAAGTCCTTCGCTAAGGAATCATCTAACTTCCAGCATCGAGTTTCACATAGGCAGCAAGGGAACAGAAGCCTGGATTCTCCTTTTCCATTGCAGGGGTCCAGTGTTGCTGATCACAGTCAAGGAACTGAGCCTCCAGATAACCTGGAGCAGCAGTAACGTGCAGGAGCCGCATTAGACAGGAACACTCTGAATTTCATCCTTATCAATTTCAGTCCAGGGCTTCTCGTTGTTGCCAGAATCTGCTGACGAAAAACAGGGGCCCATTCAGAAGCTGACAAAAGCTCATTCATATCCAAGGGTGCATATGTGCATAAGACCAGTGATGATCCCGGAGACCATGGGAAGCAGCACGACTTGTGCTTGACACAACTTTGCATGACCGCATGAATAATTTGGACCGTTGGTGTGATTGCTGGAAGCGATGGAAACTAAAATGTAAGGAAAAAGCCCTGTTTACCATAGATTAGTATTCTTGGAGGGCTTTCTAATAATAATAATAATAATAATAATAATAATAATAATAATAATAATAATAATAATAATAATAATAATAATAATAATAATGCTTTTAGCTGAATAAAACATTTCTGGGGCCTGCTGTAGGGTGTCCTGGGTAGACGCATGTAGCTGCAAACCCACATTTGTGAAAATGACAACATGTCCCCCAACCTTGACATTGTGCTTAACACCAACCTCTGAGAAGGGCCAAAACAGAGTTCATCCTGCAGCCTGAGAGAAACAAACAAAATAAAAAAACAACAACAACAAACCCAACGCTACCCCGCATTTTTCACGCAGCACGTAAAAACAATCAAACTGAAAGCCTGATGGAGCATTTGTTTTTCTCTACCTGTCTGTATGCCTGGCGAACACTGATTAGTAGCCGGCCACACAAACACACACACACACACACACACACACATACACACACACACACACACACACACACACACACACACACACACACACACACACACACACACACACACACACACACACACACACACACACACACACACACATATTTGGAGAGACCATAATGCTTTAATGGGCACTGGTGGTGAGCTAATCCTGCAGATGCTTCAATCTAATTACTACCTGGACTATCTGACTGTGGTATCTGGAGGTTTGCTCACATCATATTTAAAACAGGCTCTGAATCAGCTCTAAATAAACTCTAAGTGTTATTTAAGGACAAGTCACGAACGGAGACTTTTAGCAGATGTCGAATCATAGGTTCAGTCTGAGGTGGGCTCATTTTTATGAATGAACCAACTCCCTGATGAATTATTTCGAAGCCTGCCCTCCGACTGGCTCGGCCAGGATCATCACATAGTTTAAGGTCTTTGAAAATGTTTATCTTTCTTCACCCCCCCACACACACACACACACACACCTTGTACTTCTATCTTTGTGAAAACATTCAGAGACAGAATGTATTACTGAGCCCCTTACCCTAACCCTAACCACCGCACCTAACCCTCTGACCCTAACCCTAACCTAAACCCAATTCTAACCCCATCTTTAAACCCACGTCTTAGCCCTCAAACAGGCCTTTGAAGTTGTGAGGACCAGCCAAAATGTCCTCACTTCTCAAAAATGTCCTTCCAAGTACAAGAACACAATC
>BJFM01000857.1:480822-528743 GCA_016586285.1 Arothron firmamentum
GTGCTCTGTCCATGACTGTATAAACAAATACACAAAGCTCAGAAAAGGAAGCAAGTGTCCTTGTTGAATCGTAAATCATCGCACCTCAGTCTTCAACGGTGCGATTTCTTTAAGTGTCCACCTGGAGTCGCTGTTGACACTAAAATGGTGAAATTATGTTTTCTAGCAAAAAGGAAGTTACTGTAGAAATTATATTAATTAATTTGTTATTTTAGGTTGGACAGCTTACAAATTTAAATAAGGAAAATAAAAATATTCAAGTAATTAAAGTAAAAATAGACCTTTATAACCAGCATATGATCACCTATTCGATTATTTACCTTATTTTATACCTGTGAATTTTTTTAAAGGTTAGAAACTTTTTTCTGATTTTTTTGTACGTATCTTACATTAAAAATACGATTAATATTATTTTAGATCAGGCTTGGGCCTGCCTGCAATTATACGTGTCCCCACCGCGCAAAGACTTTAGGGAAAACGAGTCCAAGCTGTAAATAATTCAGACACCCTTTTCAGCTCTTTCACAGCTATCAAGATGCCGGCCGTTCATCACAAACTGCTCCTGGAGGAGGCTTTACAGGACAGTCCTCAGGTATGTTTGTGTGACTAACAACACGTTTATGGACACATTTATCATATTTTAGGGCCGTATTAGCAATGAAGTTAGCTTACTAGCTGTTACAGTGTGTTCCTGTAGGCGGTTCGAATTGTCGACGATAGCGCTGAACAAATAAATTATCATCGAAAGGAAGCTAATTTTCCACCAGGATTCTGTTTTAAACGTCTAGCTGTCAAAATAATAGCTTGTCATAGATGTAAAGCTACTGCTATTCATACAGCTCCTCACATTTTGGTGATGGCACAAACGTAGTTATATTAACAGTTACTTTACTGTGTAATATTGCACAAATGTAGCTACACCAGAATCATTCATTTGCTACGTCTATATGTTAGTGCTTTGCAGGAAGTTTTTATTTCAGGCCTGGACCCCGGTCTAGATCCAAACTGGGCCTGATTTACAGGATGTGGGAGGGATTTCCATTATCGGACTCCGTGACTCCCTCGGTCAGCAACAGGGCAGCAGTGTTAGCTGTCGTTTCCAAATAGCATATGTTGCTTGATGATAGTAGGTCTGACATTGAACATGAGAGTCGTTTACTGTGGCTCATTGAAATGTTAGCCATCATGGGGAGCAATGAAGGATCATGCAGAATCAATAAAGCCCTCCTTTTACTGCCTGAATGGAGTCTGTTCTGGAGAAAAGGGTGTCTCCTTTTTAAGATGTTCTTTGGACAAAACAAGACTCATGGTGTAAAAAGGTTATGGCTCATTCTCTGGCCAAAGTCAAGCAGGCTGTATGTGATGGGCGTGTTTCTCTGCTTTGCTGCACCTGTTTGAATAAGAAAAAAGAGACCTGGGCAGGATGTTCTTAGTTTGCATAGCTAACCTGCAGTGAAAAATTTTCAATTTGTTTTGATTATTTCTGTCCCATCGTGACTATGTGTGTCCCCAAACACCGATAATATTATAAACATTGCAAACAACAACTGAGAAATTTGATAATAACCTCTTTGCCTCCCTTTTTGTAATATTGAGGGTTTAAACTTATTTGGGGCTAGTTCAGTCCAAATAGTCGAACTAATAGTTTGATGCTTGTACTAAATCCCAAACATAATCCTGCGATTATTATGATATCTCTGCAGTTAGTATGTAGTTATTCCACTAGCAAGGGTCTTGAAAAAAGTTATGGGATATTTTGAGTTTGATTGATTCATGGGGGAAAATGTATCTGCTCTGTTTACAGTTTTTCATCAGTCTCACCTGCATTTTTATGTGTTCTGATACAACAGACTCGCTCGTTGCTCAGCGTGTTTGAGGAAGATTCTGGGATGCTTACAAACTACACCAACCAGCTGCTGCAGGCCTTACAGCGGGTGTTTGGTGCCCAGGTAGGAAACCACAAACAGACAAGAGGTGCAAATGTTCAAACTCAAGTTGTTTTTCAAGGGGACCATGTTTATGTGCTCCTCTACACACCTCTTTAATTATTCTAAAGGTATTTCTGCCAACGTTGAGCAAGCAAACTTGGTCTGCACTTATTTTATCAGCAGTTATTAAATGTTTAGGTCGCAGTGGTTAGTCAGACCTTTTCTGAACCAATAATCATTATCCGGTAGATTTGGCATTTACCTGCCCTGGCGACATTATCCTTTTTCAAAGGAATTTAACCTGAACCCTGATTCACCTGCCATGCGTTTAAAGACCTGATGACCAACATGGAAGCAATTCAAATCCCTGATAATGCTTTTTATTAATGATATTTTATCTGGCTCCTGCAGAGTGAGATGGGGCTGGCCACAGAGCAGCTTTCACAGCAGCTTCTGGAATATGAGAAGAAGGTAAGTATTAATGCCATGATGGAGCTGATACTTCAAGTCCATCTGGGGATGACAGGTTAATAAGGTTGTTGTCTCTAAATTTCAGCAAAAATAAACAATTATCTGCATCTGTCTGTGGCACTAAAAGGCTTAATTAAGTTTTAAAAACGTTAATGACAATTAATGTGATCAAAATTTTAAAGTTTCCATTCAGCACAAAACCTGTATAATTGAAATTAATTTTGTACATTCCTCAACTCACGTTAATGCGCTGAACCCTGCGATCATGCTTTATGCATCCAGCAAGAAATAAAAATGAGATTTATATGCTGACTTCAGCAGGGTAGTCCTAATAAATCATACTGGAACAGATGCGCTCATCAGCTAACTTTGTTGGAAGGTATCGGGCGATGCAGAGGGGATGTAGAACAGGGAAAAAACATCTTCAATCACCTGTACTGATTGCTCCTTTTAAACAAGACTTAAAACGCTGCACCTTTGCATGGGCTTTATTAGCATTTCTGGCCTGGTTCCATGAAAATGAGGTGCCAGAAATCATCTTTTTTAGGTCACCCTAGCTTATATATTACAAAGCTCAAGATTTAGACTCGCTCACACATCTTCTCTCCCGTCTAGAACTTTGCCCTTGGAAAAGGTGATGAAGAGGTAATCAGCACGCTGCAGAACTTCGCCAAAACTGTTGGGGAGGTGAGGCCCGCCGCAGCAGCTTCGCTGGTTTATGTATTTATACCTGAGTGTCGCGGAAAGAGCGGGGGGGTGATGAAAAGTCTGCGATGAGCTGTTTATCACGTCACGCCGGAACATTCGATCAGCACTCTCCTTGCTGGTCAGAGGGGGAAGATAAGGATAAGATCTGGGCACTGCCCTCCCATTAAAAGCAGAAGTTATTATAGTCATTCTCAGAGGAGGCTGGTGTGTTTTGGTCAGATAGAGGGAGACAGCTTGGGGGGGCGGGTGAGAGAGGATGGTACCCTGCACAATCAGCAGTGGGGATGATTTAAGAAGCACATCCCCACATACGGACGCAGTCGAAGGACGTGTTTTTACTGGTGACAACTCATTTCCCTATAACACTCATAATCCAGTGAACTTTAGCACTTGCTAAATCGTTCAGATTAAACTGGGTGTGGGCTTGTTAGATGCAGGAGTGGAGCCTGCTGATAAGCATGGAGAATTATAGCAGGATTTGCTTGTTTGTGCAAGACACGGCCCCGTTTCCAGTATCGCAGCACGCAGCAGGTTCTATTATTCTCATCAGAATGCACCCTTGCACGTTATTGCCTTTTTTTCCCTTCCTGTGGAGACATTGCCTGCCTGCAAGAATAACTGGCAGCAAATGTCACCGTACCTCCTGCGATAAATTGAAATCCTCAATATGCTTTTCAGTGGTACATATTTCATTCTTGATTTATTTTGTATTTCTGTGTGTGTTTGTGGTCCAGCTGAACTCGCTGCACTCTGAACTGGCCACCCAGATGGCTGACAGCATGGTTTTTCCACTGATCCAGTTCAGAGAGAAAGACCTCACAGGTAGAGCCACAAACACTGATGTATACACACATACCTATATAAAATATACAGTTTTATTTTTATTTTATTAAACTGAGAATAGTCATGAGATAACGCAACCTGTTGTGTAAAAAGGAACTCATTCAATGTTTTCAAATCAGTCAATTGTTATACATTTTATCATGTCTGCTACCATATTTGCATAACATATCTGACTTAAATAAAGGATGTATTTATTATCAAGCAATGTGAAGCAGCAATTCACAGTAAATATTAAGAGTATACTGTAAGATTCTTCAGCCACCGGGCATTTTTTTAACTAAATGTGTTATTCTCTGAATTTTTCAGAAGTGAGCACACTAAAGGAAATATTTGGCATTGCCACTGATGGTAGGTCCAGATCCAGTGTGATAAACTTACAGCCTGCTTTTACTGTGCTGACCAATTCTTCTCCCGCCACGTTTGATTTCTCCCGCAGAGCACGAGGCAGCCATGGTCAAATATAGCCGACTGCCCAAAAAGAAAGAAAATGAGAAGGTAGAGCGCTGTGGAAGGCACCGTGTATTTTCTACATTGGCTAATAAGATTGACAGTTTTCTGCATTACTGTCTGCCTTTGCACATAAGCTTTAACATTCTGCAAATTTGTGTGTGGGTACGCGAGTGTTTGTGTTTTTGCTTGTTGAAACTTTTTCCTGTCTGATCAGCTGAAGGCAGACCTGATGAAGGAGGTGGCCTACACTCGAAGGAAGTTGCACCAGGCTTCACTGCAGTACTACTGCGCCCTCAACGCGCTGCAGTATCGCAAAAGAGTAGCCATGCTTGAACCTATGCTAGGCTACACTCACGCACAGGTAGTGAACAGCTTCTGGTCTGTCACATCTTAAACTCCGAAATTTTAAAAGTGACGTGACCCTTGTGTCTTATCATTTAATATTTTTACTTACAAATAAAACGTTTCTTCTTTATATGACTTTAAGCACTGTTTTCTCATTGATTTTCTGTTGCAGATTGGCTTCTTTAAGAAAGGCATTGAGCTAGTGTCAAAGAAGATGGACAGTTTTCTCAGTTCTGTGTCCAACATGACACAAAAGTAAGGTCATTTCTACTTATTTTCAAGTCTTCTAGGCCTGTGTCTCTGCAACAGAATCATGCACTTGACAACTCAACTGAAAATGTGTTTCTTGTCTTTGCTTAGAGCTTTAATTGATGTAACTGTGAAAACTCTGTGTTTGAATGGCTGAAGAACACAACAAAACATACTTTTTCTGTTCTGAACTCTTGTTTCCTGTCCAGCATCCAGGCCCAACTCGACGTGGAGGCAGAGGCCATGCGTGTGTCCCACAAGGAGCTTCTGTCTGTGGACGACACCGTCTATATGCCAGATAGGGACACCGAGCCTGTCAATCGCACGCTTATCCAGAAGGCTGGCTACCTTAACATTCGGAAGTAAGATTAATCCCACCTGTTTTGTCCCTCTGAAATGCACGAGCGCTTGCTGCTCATGCAACCCTCCTTATTAGTGGATATGTTATGAAAATACTTTTCCCGTCACTGCTTGAGTGATATTTCAGTGTTTTGTTTAGTGATAAAAGCTGCTGCAATCATTACACAGCCCTAACATTAGCGCTCGGCTGTGTGAATTACAGCAAAACAGTGAGAAGCAACTTTTACTCGTCTGGCTGATGACACTCAAAATGTGAAGACTGTAAATAACCAGGCTGTGACAGCAGCCGGTGGATCGGTTACCGTGGTGACAGCGTGTACTGTCAGCTAGTTGCAGAGCAGATGCATGAGAAAGGAAACTTCCGTAATGGCTTCACGAGGAAGGAGCATAGCACAGCCCTGAGTGTGATTTAGTGAAATGCCAGCGCTGTCAAGCTCTCTCTCCCTCATATGCATCCAAAGTCTTTGACAAATGTCTGTGACACCAGTGAAAAGGTTTCCACCGAACGCCATTCTGTTTAATGACACACACTGCCAGCAGCCTCAAGTGCTGTCAGATGGAGGCACATTTGCAGTTTCTGACTGTTTGTCACTATTGACAGGCTTACTCACCCGTGGCGGCATTGTGCGAATAATAATAAAAATAGAAATAGAAGTGCTTTCGGGACTATATATATATTTTTTTTTTTTTAATTGAATGGCAAGATGAAGGCTGTCGAACAGTTCTGATGGCTCACACAGTAATTCTTGTTATGATTTCTATGCACAGATCACACAGGCACCATCATCGCAATTAATGCTCAGATCTTTGTAACCTGCGGTTAATGATTTCACAACAATGGTGATCCTTTCTTTGTCCCTGTTCTGTTTCCCAGTAAAACAGGTTTAGTGACCACGGCTTGGGACAGACTGTTCTTCTTCACCCAGGGGGGGAACCTCATGTGCCAGCCTCGGGGGGCGGTGGCGGGGGGCATGGTGCTGGACCTGGACAACAGCTCCGTTATGGCCGTGGATTGTGAGGACAGGCGTTACTGTTTCCAGATCACATCACCGTCAGGCAAAACGTGCGCAAATATTTCAGCAGGGTAGAGAAGCGGTCACGGATTTTTGGGTGCATTTAATGTCTCCGCTGCTGTCCAGGTCCATGATCCTGCAGGCCGAGAGCAAGAAGGAGTATGAAGAAGTAAGCCTAAAAAAAGTCAACTTATTCTCCTTATTCATATTCATCTCAGTGGTATGTGCTGGAACTAGAACGTGTGAATACAGGGAGCTGTCGAGACTCCTCTGTGTTTTCATTTTTGGACGTGTGCTTGGAAACATCAGTCACAGCCAGTATCAGTCTGCGTCAGAGCTAACGGGAGCCCTAATGTGGATTCTCTTTCTTTCGCAGTGGATTTGCACCGTCAACAACATCTCCAGACAGATCTACCTGACTGACAACCCAGAGGTGCCAGACATTGACGCCATCTGTCATGCTTAAACATGCAGGCACTAAGTGCATTTCCCCCTTTGACCTCTGGGGTTCCTATTTTGACCTTTTAACTTGTTTGTTGTCAGGCTGTGGCCATCCGACTGAACCAAAGCGCCATAGAGGCGGTCACTCCCATTACCAGCTTTGAGAAAAGACCCGAAGGATCACCCAACCCTGAGAGGTATCCACAATCCAGGTTTATCCACAACTGTGGGGCAGCATATTACCACAGTTAATACCTACACGGTGGATGTTCTGTCGTGCTTAAACTTTTATCTCAATGTTAGGGCTGTTGATGGGCGTTTGTAGCTTCTTGCTAGGCCCTTTATCATTCATCTCACTCTCACAGAGCAAAGCCAGGAGGTATACACACAGCCAGCGGAGGGTCCCAGGCAGGGACGTCTCTGGAAGCAGAGGACCTGATAGCTCCTGGGACACCCATTCAGTTTGACATCGTGCTGCCAGCCTCCGAGTTTCAGGACCAGAACAGAGCCGGAGGGAGGTGAGCGGACAATAGCAGCAGGATGTTTTTTTCGTGGGAGGACATGTTTGTGAGGGACGGGCAGCAACAACATATATGTGACTGTTACTGATTTCCTGAAAGTTGGCCTCACAGTGCTTATCGTACAGGTTCCAGGAAGCTGAACGTTTCATAGTGACTCACTGCAGGGCCTTAATTGTTTTCTTCATTTGTTTATTTATTTTTTTGGTGTGTGTACGTGTGTTCCTGTTCCTCCTGACAGACGCACAAATCCATTTGGAGAAACAGACGATGAGTGTTCAACAGAAAGTGACGGTAAGTACCCTTCTCTCATAAATGCACCCTAATGGACCGCTTCTCCTTAAGTGTGTTCATAATCCTGCCGTGTGTGACGTCGCATGTTTACAGCGCTGGCGTCTTCGTGTGCACATAACGTTTGCCTGTTTGTGTAGACTCCCTCCTGCAGCAAGTGTTTGCCGTGCGCTTCCTGGGCTCGATGGCAGTGCGCTGTGGCAAGAACCAGGAGGTCATCTACGAAGCCATGAGGCAGGTGCTGGCGGCCCGAGCCATCCACAACATCTTCAGGACCACAGAGTCCCACCTCATGGTCACCAGCAGTAATCTCAGGTAGAACCTGTACAGCATGAAAATCTTCTCAAACACTTAAAAGCATATTTCTATATAACTTATCTACAGTCTGTCTGTTTTAGGATTTATTATATAGTTGTGATATGAAGCGTGCCGCTTGAATATCTTTCTTGAATGGATATGTATTTCCAGCTGAAGCTTTTTATTTATAGTCTTAGCCTTTCTCACCATTCATCATCTCCCTTGTGTGGTAGGGAAAAAACAACTGTACAAAATCCTAAACTTGGATTAAATTCTATTTTCCTTTTGACCTTGAAGAAAGAACTAGAAATGCTCGCCGTATCAAACATCTGAAGTATTAATCTTGTGTGTATTTTCACCTCACATCAGATTGATTGACCCCCAGACTCAAGTTACACGGCTCGGCGTAAGTTTCAATAATGTTTCCTTTTTAAAGGAAAGGTCAGGGAGTGTGATCATGTTCAGAGAAACCGACAACTGGCTTTTATTCACTGAACTCAGTTCCAGCTCGGAGAGGTGTGCCAGTTCGCAGCGCACCAGGAAAACACCAGGCTGATGGGATTTGTGGTGGAGGACAGGGACTGGAGCGACGGTGACGAGGAAGGGGTGCCCACGTTCAGCGCCTTTGTGTTCGAGAGCAACACAGAGGGGGAGAAGGTGCAACAGATGAACTAATGGGTGAAGTGGTTGTGCACAGATGGATCCTGAACGATTCCCTTTGTCTGCCTTCACAGATTTGTTACACCATAAGCCTGGCGAAGGACATCACAGAGGCTAAGAAGGTACCTTCATCACATTTACTGTGTTTAGAATCAGAGCTTCAGAATTGTGGTGCCTTAATTTGATTTAGCGGGAGTCTGAGAGTCAGACGCAGTGAGAGGGGGGTCGGTTACGTCACCAGTGCAGCCCGTCGCCTGCAGCACTTCATCGCACAGCAGCTCGCTGTGGCGGCACACTCCTTTCATTAGTCCTGAGACTCATTTAAAATGACCTGCCAACTCAAAAAGCTGGTAATGGAGACATGAAATTATGTCAGCTCGCAGTTTGCCATAGTTAACATGAGGCCTCTGCGCACATATATGAATATTTATTACAACAAATGCAGAAATTAAAAACCTGGGAAAATAATGAATTAAAGTCTGGACTTAAAATAATTAATAGATAACTTCAGCTACCTGTAGGACTACATGCATCATGTCAGCTTTATTTATTACGTTGTTTCCCAGCAGTCACGTTTACAAGCATGAACAAAGAAATTGATGTTGAAAGCTTTCTAGATCCAGGGTGGTTGGACCTGAACACGTGCCACACTGCTGGGATAACTGGGTTGGACAGGGAAACTGTGAAGCTCCAACTGGAAGAGTTAAAAAAGATGCTATGTGTTTCTCTTATAAGGACCCAGAAGCTCTGGCCCAGCTGATGAAGAACATGCCTTTGACCAACGATGGCAAGTTCCTGCTGCTGGAGAGTGAGACGGGTGATGACACCAATGGAGACGGGCACGAAGACTTGGAGTCGGAGGCCTAGAGCGCGTTTGGACCTAAAGCCATGATACTTACCCAGGAGAGAAGGTATTCTGAGGATAATGGAACCATCCTGGCCCTGTAGACCTAGCTCTGCTACCATGTCATATTAGAGACTATAGTTCACTTCTGGCTGTGTGACTTTTGTGCTGTTCCTTCAAGAAACACACACAGCAACTTCCTTCGGGGCCATCTGGACCTAAAAGAACCTGTGGTGAGTTTTCCATTGTCAGACTGTAGCAGGGGTCTTTGGGTACGTTATCACGATCCTGATCACGGTACTACATGAAAAAAGGGACCCGTGTTTCTTCATCTTTAAACATCTCCAGCCAACAGAAGGTGCTGAATCTTCTGCTTCAGTGTAGATTTGAAATCGGTTTGGAGAGTTTTTCTCTCTTTACCTTGTATGTGTGTGTGTGTGTCTTATGCGGCTACTTATTCCTTTATAAAGAAACATATTGCACTTCCGAGGTAAGCGTTGGTTTAATAATGTGATGATTTTAGAATGTACTAATGGATATAACATAGTTTTAATCTGCAAAGAAATGACTGTCAGAGTGTTATCGTGAGCGTTGGTCCGAGTGTTTGTGTTCTTTGCATTCATGTGCATTCATACAAAACTGATTTAGGGTCAGTTTTTCCGGTTCTTTTCCTCTGCATGTGGTCAGAGAGCCTGTGCTGTGCTGGAGGTACTCGGTGAAAAACCAAATGAAGCGTGTCTGTTTGAGAGCTTCTGTAAATATGAACTGTCTGAGTGTCTGGTGTTTAACCAGACTTGGGTCCATAAAACATGCTCGGTGTGTTCGAAGTGCATGACTTACTCATTTTATATATTTCAGACACTTTGTGGAAGATGCAAAACTTGTAACCATGACGCTGTAACAGAAAGATGTACTAGAATATTACAGTTTACTGTAAGAAAACCACAGCAGGTACTCTTAGAACTGCTTATACTCTCAAACTGGAACAAGATGAAACTGTTTGCATCCTCTTTAATTTTAATTTCTGTCCTGTAACACTAATCTCAGTGGGTATTGGAGGCACAGTTTGGTATTGTACAGATGAGGTTAAAACCACTGCCTGGATGTTGACCACTGCGTTTGCATTTTCTCATTAACTGGCGAAATTAGTTCCGATTAAGTTTGATTACTTATTGTACTACCTTTTGGCATTTGGGGCAATGTGTTTAAGAGGATTAGGCGTTAAATATGCAGCCGTATCCAGCTGCAGCGGTTGTTTAGTCCTGCTAGCTGGAGCCCAGAGCAAATTTATCTAACAATAATGCTGATCTTTCTTTTTCAATTCAAAATTTTAAAACCCTTCACACTGATGTGAGGTAGGGTTCTGTGGTTCCTACGTGGTTCGTTTGGACTGCTCGGAGTTCAAGTCCTCTTTGTCACCCGAGTGGGTACGTTTCCCCAAATGTCATTTTCAAGCTGCTGCAGTTAAATAGTATTTTTTTTTTTTTGTCCTATTGAAATGTCAGCAGGTTTTCTCATGATGTAGAGAAAACTTTATTGGCCCAGTTGACTTCACATCTTTTCCTGCTGTTGTTCAGTCAAGCACATAAATGAATAAAACTAGTGTTGCATTCAAGAGAGAAATGATTGACTTAACTGTATTCAGCTACACATCATTAAACAGTTTCCTTAAATTTTACGCTGGTTTTGTCAAAATTGCAGAAATATTTTTCACTTCAAAACAGTCTTTATTAAACAAGCAATTTTTTTTTTTAAACTATTTACATTAAAATTATTTGCACTTAATTTCACACGCCAACATAGAAGGCATTAAAGTAAACCTGTGCTTTCTTATTTACACATCGACTTTACAATATTTCGGTCGTAATTAATTTATCAGGCTCACAAACACAAGCTGGCCAGTTGATGGCAAACTAGCTCCAGAACTACAGTCTAACCACTGATGCTGGCCTGTATTAGCGTGCACTCTCACCAGCTCAGGAGTCTTTGTAGTAGTTGTTAAAGTTGATGCGGAGAAGAAAATCCTCCAGATGGGGCTGGTAGCCTCTGTTCACCAGTTTTGTCACCACTGCAAGGGCAAAAAAAAAAGTTTCAAAAAGAAAAGTTGTATGTCAATTTGAGATTTACTTTGCCTACCCAGAATTTAAATGTGGATGCAAGAAAAGGTGACCTGCTGCGAAACAATGCTGTGAACGCACCTTTGAAAAGGAAGTGAGAGTAGTACTTGAAGGTGTTGTATGACTGCTGCATTGCAATGAAGCTGGGGTGCACTGCTTCCCCCTGCTGGCTTTCCCAGGGCTGCGTGATCAGCTGGGCCCGAAACTTGAGGATGAGACTAAAGATGCTGTGGATGATGTTCATGACCGGAGCTGCTTTCTCTGTTAGGAGACTCCTGCAGAGGTCAGGACAGGGGGAAGGTTTAAAAAAAAGGAGAGACAAGAAACCTCGACTTATTAGAAGGCATAGAATTACACAAACGAGCGTGATTCTGACAACCTTTCCTAATGAGGTTAAATCAGTCGAATTTAAACTTTGCCTCAGAGCCAGATGGAATTTTAATTAACTTCCAGAAAAGAAGGTTGTATTAATTTTACATGAAACGGAGAACAGCATGTTCAGTTTCTGTACAAACCTGGAAGAAAATCTTTTCATACTGTATTGTGAAAAAGAAAATCCTGACACATTAAATTCATAAATTTAACATTTAGAAGCTTAAATGGTGGTTAATTTGCTTTTTGATAACATAAGTAAATGTTCATTTTTATTAAGCTATAACCTGATCTCCTGTGGTATTTTTGGATTAGAGAGTTTTTACCCCAACCTGAGTGAATTTCTCTTATCACTTAATTTAACTAAAAACTTTGTGGTTAATGCAAATGGCACCAGCAGTGGACTGAGTGGTCATGGATTCTGGAGGAACTTTGACCTTCCAATAATTAAAGCCAAGGGGCTCATCAAGCAACTTACCTATAATACATAACCTTGTATCATGCCTATATTTACTTTATTTCTGATACTGGTTAACTTGTAGTTATTTTTAAGTTGAACAACTTCTATTAAAGGAAGACATTTTAGATCTCTCTGCAAGTGCCTGCTAGGGGGAGGTCTGCACACTCCCAGTGCTTTTCCAGTTTTCGTTTTTTAGGCAGAATTAACTAGAATCGGAGCACGGCTGCAGTGCCAATCCTCACCTGAAGATGGCTCTGTTGAGGTAGTCTGCATGTGTGCGGTGGATAGCGTCCAGGTCGCTGGCAGTGGCGAGCTTGGCTGTGAACTCGCTCCAGGACACTTGCAGGATCTGGTTGGCGATGTATCCCTGGATCACCTTGACAAAGTGCTGCATCTCATGCCTGTAGAGCTGCAGCTGGCGAAACTGCACCGAGCGACCGGCGCCTTTCACCAGCGCTGGGGGAAACAGATGTGATCAGTGCGGCAGGAAGATTCTGCCTTTCATCAAAAAATGGACACTTTCTCTATTTCCTGCATATGTTTCTTTTTTTTTGTCTTATGGAAATGCAGGAAGATTCTGCTTTTCTACAAAAATGGACACTTTCTCTAGTTCCTACATATGTTTCTTTCTATAAGTGGAACTCCTTGTCACGTTTGCAGTAAAACATCCTGTGTTATCAGCCTTTATCTGTAATCTAGGATACTAACTTGATATTTTTTTTCCTTAAGAATATCCATTTTTGAAGTCTGACATTCACTGATCGAAACCATCTATCCCACCAAAGCAGTTTGACAATGATCCCACTGGTGTGAGATGTGCTTTGCATAAATAAAACATAAAGGAACAGCAGCATCCCTCGCACTGAATAATTTATAAAGAGTGAAGCACAACATGAGTCTTATCTGGTCACCCCCACAGGTACGGTGTCGGCCGAGCTGGGCCCCGATCAAAAGCTCCCACCCTCTCACCTGTTCGCTTGAGGTGGAACCAGACCTCACGGAGGCTCCACACCATGTGCTTGAGCTGCAGCAGGAACGAGAACAGACGGTTGTACTTGTTCATGCAGCTGTCGGTGATGATGATGTTCAGCGGCCAGTCCACCTGGGAAACGTGGGGGAAAAGTGCAAAAAGATGTGTGTGAAAGAAAGAAATGACATGTGAAGCAGAGTTGGAGGGGGAAAAAAACAGGTGTGAGAAAGAGGAGAGAGGTGCAAGTGCAGAGATGTTGATAGAGGAGGTGAGAGGATGGTGATGGGAGGAAAAATGGGCAGAGACGAAAAGAGGAAAGAAAGAAAGCAGAACTCAAACAGGGAAAGTCATTAGAGGGATGACAAGGTGAACAAAGGAGACAGCCTTATTCACTGTAAATGTCATCCAAACAGATCCAACCTTCAATCAGAGCGTGAGCTTCAACCATACACGGCTGCTGGTTTTCCACATGCTGCTGTGTGTAATAACATGCTGTCACATTTAAGCTGCCTCTCCTGCTAAAATGAGCACATGCACACGGCCCGTTAGCTGCCTCACCTTGTATCGCAGCTCCAGACAGTTGAGAGAATCGGGGGCGTGTGGGTGGAAGGTCTCCGGGAGGAAGCGCAGGGCGAAGGTGAAATTACTGGCCAAGTGGGTGTCCCCATGTAAACTGTACTGCAGGGCTTTGTGGAGGATGGAATTCAGCACCAAGGGGGTCAGCAGCTCCCCGGGAGTCTGGCCACTGGCCAGCTGGGAGGAGCAAACATTGATATTAATACAGAAAAGCTCAAATGTGGACCCCTGCTGTTCATTTCCATATGCTGCCTTAAACACGACGGGTAGCCGATTGCAACAATTAGTTCGCTTTCCAGTTGAACATATTCTAATCAGTGGATTTGGCTGGTGGAGTTTGGCTGGGACGAAAAACCTTCTGTCTCATGAGCCGCCAGGGACACGTGCATGTAAGGAAACTCTGATAACTGTTGGAAACAGGCAGTAAAAAGAGACGCTTAAACAGTAATAAGTATCTTTTCTGATACTAATTTGTAAAAACCGCCGTGGCTCGTTTTGAGGATTTCCACGATCCCGCAGCCCTAATTTGCTTTAGAAATCATCAGATCAAATTACGCCTGTGTAGCCGTCACATCTGTGGTCCGAACATCCGTCAGGTTTCTCTTGCTGCACACTGAACATTATTTTTGGACCGGTGTCAGGCAGCAACGTTCTAAAGTCATACTGCCACCACTCAGTGCTTCTCTAATTGGAGGAAATGTTATATAAAACCTCACACTTCCTACCTTTTCAAAGAGCAGATCACTAAGCGACTGAGCAAACTCGCCATCCTCCATCAGCAGGAAGTGGCGCAGAGCTTCAAAATGTCTTTCCACTCCCAAATCAACAAAGAAGTAGTCCACCACTGCTTTGTTCACCAACGATACACTGGAGACACAAAAGAGGAGCTAAATAGATTCAGAGCAGCAAAGTTGCTAACTTACATCTGTGACAAGAGTCGTGAAGATGCGACACCTCTGATCTTTACAAAGGTTGGGACCAGGGTTCAATGGGAGTCCCTCGGCCCCCTTTAGGCTACTCCAGTTTAATTCACATTCATACAACACTGGGATTAAGGCTTCTGTCAGCAGGGAGGAGATAAAACAGTTTCCAAATCTCTGGCAAACCTCACTTTGTAGTCTGCACCCATAATATAAGTTTAAAGCTAAAATTCTTAAAAAAAAAAAAAAAAAAAAAAAAAAAGAAGAAGCCATTTTGCCAGACACAAAAGTTGAACTGCCAACTGTGCAGAAAACATTTAAGGTGCAGACTGGACTGTCTGGAGCTCTGATGGAAGTTAAAATACCAGAAAAGGATTTTGTAGAAGGGAAGCATTATGAATACGTTAGCCGAGGTCTGGAGTGTTGCAAAAAGTCAGACTTTAACAAAAATACACTCTCCCCTCCAATGTCATGCAACCTCCTTGATGGCAGACACCCACTGTGTGATGAGCGGGGCGGTGACAGAGTGTTTGATCAGAACTGGCAGAGAAACCATCTCGCTGAGTTGGACAGCAGTGGTGTCTGTGGCTCGCCGCAGCGTCGGGTCCATTGGGAGGCCCCAGGGCGCCCGGGTAACCCGCTTCAGGAGCTGACACTCAGGGGATGAAGCTGCAGGACAGGCAGAAGGAAAGGTGATGCTGATCAAATTATCACTCAGAAGAGTAGAAAAAACTTGACTAATTTTCACACAGGTCAACGAGAGGGGTGGGTCGGGCTGGATGCTGCGAAGAGGATCTGAAGCAAGAATGTGAACCCAGCAGCATAGAGCCTTCACACCACACACACAGAGTCTGCCAGGAAAACAGAACTCACAATTTCTTCAAGCATGACATGAGTGTTTAGTCGGTCGTGTGTGTTTTCTGAATGTAATTAGATCATCCTCCAGACTAAATCTGAATAACTGCTATTGAGGCGTTCCCAAAGTATGTTCACAAAAACTGGTGACGTTTTAGACTCTGCGTTGACATTAAAGCTATTCCGGTCATTTTGCCGATGCTCAAAGCAACACCGCCGAAAATGGACTTCTTATTTTGATCAGCGGAGTGCAAAAATGTATTCAGTTGAGCAGATAGAGATTGATTTCTTGGAAACCCTGAAAGCTGGCGTGAATAATGAGAGCATGGCTGAACAACACACACAGTAAAAATACAAGACACGGCTCTAGTGAGCCATGATGCATCGCACCTGAACGCAAACCAGACTTAATACCCTCGTGAAATGTCACTGCTTTTAATGCAGCCCCCGTGGCTGCTGATGGGAGTAAATATTTAATAGCGTCTGCAAATAATTCACCGCTGAGCATGTTTAATTTACACGGACTAAGCTTCACTGCAGTGTGGGCTTTTTATTTACATGAAATTAGTTTCAGCATACTTACAAGATTTTCAAAGTCAAATTATTTCTGAAAACAAATGCAACAGTCTGCAGCTGAACTGCTTCAATGTTTTCCACACTTTTTCCCCCCCTTTCATGGCTGCCAGTGCATGAAGAATGACTATAAACTATAAACTGCCTTCTTGAAATGTGGTAGAATTCTAGTGAGCGTGAATTTGTGATATGCACTTGCCCTGCAGCAGGTTTTAAACTAACCCATAATGTCGTAGCAGTCTTCATAGTGTTCCACCTCGTACTGGTCAGACAAAGCCAGTAGGTAGTCCTGCTCACACTGAGGTTTGTCTCCAGGGGACAAACCACAGCCTGCTGGACCCAAGCCCTCCACCAGCTGCTCGCCAACGCCACCTGACTTGGAGCCTAAAATGAGATGTAACACAACTGCTTTAACATGCATACAGTACATAAAGTTGACATCAACACGCCCAAAAACAGTTTGTACCTTTAAGCAATAACTACAAAAGATGATTTAAACAGATTATAGCTGAGTATCACCTGAAAATGGAAATGACATCGCTACTCTTTAAAAAGGTCATAATATACTGTCTTGATCTCAGTAAGTGCTACTTAAGTGTAACTCAGGCTTAAAAAAGTGTGTGTCACTTATCATTCATTATTGTTACCGTCTCTGTTGTCTTCCATCTGCTGCTGATCCTCACTGCTTTTTCCCTTAACCACACATCCGACTCCCAGCGAAGAGTCTGATGAGTGGCCGTAAGCGCTGCCTGGCAGTGCAGAGGCTTGCGGCTCCTGGCCCAGAACCACACAACCCACCCCCAGAGTAGAATGAGAGGCGTGCCCATAGCTGCTCCCAGGTAGTGGTGATGGAAGAGGCTTGGACACCAAACATCCAACGGCCAGCTTCGAGTCTGAGGAGTGACCATAGACGCTGCCAGGAAGAGGATGATGCTGGGGCTCGTCTCCAGAAACGACGCATCCGACCCCCAATGCTGAGTCAGAGGAGTGACCGTAAGAGCTTCCAGGAAGAGGAGACAAAGTGGTTTCAGGTCCAGACACCACACAGCCAGTCTGTAGGGTGCAGTCTGAGGCGTGCCCGTATTTACTCCAGCGGGGTCTTTCTTTAGGTGTGTTTGACACAAATTCTCCTACTTTGATATTAGCGTCAGAGGAATGACCAAAGATGCTGGGAGATGGAAGAGGAGCGTCCACATCCGACACGTTTTCACCCACTTTGATACGTGAATCAGAGCTGTGGCCATAAATGCTGGCAGAGGGCAGCGGGGTGGCCACATCTGAGACGTTTTCACCCACTCTGATGTGCGCATCGGAGGCGTGACCGTGGACGTTCGGTTTACGCAGAGGAGCAACAACCTCCGAAACATTTTCGCCAACTTTAACATGGCCATCAGCAGCACTATAAAAAATACGAGGAGCATCAAGATCTGAGACAGGCCCTCCAGTGTTGATGTGTGAATGGATCCCAGAACAAGACTGAAGAGCAACAAGTGGACCAAGCGGAGCTCTGAAGTCGTAGCCTGCTTCCTGTGCTCCGAGACGCGCCTCAGGTGGGTCGGAGCTCATCTCCTGTGCGTCAGCGTTGTTCTGTCTGTCGTCAGACAGCAGGACGGGCTCCAGCGTCAGGGGATTCTCAGCTAGACGTGACGCAGAATCTAATTTTACATTCTCTACTGGCTGCTGTTCAGGCACATCCTGAGATTCCTGTTAAAAGAAGATACTGATGAGACGATACACACTTCCTAAACTGATGATTACTTGAGGGGAAAAAAAGGAGTAGAAAAAAAAAAGTTAAGTTTTCACACCATATTTGGCAATGGTACAGTCTGTGCTGGTAGAACAGATGGCATTATCTCCATAGGCAGTCTTTCCTGGCCTGAAGGGTTTTTCTCAAGCATTTCCTGCATGAAAAGCATGAGAGATTTAATTTGGCTGGGTTATAAAGTATATCATTCATTTTCTTTCACTCCTGTTATTACAAACTTGTATCTGCAGCCCGTCATGTTTAAAGAACTGAGCTCGAGCTTCATCAAGTCTCATTCGCTGCACACGCCACATGGCCCGTCTCTCCCTGCGAGCTGCTTCCTCCGTCAGACGGCTGTACTGGGCAATGAGCTCCTTCCTACCGTTTGAAAAACAAATAATTTAGCAGAGATTAATACAGAATAATTTGCAGGAAACGCGTGCCTAATTGAAAAGCCTGATTTGATGAACAACAACAAACAATAACCAATCAGCTTATCCTTGTTGCATCAGTGAATTACTATTGTTTCCAACACAAGGATGAGAGCCTTCTACAGAAACCGACTAATTTTAAAACAAAGTTACCACCAGAGAGAAATTTGTCCTGATTAGAATTTGAATTTCTCTCAATCAATGAAACCGTCGTCGTGCTCCACTATGCTACTGCTAGCAATCATGTATTGCTTGACTGATGCAGATATTTTCCTGCCAAATTCATGCCAGATACAATATTTGGAAAAAAAGCACGGCCACTTAAACCTCCCATACAGACAGCTTCGATGTGTGTTTGCGCCAAGTCAACAATGTCCTCTGAATCTAATAAAACCGTCACAGTCGGACCTGGCTCTCTCTTCCAGCTGCTCCTCCATAGCGTGCAGTCTCTTCTCTCTGTCTCTCACTTCTCTGGCAAAGCCGAAGTCATCATCTTCCTGTTTCTTCTTGGCGGCGCTCCGCCACTGGCACACAAACACACCGTGCTGCATTTTAGTTTACACTAATTAATCTTTTCTTATAATTTTTCCTGTTTGATAAATGCAATGATGGGATGTCTATAGGCAATATGTTAAAAATAAGTGAGAGGCACAACTTAAAATGTTAAAGCCCATTAATTTTAAATGAAGAAAGTCAACAACCATCACATGATTCATCTTCTTGAATTTGCAGGCCTTGTATAATATTATGATTCAGCTCAAGTAAGTACTTTAATCCACAATCTTTTCTCACTCTTACACAGAAGTCATGCATTTTTTTTTAAAATCCCTGTTCAAAGGGACAAAAAAGTAATTATGTTAACGAGTCATGCGCCACAGAAACAAACATAATGACTTGTCGTACCTCTTGTTGATGTTCCAGCTGCTGTTTCATCTCCTCGAAAAGCTCCCTTTTTCTGGCCTGCTCAGCCAGACGCTGTGACACCTGCCGCCCTACGGGAGTCAAGAACAGTTGGCTGCTAACTGTGCAGACGTACACACCTCTCTGACAAATAAGCCTAAATGCACACATGCGCGGAAGAGGAATGTAGAACATCTGCATGTTCTTAAGGTGTTCATGAGTTAAATGATGTGACTGCTGATTAGATTTCACAGTACAGATGAATGCGTGGAGGTGAAAGAAGCTCTTCCACTCAAGAGCCAACAGGTGAGCGCTGATAACACACTGAGGGGAACCATTTTGTTAATGTATCCTTAGAAGCACATGGATGAGCGAATACATCCAGAGTTCTGCAGAAATCACACCAACCACGGATCGTCTCCAAGGTTTTGGCTGCCGACTCCTTGACCTGATTGATCAGTTCCTGGCGTGCCTGCTCTGCTCGCTGTGCCTTACAACAGACAGAAAATACATTTTTATCAACAAAGATCCATCTGTGTGGCCTATACATCATCACTTGTCATGCAGCTCTTGTCAAGCAAGGCCAGCGGTGGGGACAATATAACCAAAACGAGGTTGTTAAATCAAGCAGCGCCTGACTCCCTGCAGAAAATCTCACTTAAAGCAGACCAACATCATCATAGACTGTGTTCTACTGCAGTAAAAAAACAAAACAAAAAAAAACAAACACAGCATACTGACACCTCCATGTTCAGACCTAGTTTTTATGTCTTAAAATCCACCAGCTAAGACCCTTTTATGCTTATGTTGACAACCAATATTTGCTGCAAATAAAACAAAAAGACTTTTCCTTATAAATATGATTGAAATATATCCTATTACAGGTAAGGACAACGTAATTGTGTCTCAGTACTTGCTTCTCCCTGCTGGTGGCGCTGTGCTTAGCAATCCTCTCGAGGCGTCCTCGGTACACGGCACACTCCTTCTCGATCTCCTCCACCTCCTGCAGAGAGAAGGTGACGGCGATGCGAGGCACCGGCAGCTCTGACGAGCAGACGTAATGCTGCGGACGCAAATATTTGTGTGTTTCAAAGTCAGAAGTGATTCAGAACAGCACACAACAATCCCATTTATCATTCAACTAAAGAGGCCACACCAGATAAAGAAATGAGTTCACAGAGGAATAGTTACAGGCTGCCAATTAGTCAGGAGCAGGAGGCCTGTGGGTCAGGTCAGTGAGGCCAAGGCGTTACATCAGGTACAGAATAAATCAAGAGGAGAGTCTGGCAGAAGTTTGATATGATTACATCAGGCCCAAATGGCTGCAATTTACTGGAGGTTTTCCACTGACATGCAGTCACTGTTCCAGAGGAGGAGTAATTTAATGCACATAGGAACACTCAGGCCGTTTTTAAAGGCATTTTTCTGCTGGTAATAACTTGAACTGAAAGCTTCACTCTTATATAAAGTAGAATAAAATGAGGAGCACTTCTGCTGATTAGTGCAATTACTCGGCCATTAAACTGGAATTACAGTGCACGGGGTGCAGAGTGCTCATCTCACATCAGAAGTCAAGACTCGTGTTTTTTATTTTAACTAAATTAATTTTTAGATGCCGTGAATGCTCACTTTATGAACGACACTGCTAACTTTAAAATGTATCTATAACTGCGTTAACCTTTGATTTTTACCCCCCAAAATAATTGATTATTTAATTAAATAGGGATAAATCATATAAACATTCCACATTACAAGAAAATTAACACATATTACAAAATGCAAAATAAATAGATGGTATTTTACAGCTTCTATTCAATATGCTTCATTTCCTTTTAAATCTGCTTGTATTGTCTGTATCTATTTATATGTGCTTCAACTACATCGCGAAAGTGTAAAATCTACAATAAGTGCATTGTTTTGCAAGAGCTTTGCTCTTCTGTGGAGATTACTATTGATTATTTGTTCCAGGCGGAATATAAGGTGGTGCCGATCTATGTATCTCATCTGAGCAAGAAACACAGATAAGAATGACTAAAATAAAATCACTCCATGGAGCTGAAACCCACCTGCGGGCAGCAGATCTTCAGCAAGTTAATGGTCTTCCCGCAAACGTACACGTCGTTGGCGAAGTGTCTCAGGAAGAGGGGCACGCAGTCTTCCACATCTTTTGAAATCAGAGTGTAGCCATGGACCCAGAAGTGTTTGTCTGCAGAAATCCATCACACACACTCACATATGGTTCCACAATCCAAACCAAGTTGCTTAAAACGTCATCTAATGCTCCTACTAGCAATACAACACATTCACACCTTAAGCACCAAACGCAGTGGCTGAGTATTTGTCAGGCTGCAGGCCTGGCCTAAAAACTTTTCTTTATTTGTATGACTTACTGAGCATGGCAAAACTCTGACCGCTTGAATTAACACTTGGAATTTGTCTGCCGCTTAGCTCGGTGATCCTGAGCGAGAAGCATAAGCGAACATGAATGCTGTGAGCTTCTGCAGCCCTTTACAGAAAGCCCGCGGCTTGCCAAGAAAGCTTAGCCGTTGATTGCTTCCCCAGCCAGCAGACTTCGAGGAGAACAATGACATTTGTGCGTCCTCCAAAAAAAAAATGCTAGAGTCGGAAGTGCAGATGTTCGCTGCGGGAGCTGATGAGGTGTAGCAGATGAGCACATTTATTTCTAAGTGAGACATTGCAGAGGTGATGCCCTGACCTTGAATGGAGCCACGCGCAACATTTATAAATGTTTAATGATCTTTATAAAAATTATAACTGTGCACTTCTGATGAAGTAGCTACACTTTGTTCTGGGGGGTGGGGGTGATTCGATCAATCACTCATTATTGATTTATTAACTGCGTGTGTTGAAAATAGCAATTATTGTGATTTTAAAAATAATGACAATTTCCAAAAGGTTTTTCCAAGTTCCTGCTAAGAAGCTTCTTAATTTAATAGATTAATTAAACAATAAATAGCAGTCATGTAATCTTAAAAGCAACTGCTCTATTAACTGTTTAATGACACAGTTCTGTCATTTTAACTAAAGCTGCTTAATTAATGTGTAACTCCATTATGTTACAGCAAATCAAATAAATAAGCACATTTATGGGCCCACAAATGTGAAAATCCCATTTTCATTACATGAAAAGTAATTTGGGTTTGATAGAGCTTTTCTAAGTTTACATTTGTTAATTTTTTTATTAGCCATACGGTCCTGCAGTGATAGTTAACAACATACATGGATTTAAATGTTCTAATTTGGAAAGTTTTGGTCTTTGCAGCTGAATAAAATATTGCATTAATCATACTTTATGATTTTTATTCATAAAATTGTTATTAAATATTAACTGCAATAACAATATTTTCTAGAGTTCAGCTCTGACTCCGGCTGTAATAAAATCTATTCATAGATGCTTCTGCAGTTCAGACAGGTCTGTATTAATGTCCTCTTGGTGGACAACCTAGCATCTCAACTGGTCCTCTCAACTTCAACATGGAGGTCCTTAGCTGGAACAACTGAAAAATGATTTCAGTGAGCCCAGAAGGGAAATTACATGAGAATAAGAGGAAAATGCAATTAATTTCTGTCCTCTAGAAGATGTTTGGTGACCAACTGTGCAGAGATGGTTCTGTTCCCTACCACTGGGAGATCTTTTTACTTCCGCTTTTTATAATCCTATCGCTACATGACATACAGTAAGTAGACAACAAGGCTGAAATAAAACCTTTTTTAACATTCAGCTTTCTTTTCATTGTTTGAACACGCGGACTGGACCAGACGGTTTATATAACCAAGAGTGTGACTCGTCTCACCTCTGAATCCCAGATACTCCTCATTGACCTGGATCATGAACTCTCCATAAACATCTCGAAACACACCACTATACACCCAGTCAGACACAAACCTGTGTGAAGACAGGAAAAAAAACAAAAAAACAAACAAACAAAAAAATAAAATAAAAAAAAACACACTCAGTCCCAGGAACCCCAGTAAAATAACCAGACTGTTTTCTTTCAGGACCATTTTTTAGCAGTGACTGACCGTGTGTAGGGTTCACAGCTGGTCTTCAGCAAGGACAGCAGGACCGGGTAATTCTCATTGCTGCAATTATTCTGCGCTTCGTTGTACAGGTAGGACAACAGTTTAACTCCCTGAGGAAAAACACATGGCAAACTGACAACCCATCTGACAGAAACACAGCCACCATGGCTGACGTATTGCTGTTCACAGATAAAAGGATGCTCACCACAGGGAAGGTGGTGTGACCTGCACCCACGGGCCCGTCCACGCAGCAGAGTTCTGACAGGTACCTTTGATGGAAAGACAGCAACCAGTCTGAAGATGTTTTGATTCAGGACTCGATCTAAGCTCGGGTTCGGGTGTGATGTTTGTGACACAAAAGAACACGAGTTGTCCTCACCTCAGCTGGCGGCCCACTTTGCGGAAGAGGAAGCCGATAGTCAGCAGACTGAGCGTGGGGGGGGTGCTCAGAACACAGGCCCTGTAGTAATGCAGGTACTTGCGCAGCCCACCTGTAAAAGCCTTGGAATAACATACAGATTGTGCTCGTGAAATATTTCGCCTTTTAAAGCCTAAAAGCAAATGTAATATTGAGCCACCCCCGTGTTTATTCTGAAGAGGGGAAAAACAGCCAAGCATCCCAAGGTCAGGTCAGTTCCTCCAAATGATATTCTTAGCATAAAGATGATTCAGCAATAAGAACAAGAATGCATCCTTTAATTATCATCCAAAAAAATGTCATTACAGAGACCAAGACCCAGAGAGATGTACTTTACAGAGCCCAGGCTGGGAAATTACAGTCTAACACTTATCAGTAATAGAGTTGTGCCAATTACACCAGGTTACATCATATTCTGTTTAAGCAAAAAAAATGAAAACGAGAATGAGATTAAAAGGTGTAATTGCTTGTCTGCATGACAAAAATGCTTTCCTAAATTGTTTAAGATTTACAGATTTTTACCCATGGAGAAAAGTTTCAGCTATCAAATAATAGAGAAGAAATGTAAAAAAAAAAGAGAATATTGTCATTTAGATAGATAAAAATGAAAAAGGAGGAAACAATACACTGGAGATACCAAGAGGATCAGCAAGACAGGGATGAAAATAAGAAAAACAGATGAACAAA
Source organism: Arothron firmamentum (assembly GCA_016586285.1). Classification (NCBI taxonomy): domain Eukaryota; kingdom Metazoa; phylum Chordata; class Actinopteri; order Tetraodontiformes; family Tetraodontidae; genus Arothron; species Arothron firmamentum. The sequence goes on from BJFM01000857.1 coordinate 505,308, forward strand.
TATTTGAATAAGACAAACATCAGGAATAAAGACTGAGATTCTGAAAAAGGAAAGCTCTTATGATGACTTGGACCGCATGTTTTTGTACTTCTGTAATTTTAGTCTGCTTATTTATTCTGCTTATTTCATGTTTTTCCAGCAACATCTAGCATTTCTTGCCACTGGTTGTAAAAACCTTGGCCATCATGTCAGCCATTATGTCATTTTGGCCAATATAATGTAATTGCTGTTTCTGTGAAAAGAAGTATTCTTATCTAAATTTAACTGATGACAAATGACAAGAGGCGGGTGGGATGTGGAGCCTCGCGGCTGTAATGATGATAATTGCTGCACATACCTGGAAAACTAAGCCTTTTTTGTCGGTGCTCTGCAGAGAAAAGTGGCTGAGCCTCAAATAGTGCGTGCCATACTGGGCCAGCTCCACCAGAAGACGAGACATGCTTTCTGGAGAGGCACCTGACACACACACGCCAGGCCTGACGTCAAACTGAACACTCTGAGAAAGAGATGATATATTTACCAAAGGTGGAGAAAACACAATAAATAAGTGGAACACGTAACATCCAATAAAACAGCCCTGCAGCTAGGACCGACTTTGTAAAGCTTATGATATTACGTTCTGGCCGAGACTTCCAAAGAGTTGCCTCTGTAGTGATTTCTTCAAGCTTGGGGCGTTATTATATTAGACTGCGATATATAGAGTATATTATCAGGTATTGTGTTGTCCTTCCCATGGTTGTTTTATGTGGACTGGGTACAAAGATCTGGACAGCATACTTCTGGGGAGGACAATAATAAAATAACTCCAGCTCAACACTCCCAAATGCCACAGCTACAAAAAGGATCTGTTTCATAACAAAACTTCTGCAGAAGTTTTGTCTGATGCAGGATTATCATATTAAACAACATCAGATTGAAGAAAGACTTCATTATTTCATTTTACCTCAAGCAAGAGCCTGTCATATTCATAATAGCTGTGCTGAGACAAGTGAACCATAGGGAGCAAACTACTTCTGTCAATTTTTCAACAGAATATCATTGAAATGGAAAACAATTTCAAAGAATAGAATGGTTATGTTGGGATTTGCTATTGCATAAATGTTTTTTATTTTGTAGAATTCTCTGGAATTTAAATAAAGTGTTACGCAACAGACTTTAAACAGAAACTTCAATTAGTCACCACTTTTTGTTGTAGTTCATAGCACATTTATGTTCTTTGATCACCCACACACACAGTTTGATCTGGAGAGAAACCCCCAGAAGGAAACATCAGCTGCGCTGACTGGTTTTGAAGAGGCTGGAAAAGCGTCGCCTACCTGGTTGAGAGGGAAAGTGGTGGACGCCACTCCAATTAAGACATTCAGGAGATCAGACACCAGCTGAGCCTGTGAGTCCAGGGGCAGAGGGACCAGAGGTGAAGGTGTGCTGGTGCTGACCACCCTCATCTGCGCCTCACATAGCTGATAAAGATGGTCAAAGGCCTCCCTGCCTCCTTCGGTTAGATACAGAGATTCTCTTTTTCCAGGTGGGCTTGTGGAAAAAATAAAGTGATTCTTAAAAGGATTTAATGAGACATTAAATCATAAATTCCATAATTATGAACAAGTGGAGCTGTATAGTACACTGCAGATGCAAGAGGCTGCATTCTGATGATTAAAGGTGCTTCATCACCATCAGTTGACAGTTTGAAGCAACTGCTTGATTGGCTGCTGATATGAATGCCATTAGGTTGATTAGCTAACATTGCGTCAGTCAACCATTTTTTAATATATGAATTAATATAACAATATATGAATCAGACAGCATCCCGTACTGATACTGGATCAGTGTATAAACACACACTCAGGTGTTAATCAGGACTGTGTGGATTTTTTTTTCTTCCTCTAAAAACATATTGAGAATTAACTTAAAAAACAAATTAAAAAAAATAATAAGGAATTTGAATGTGATTTTAATGATTGTGGTCAAATCTTTGAAAGAGTTGCTGTAACGTACCAGCCCACAGACTCCCAGCAGCGGCGCTTTCCAGGCTCGAATGTGCGAAGAGCTTCCCACATGTCAACATCCGGGAGAGGGCTTGGCTCTGATTGGGAATCTGGAGTTAGGTTGGAAGCTGACTGGAAGCCTTCATCTTCTGACTGATCCAATGTGGAAGGGACCTGCACAGACAACAATTAATGACAGCAACACTGGAACCAAACCAGCAGATATCAAGTGTAATCATTATATAGTTGCATACCCTGATAGCTAGTCCAGTTACATCAATATTACTGGGAACAGGCGGTAGGTCCAGTCTTATATCTATATCTGAAGTGCGAGTGTGCTGCAGCGCTCCAAACAGTGTCAGCCTGGTGTCCCTCTCAAATCTTTCTTCTGCTCCCAGTTTAGTCTTCAGACCCAGCAGTCCGGTTCCTGGAGGGGCATCCATCATCCTCTGAGTTAAGTACATGCCCTCCAAAGATCCCCATTCCTGCCCGCAAACTAAGCCCCACGACTGGGCTTCTAGTCTCTGCAGCTCCTCGCTCTGATAACCCCATGGTTCAGGTCGTCGCAGCACGGGCCTCTCCCGCCTCATGTAATCCATGCTAAAAGAGGCTGGGGGAGGTGGCATCGAACCAGCCAGATGAACCAGAAGATCAAGGACTGCATCAACTTCCTTTAGGCCAGATGATGCTCCTTCTTGCAGCCTCTCCAACTGCTCCTCCAGCCTCTCTGCTTCTTCTCTGCATCCTGCCACACGCAGGTCAAAGCATATCATCAGGACTTTGTTTCTTGGTGGTGTAGTAGCTGTGGCACTTGGTCTTGGGACAGAACCATTGGTGCCATTTAGAAATATTTTGGACAATAGGACACCATAGGCACACTTCTTAAAAGCTCTGCGGAATCCTTCCCTTGAAACTCCCCCCAGAGCACGCCGCTTCCACGAAACCCGAGACAGGCTGGAGTCACAGAGAGCACCCATCAGCTCAGTAATACTGGTGTTGTTGATGGGGGTTTTGGGATTGATCAGGGTCGTGTACATGGCGATTGTTTCCTTCGCCTGTGTGGGAAACAAATACTTTCTCTGTCATTAAAAAAATTGATTTACATCATGTTACAGAGTACACTGCGAAAGCATTAAAATGACATATGTGGTTCAACAAAAGTTCACATTTCACATAAATATACTTGTAAAAGTTACCTACATAGAAAATTCACCGGAATAGCTAATGTGTAGCAGCTAATGTTAGCCAAACATTACGCAATGGCTGCGTGTAAATTAGCTACCAACATTATTATCAAAAGCTAGATCGAACAGGCAAATCCTCCAAAAGCAGAAATAAGTCTCATAGAACAACTTACAGATTATGTCACAAAATACACAGATGCCAAGGGACTTCTTCCTTTGCATGCTAACGATTCATGCTAGCTAACGTCCCCGTGTATGTAGTTACTCCTGTTTAGCTACAGTGTTCAGCTATTTCAACGCAGCGGTTGCCAGTAGTAGCTCTTATTATCTGTAGAATATTTTTTCCACAATATTAATGTTAGATTTCTAACTAGGTTCTCTTATCGGTAGTAAACAGCTAACTGGACATTCATTCATCCACAGTATGCCGCGGGTTACAAAATTAAGCTCCGCCTACTTTAAATCTTATTGGACGAGCACAAGCTTCGCCTCCTTGATTTGATGTCGAAAATGACTACGCTCATTGGTCAGGCGTTGTTGACAGTCGCTTGAATTGTTTTGCCTTGTATGGTGCTGCGTTCAAGAGATGCAAGAATAAACGGAAATACTACCACAATATTACAACAATAAATATAAATACTTGGTTTGGACGTTAACAAGACCACTAAATAAAGGTACGCTTTACTTCAGTTTAAGAACAAAAGAGAAATATGATTCCACAAAGATAAAACTTCTATCATATCAATGCTGACGACAAATCACAAATGTAATTGTGTATTTAAATCAAGAATTACAGTATATAAACTGGAGTGTTACAAATGCAGAGAATGATTTAAGGTTATGGTTAACATAATGCATCAGTCCAAACATACTGAGTATTTCGTCTTAATTACATGACCACAAATAATACCCCCCCACCACCGTTTGTTTTTTTAATACTTTAATATCTGTTTGAAACAACACTTTAGATTAGTATGAGAAGAGTAATCTCTTTACAGCCAACAGCAGATCTGTCTTGTGATATTGTTTGGTCACACTGCTGCTCAGGACTGAATCAAAACTACTCTAAATTCAAGTAATGTAGTTGTTAGTCTGTTTAAGTGCAAGCCACCCTGACAAGATGCTTTAATTTGCTCTTGGGTGATTGCTGAGCTCAGTGAGCCCTAGAATCTGTTGTTGTCTTTTAAATAATTCATCAGACCCACTGTTTAAAATGACACCACACACCAACACCCTTTCTTTTTTTTCCCCAAAAAGTTCTCCTCCCCCACTTCTTCCCCCAGGGTGGGAGAAATCAAAGCTAAATCTCATTAAGTTTGAGACTTGTGGAAGTGAAATACAACCTGCTGGTAAAGGCGGCCATGCTCCCCGCTGAAGGAGAAGCCGGCTGCTGCGTGTGAAGCTTTCCATGTAGGAAAAAACAAGGAGACAAGATGCAGATTTTAACCCAATTTCTTGTAAGAGGCCTCGAAAAGAGGCCAACTCAATAATATTGCGGGGAAGCATTTGCATTGTTGTGAGAGGTATGATTATTTATAGAGATCATGCTTCCTGCAGTGCGCAACAATGTTGACTCCTAAAATGATTAAAACAGCATCGCTCATAGATGTGAGAGTTCCCCTTGCTTCAGTGGTCACCTTTCCAGTTGCTCCCTCTTTCTACATCAATGATGTGCTTAGCAGGAAGATGCCCCGACTCTGGGTTGTTGATATTCGCACCCTTGCCTCTGAGTTTAAGCATTCAAACGGGGGCAATTTCATCCTTCATCTTTCTTTTTCCAATTTTGCTCAGGGCTGTCAGGACTTAATTGTTTTTCAGCCATTTTTCAACATTTACTCACTGGTGACAGTTGCGCTGTGCACCCATTTACATTACCAACACCCATTTCATGATGCTTCTAGTCTGCCGTCTGAGCCGCGTGACAGGACCCTGATGTGAGCGTCGGCTATCATGGTGCGAGATACACACTAGGGCCGATGCCATCAAGAAAGTCATTAGAGGTCATAATGTGCACAAATATTTCAGAGAAAACTGTCATGTTCCATCACAGACACCCATAAAGTGAAGGGATGGGTAGAGAAGGATCATATTCTGTTCTTTCTGCTTGTGCGTGCACTCGTCAGGGCATGTGAGGTAAATATATATCAACTTCATATATCAGTGAACTAAGTAAGACCACAACAATAAACTGGGTACCTGCGGCGTGGCGAGCATTACTCCATCACTGATTGCGACTCATGCACTATTCATGGAGGTGCAATTTAAGCAAATCGATATCTGAAAGAAAGACAGCAGCTGCAAAGGGGGGGGTTATACGTCTCTGAGTTTATTCACGGAGGAGTGGATGATGAAACCTGTGGAGAACGTTCCGTCCTCACATGTAAAAGCATGTTCCTGCACAACCAGAGCAGGACAAGGGTGGGAAATCTCAGCTGCCTTGGATGGGGAGGAAAACTTGGCGATGGACCTGTAGTGAAAAGGAGGGTCCCAGGTTCTACAGCACATTCACAATTTCCCAAATTAACAAAAAATATCTCGACAACTGCACACACATTTTTTTATCTTTTGTTTTGTTTTTTTGTCCTAGGACTCAATGCATAGGGTTATACAATTAGAATACAGCATTTCAACATGTCTTACAAAGGTTTATATGGTATAGGAAACAAGAAAATTAATAAAAATAACTGCACAGCAGTAAGAAAGATCATTTGTCGAGTACAGATAGTCATTGAGTCAATACACAATATGGAACAGCTTTGAAACACAGGGAAAACACCAGTGGGACAATTTTTGAACTATATTCAATCTACATAGTATAATTCTGAGTTCTGAATCATTTTGGAATGTTTTCAAGGGAAACCCAAATCACATTGGCCACTGTTGTACATGAATTCAATTTGGCCTTAGCCACCATAGTCCTACTAAGCACACACCACAGACACCCGAAGGAAATGCACACACGGAAACTGCAACCATTTATTTAAAAAAAAACAATCAGGAAAATAAAATCAAAAATGAAATGTATTCAGCCTATTGGCACGTAAACTGCCGCAGCACAGCATCTAGCATTTTAGACAGCACACATAATAATCACGATTCCAAATACATTGCTGTGTCTATAGCACTATTATCATCATTATCACCGAGATTACCAACAGAATAATTTAGAAACAATATATATATATATATATATATTTATATATGTATGTATGTATGTATGTATGTATAATCCTATTTAATAATAAGGCACAGTTTTGGTTAAAGAAAGGCTCTGAAAGAAGCTTCTTGCATCAACTCTGTCAGTAGAGAGGAGTCAGCAGTAAACAATAGCAGAGACAAGGATGGAGTCTGCAGTTGGCATGCAATTAAGATCAAAAGCCTCTCCTGCTGATTCCATTATATAGAGTGCCACTCTGCACTGGGCTGAGCGGGCAGTGCCAAGTGCTGTTGGTCAGGATGCCAGGGTGCCACGCTGAGATGGCAGGCAGGCAGGCAGGCAGGCAGGCTTGAGGTCCACGCAGACCCCTTTCTAGCCAAGGCAGAAATCGTTAACATTCTCAGGTCTCTGGAGCTTTTTTTTCTTTTCTTTTTTTTTATCACGCTCTGTCAACTACAGGCATCCATGATCAGGTACACGGAGCACAATTTAAATCATCTGTCAACAGCAGAACCTGTCATTTACAGATGAGAAGTGGTGATGGTTAATAGCGCAAGAGATGAGACTCGATCCTACCCTGGTGACACTTCAGCTCTGACACTGACAAAGTAATATCTCAGTTACTATAACATTTATGTACATGATTGATCCTCACTGACATTGTATAAAGGAAAAAAAATATCTTTTGCACATAACATTAAAGTACCGCCAGTATCTCTCACAATAATAAACATCAGCATCAGCCTATTTCAGAGCTTCAGAGGCAGAATGCTTGGTGGGTATTAATTGGAATGTACTTAAAAAAATGGCACGACAAACCATCAATTATAACAAAGCAATCAATTTGGATTTTATAACATATTGCTAAATTGCTACTGTACGCTAATGCATTTCATAAGCTAATGCAAGTGCCCATTGTGGCTCATGTTGTTTTATTATTGCAGGGTTTTAATGTGTGTCGACGCGGCTAGATGGCAGATTCTGAAGCGAAGAAAAAGGAATGTCTAACAAAGACAACGTCTGGAATAATTTATTAAATGAAATGTTGAAACAAATTGTACTTCTGTGCTTCAGTTAGATCGGAATGTTTCATGTCACTGTACAATAAAGGGAGAGACTGTGCTGTTGTAGACCACAAGCACAAATGGCAATTCAGTTTAAAGCAAATCCAAGTCAAAAGCAAATGATTGACCGCAAAACATTTCGGTAATTACATCTGACCTGTCAGTCACATGAGCCTGTAGGCAGCTGGATTAACCAGTGTCCTTGTGAGGACCCTTTGGTCTCCGTCATGGAGCTCAGAGTAAGCGCAGGTTCCAGTGTGTCACCAGAAACGAGGATTAAAACGACAGAAAGGCGTCCCTTTGCCCTCACGCCTGACCCTAGGCACCCTGTGTGTGCACACGCATTTCTACACATTCACTCAATTTAAGTAACACGCACTTTTGTTCACGTTGTGGTTCACACGGAAATCTACGCACACACAGGCTAATAAAAACACCATCCCCACCAGAAGGTGATCCATTTAAAAAGATTTTTTTTTTTTTTTTTACCTTATAAAGCTTTTCGCATAAAGACTGCACGATAAAAAAAATATATAATACAATTCTTGAAACCTTTTTCTCCACAGAAAGAAATTGAACATCTGATTATCTCCTGTGCCAGTGTGCCACGGAGGGGCTTAATTCTCGGAGAGGTGTACCGCACTGCATTGTGGGAATAATATTCAGTGAAGCATGAATGCGTGCAGACCTTCAGGGTTTGGCAAGTGAGCTTTAAGGCGTACCTCTGACAGTGTTACCATCACTCTCCTCCGCTCCGTGCATTCTATCAGCATTTCATTTGTCCCTGTTATCAGTACCAAGAACAGTCCCAGGGCAACAACGTGCAATACTCACAAGTCCCAAGTCACTTTTGCTTATTTGCATGTGTAATTCTGTATATGAAAGTAAGCCCCTGTAGTCACTGGCAGTATCCTATGATGCCCCCCACCCACCCACCTCCACCTCCACCTCCACCTCCACCTCCACCTCCACATGGTGGGTTAGAGATCAGTCACTTTGTTTTCCAGGGCCGCCGCTATCTGCTGGAGCCGCAGGGTCAGCTGTTTACTCTGGGCAGCCGGGTCCTCATCCAGGGATGCGATGATCTGAAAGGGAGAATAGGAGATGAGAAGAGAAGAGAAACGGGAGAGGGGGTGATCATTTGGATGGCGGAGGTTCAACGGGGAATCTGAAGGAAACAGGCCGAGGACGACAGAGAACAAGTGCAGGACCAAAAGAGAAAAAGAGGAGGTGGAGGAGGTGGAGGAGGAGGAGGAGGAGCATGAGGAGGAGGGGAAGGTGTTGCTGGACATCCACCGTCACGTCATAACAGCCGTTATTGTTTGCGAGGCCCACTTAGGGGAGACTGACAGCCCCATTTGTTTACCCAACTTGTTCATTAGGTTTTGTTTATCCCCTTTTCGTGACCTCAAGTGGCAATGCACAATGGATGCTTAAAAAATCAATTCCCAGAGCAATTTTCCAATTCACATCCCGCAGAAATGCTTTCAATTAAAATTTCATACAATCACTTTTCTACCATATCAACTGAGCAGAAGGGAAAAAAGGCAATAATATAGTGGGTAGTAGTGCATTCAGTGGAATAGCCGCTTTTGGGTGAGATAGCAAGAAGAAGGTCCACTTACCCCATCGTAGTATTTGCTGGCATACTGATAAAGCTGATGGAGAGCCACTTGCGTCTTCAGTTTGTCTGTGTGAGACTGGAGAAGACAAACGATTGATGATTTCAACATTAAATAGAGCGTGGAGCTGCAGAAAGGTCAATGAGTCTTAAACGCTTTCTGTTCAGATGCTGTTTTGGATTTAAACCGGCATCACGTCTGATTTTAATGGAGACCTTCAGCAGTCACTTAGATTAAAGCTGACCTCATGAAGAACTGGAACTTTTTAATCTCTGTTTTCCAAAGCGGCAGGAGAAAAGCCCGATCGATGTGGGTTTTCATCCACTGAGGTCATAGAACTGAAGAAGTTTCTTCATGAAGTCAAACGGCTGTTAGAGGTAATTCTGCTGTCAGACAGACGGCGCTTTGGTGCTACTTTTCTTGGCTCTGATCAATACTGAAAGTGCATTCTTACGCTGTTTCCACTGTAGTCACATTTACTTTCAGGACTTTTATGGAATTTTGTTGGCATATTTAAAGCTATGCAAGTTTTTCTGGCACTTACTACTACTTAACATTGCACGAATCCTGCACGGATGAAATGACAGTGGACTTTCTCACCCGTGACACTTCTGCCAGATGAGTGTTCATGTCCTGGTCACTGACTGATACCATCTGCCTGATGCCCTTGTAGTAACTGAACGCACAAACACACAGATGGTTAGAGCACCCTGGATTTGTGCTCGACGGATCATGGTCGTTGACTGGACTTACTCATCCACCATCTTCTTATATGTAGAGATCTCCTTTGCATAGAGTAGTTTGTTACTTGGAGAGTCCTGGAGACATGAATGGATAAAAAAAAATGACATTAATCAACCCATTTCTATTTGAAAAAGTTTAAAACGTCTGTCTTCATTTCAAGCTCGTCCATTCCCGTTTTGCGCTCGTACCCGGCTGAGTTTGTGCTCGCTCTTGGTGCAGGCGTCCATGAAAGTCTGAGCGATGACAGACAGCGAGGCGTCCATGACTTCAGACACGTGGATGTCGAAGATGAAGTTGGGGTTCTTCAGAATGTTCACCCAAAAACGCAGAGGAAGGCTGCAGAGGAAGGAGACAAGAAAGCAGCGTATCATTGTAATATTCCAGCATCAGATCAACTATCATTTCGATTTATTTAACGAGTTCTTGAACGCTGGAGGCATTTCATGCGAGAACACTTCCTTGAGGGGCAGTAATGGTAATAACAGGGATGGAGAGGAGGCTTTCTTCTACATGTCATTGTATTTAGAACATTTCCTTGGACTTGCACTTAATATTACCATTTCATATCAAACTGACCTCTCTCTAAATCACTGCAATTTCTAGAAAATACATGAAGGAAGAAAAATAACCTTGAAAGCTTTCTTTCCTTAACAAGAAAAGAGAAATTCAATGACGCCTGTCTCCGGCAAAAACTAATTAGAAACAATGAAGTAACTTTGACCTTTTAACTGCCTGTGCAGCCTAGCAACCTAAAGCATCAGCTATATAAATAATATTAAATCATGCTTCATTTCACTGCGGAGCACTCGCTGTGTAATTCCTTCTGACGGCTTGTGAGCACAAAAGAAAAACGCGTTTATGTTTCCCCAAAACGGCGCCCTCTCCTCCCTGATCAGTGCACGTGAGGTGTAAAATGTGTAAAATTCACGCTGGTCTGGCAGTATCTCTGGGGAGGGCTTCAGTGGGAATACAATAGAAGCATAAAAATAGCAATGTTGCCATAATCACAGTATTAAATTAGCTTGGGACATAATTACCATGTTTGTTTGTTGTTGTGCCTCATGCACACATTCATATTTAATACGTGGCCCACAGTTGATTCGATAAACAGAATGGGTGGAGGCAGAATGTGGTGTGGAGGGTGGTAAGTAATTAAATCGCTCATCTCCTGTCCTTGTGTGGTGCTCTCTTGCCAGCCTTACGTCAATCACCAGCATCTACATGCAACGCGTCGTCTCGTAGGCTTGAGCCTCAGCCGACGTGACACTAATTTATGCACTTAAATGTCACATGGGAACAGGGGGATTCAAAATGCAAAGTAAGTGAGTTGAAATTGTGCATTTCTATTCAGCTCTATCTGGAATGAGGAAGTTTTGTTTCTTGGAGAGTGACTGAATCTCAGGCAGCAGGATAAGCTGTTAACTCGGGCAGACTGCGGGTCTGCCGACACACCGATGCAGCTTCCGCAGGTTTAACAATCAAAGCCCATAAAAAAAAAGAAGAAAAAAAAAGATTCCAGTCACCTATTTGTCTTCCAGATATGGATGGTCTCATCATCCACACTGTGCTTCAGGGCTTGTTCATCCAGGAAGTCAAAGAAGTATTTGACAGCTGGCGGCACGACAGCCCCGGTGCAGAGGACGCTACGGAAGAAGTCATCGACGAACTGCTGCAGCGTTCCCTGAAATAAGAACCAAAGAATGTGAGACGGGTCGGAGCCGGCAGTGACACGGCCCTGAGGCACAAGTATTTGTCCAGAAAGTAAGTGCTAACACTGTGTCTCTTGCTGTTTTTTTAGCATTTCCCACAGTAACGGAGGCAAATGAAACTCAGGCTAGTCTCTGTCTCTCCCAAATAAACAATTTCATAGTCACTAAAACTGGATGATGGTATAAGAAATATCTCGTTAAGTCCCGTCTCCGTACCTTGACAGAAAGTAGACGCGTTAGATAGATCTCCGTAATGGCTTTGGTCATGGATTTATCCTTAATGCTTCCTCTTTTTGATTTGATCTCATCCAGCTCGTCTGCTGGCCTCACTAAGTGGAACACCTTGTCATCTTCCAGCAGAGCATTGCCTGTTAATGGAGAGAAAGAACATTTTCTTGATAGAATTCCACCTCTTATTTATTCATGCACACTTTCCCAATAAGTTTATGAAACTGGTGTCAACTGAAATAATGGAAATGAAAAACAAAACAAAACAAAAAAAACCTCCAGCTAGAAATGCTAAACAAACTCTTCTGAGATGCATATAAAAATGTAGTGGATAAAAGTGCATGTTATCTCTGATAACATGTACTGAGAGATAAAACGGCATGCATTTGCATGTTAAATTACAATGGGGATGTTGCCTAAACCCAAGCTAAAAAAAAAAATGCAAAGGCTCACTTTTTATTTTCTCAAGTTCACAACTGATCTTTGCCTCTTTGGTCTAAACAGGTCTGATAGTGAAAATCATACGTGCACAGGAAAAAATGCTTACGCTCTTCGTGGTTTTCCTGGTTCTGATCGTAGTTCTGTTGAGTTTGAGGCACTCTGGACAGGACTAAAGTGGCATTATCTCGCACCTGGGAAGAACACCAGAGTATAAATGAATAAAAAACACAGACAAAAGTGCGTCGGGTTGAACGTGCTCATTTATAATCAGTCTGATTGACTGTAGAACAGAGGTTCTTCGCTTCGGGATAGTAGGATAGTGATCTCACTATCACATAATATAATCCTGTGATTAGCACCCATTTGGAACAGAAAATAAAAAGAACTATTGATGTGGAAAATGAGGAAAGAAGAGGAGACTTAAAGCATAATATCAGATACATGTTTTTTTTTTCTGGACTCAAAACATATCCAACACAGTTGTGTGGCGGTGTATCACCATTCAGACCAAAAGAACAAGGAAAAACTTAAATTCTCGGTTAAATGGACTGGAAATGCCAGCATTTCTCTAAACTGATTGTCCTTTGATTCAGTAAAATATAAATACAGGCGCTTGAACTCCTGAAGACTTGTAATGCTAAGATAAATTACCAGAACACTGTTAGCTTCAGATAAAGTTCCGGTATTAATGAGTGCTGTGCAGCAGGGATATCATTCATATTCATACACTGTCACAACTATTTACTCATCTCCTTCCTTTAAGGTTCTTTTATCATTATTGTAATGACTTATCATTACTCACGTTGTAGTGGGCCAGAGTGTTGATGCGTTTCCACCTGCCCTCCTTTTGGGAGGTCAAGTCCAGGTCCGACAAGATCTGCCCTGTGGAGCCGGGGCGCCACTCTGTGTTGAGGGCAGGAAAAAGTCAATCAAAGCTGAAATTATCTCTGTCATTAGAGAAATAATGCACCATTACAAACTATCAATCATCATTTTTTTCATAAATCTGGCTCACTGGATCTGTCCAGCTCCAACTTTTAAATGTAGTTACACACACACACACACACACACACACACACACACACACACACACACACACACACACACACACACACACACACACACACACACACACACACACACACACACACATACACACACAAAATTAATTAAAAAAATAATTGAATGTTCTAAACAGAGCATTTCCTATTCATATCGCCAACTTGAGCACAACATCTGTTAAATAAGGGTAATTTGCATGTACCACCAAATATTCAGGTTATCGTTCTGATTCAAGGAAAGAAGAAGTCGCTCTATTTATGCAAAATGAATAAAGGGATGGAATCTACAGCGTGTGTGGGAATACAGAGCGACTTTGATGTTGTAAAAAATGTCAATAGCTTTAGTCTTTCAAGTTCGTCCCCAAGGTTTCTGGCTTCAGTATCAAATAAAGCTTTCTTTTCATTTCCTTATGTTTCTGAACAGCTCAGTAATCCTTGTTTGCTCTGCCAAGACAGACAAAGCAAAAAGATCCAGAAAAGAGAGGACACCCTAAAAATACTGCTGTTCTTTCAGCATTATAAAATGTTGTTTTTTTAACCCTCACCGAGTGTGACGCTGTCGACCTTCGGCCGCTGGGAGTAAGGCAGGTTCCTGTACACCTGCTCGATGATTTTCTCTTTCACCTGTGAAATGGTGTCACAGTTCAGTACCTTGACGGATGTCACATCTGGACCCTCGTCCTGCACCAGCACTTGTAGAGTCTGGTAAAAAATAACAGACACACGCACAACCATGACATTGAGCCCACGTGGAACCATGTGTGTGTGTGTGTGTGTGCGTGTGTGTGTGTGTGTGTGTGTGTGTGTGTGTGTGTGTGCATATGCAGAAATAGCTAAGCACGGTCTCAGAGCCCAGCCACCCACCAACAGAGCTGTACCCACACGTTCTGTCGGGATGATGTTGCCATGACAACCGGGCCTCTGTCACAGACAGACACGCACGCTGTGGTGACACCTGAGAAGACTCTCGTCACCTTGGCCAGCTAATGACCAGCTCACAGCAGCGGCAGGCTCTGACCCGCGCCACCTCCTGGATCACTCTGTCACAATTAACTGACTGACAACTGGAGGGATTTAAGCAGGAGGAGAAGCAATCTGGTCGCAAAATCAAGTGAAGCAAACCCGCCCGCATTAATAAGCTCAAAGGAAGGAGCTTGCTGTGAATTATACCAAACAGGAAACACCTTGACTGCCTGTGAAATCCACTTCATTGCCTGTATAATCTGATCACAGGGGCGATCTCTCATGGCAGGAGACGTGTAATTCAGCCGAATTTGATAATTATCCTCGACAGCGCTATTACCCGCAGGTCTTTTATTTGTGTCGGCTTTAAAAGAAAATAGCTGCGTTCACATTAGCTCCCACCACTGACACACAAATCTGCACTACGGGCTGATGCAGGCTGGAAGAGCGTGTGCTTGCACGTGCAGGCGTGTAGTTTGAAGCCATGTGCACTGCTAATGTTGGAATGTACTGCCTGCTTCTTTCTTGAGCTGAGAACACCAAGACTGAAAATGAATGTCGCACAAACGCGGACAGTCGCCTGTGGGGGTTTTGGGCAGTTACCACGGTAACCACACTCCGTGATTGCCGAGCAATCTCAAAGTCGTGTGGGGATTTTTGAGGCCGAGTTTGCAAGCATCTCACCAGGACAGAGTACTCGACATCGTCGCCCAACAGGCCCGTGTCGTTGAGGGTGTACTTGGCTTTCTTCACTCTGGCATCCACAGGACCCTTCTCAATCTGGTGCTTGATTGCCCGGAACAGTTTGTACAAGGGCTCACCCGCCGAGTCCTGGTGCACACACACAAACACACAAACACAATTAATTTGTTGTCTCTGAAGTTGTTCGGAAGCTTATTGCCGTAATTAGCAGTTTACAAGACAGACAAATGCACTTTATTAATAGAAAGCGCTAATGAAGGGATAAATCCCTGAGTTTTACACTCTGGCGTGCTGTTCACATTTGCTGCGTTAGCAGTGTAGTAAATCAAGCATAAATGACAAATCACTACTGAATTGGCCAATAAGAAACAAAAAAAACCCCCAAACGTTACCTTCAGGAACTGGTAAAGGCAGATCGACATCCAGTTACACAACATCCTTTCCACCACCGTCTCTGAGCTGGAAAAAAGAAATGAAACAAAAGATGAATAGTTTTTAATGTCTTCATTACAATAAAAGTAAATTCTTATTTCAATGTAAAAAATAGCATAAATTCTCATGTCTCTTCAAGGAAAGAAACATTAATATATATTTTATAGCCATGATAGACTCATGTTGTAATGCTGCATAGGAGCCTATGTTAGAGCTGTTATTTTGTGTGTGTATGAAGGTTATTTATTATCTCTGTGCAGTGAGTTAACCAGTGGGAAAGTCATATTTCCCTTTTTGGGACAATAAAAGTCACCACATAAATAATACATATGTTTAAACCTCATCCTCCTTCAGAAAACAGATATACTGAACTTCAAAACAGGAAATCTCCAGTTTGACAGCGACAGGATATTTTTATTCACATTGTAAGTCAGCGGTCACCTGACACGTCGCACGCCCATTTCTGCTAGCATGCCTAATTAGCAATTGTGTATATATGGGGTCGGTGTTGGCACAATGGCCTAATCAGCATAATGAGTCCCTCCACTGAGAGATAATTAAGATGTGTACTTTGGAAACCACGCCAAAGCGCCGCCGACAGTTCAGCCCGCGCAGCCCCTCCCCCTCCTGGAGGAGTTGAGCAACTGTAATGTCAGGCAAGTGGCCCCCGCTGAGAGAGTGGAGGGGGCCGATGGCTGGATTGACCTTGACATTATCATCACAGCAGATAAAAGGATAAACAGAGATTGCTCCATTCAGGCATTTCTTCTGATGACTAAATTAGCCATTTGAATATTTACTGAACAAGAATCAAGAGATTTACACCAATTATGCTGAGACAAATAACAAGAATTCTGCCAAAAATAAGCTATTAATTCCAATGAGACATCCATACTGGGTAAACAATCATTCAAGTCAGTTTGACCAGGTCAGTGACGATTGTTAGAGTAGTCAGAGGTCTCTGAATTTGCCACTCATTCACGCTAAACCATGTTATGTTTCTCTATGTTGAAAATTCCCTGAAGCCGCTTCCAAACCCTGACTAAGTAGGGTCATGGTAATAAAATGAGAAACTGTTTTGACATCATCATCATCGAGGCTTGATGAAGGAAGGACAGCTTGATGACCCGCTGGTAGATGCAACATAAAAACTGCGTTTTCGAGACAGATCTATTCCCCGGAAAAAAATCATACTTATTTAACTGTCGCCAGCGCCGCTCATCATCATGTTTGCTTGTCACATCAGCAGAATTGTTCATGTTTGGCTGATGAAACATTTATTTTTTAAGCCTGATGCTGAGATGTTGTATTGAAGTCATATTTTTTGACCTAATGATGGTACAAGATGAAAAAACTGAAAGTGTGAGGGCGACACGGATGTCTAAAAATGTCATTAAAAATCCATTTAAGGATTGATGAGACAGAAATATATCGCTGCCGGGGGTTTTAAAGTTGAAGAAAAAAGTTTATGGAAACTTAAAAATGAGCTGATGATGTATTCTTTTCCGTTTTTTGTAGTTTCGTATTGTTGAATGTCATAAACATTCTGGGGAAAACAGGGAGGACTGACAATGTCCCAGATGTGTAGTTAGTGTTTGTTACTGCACTCAGCTTCCAAATCGGAGTATAGGTCAAGAAATCCAAGCAATTACAGGTTAATACAGAGTTGGTGCTGGAACATGAAGCCTGTGTTGAATGTTTAAGACACAAGTTCTCTGTATTTTATGAAGGAATAACAAGTTCCTCCTCACTCACCGGCGCAGCATGAGTTTGGGGTTCTTGCTGTGGACATACTCCTCCATCAGCTCCAGCAGCAGTGTTCTCATAATGTCAGTGTAATATTCCAGTTTCCCATGCAGAGCCACTGTCAACAGGGAGGCGAAATAGACCTTGGCCCTGGCGTTGAAGTCGTTACTGCGCTCCAGAGTACGGATGAACTGCAGACGCAAACAAAAACGGGAAAATGACACTGCTGAAGAACCTTCTAAGCAGGCTCCTTCACACGGATGAGCAGATCCAACGTGATAATTAGAAGTCTGCAGAGTAGAATCATGTAGGTAAATTCAATGCATTACAGAATTACTAATTAGAAAGAGAGGAATCAGCCACACGGGGCTGTTAACACCTCGGAGGTTGTTTCTATGCCAGCAAAACATTAGACGATCAGGAATCTTCACAAATCCCGACTAAATGTGACTTCGTCTCAAATTCCAAATATTGTATCTCATTAATTTGAACCTTTGAAAGTTCTTAAACAAGCTGAACCTAATCAAGGATAAAAATAACTGACCCCAAACAAGAAACAGCATGTAGGAAATTAAACCCTCTCCTAAACTGAGACCACAGGCGACCTTCGGGTAGACAGGTGAGGCATAATTACATTAATGAGGAAGGTCTTGGAGTTCAAGAGGTTGGAGAACTGATTGAGCGCCTGCATCACGGTGGTGCGTCGAGCCTGCGGGATCTCCAGCCTGCCCGTGATCATCACGTCGTTGGCGCCGTCCTTGGACGTCAGGAAGAAGACACGGTCCGTGTAGGTTTTATAGTCCAGGAAGGGGATCCGTCCCTCGCTGAGGTCGTTGGTGTGGTCTTCCATCTCAATCATCAAGTCTGTGACATGGAAAAGACAAAATGGGACCTTGTTCCTGTTTATTAAGCAGCTTTGTCATTTGGGCGCTGCTCATCTGTCTCAATCATTTCATCGGCAACTCGGAGAAGGAAGAAGGTGAAAATCATTTCAGCAGTGATAGATTGTTTTTATTAACCGGTGCTGCAAACGAGGTTTCTCGTGGCAACAGCATGATCTTAAGTGGGGGAATTTATTTCATTCGCATCTCTGAAATGTAATCAGAGCTGTGAAGTACTTCATTAGCTTAACGGTGCTTAAAAATAGGCCCTTCTTTGGAATTAGCATCGATACCGAGCTCTCCATACCTGTGAATTCTTTCTTGCAGCGGTCTCTTACGCTCTCCTCCAGATTTTCAAGCTGATGTTTCACTTTTTCGTACTCCCTCTCGGCTTGCTGACTCTTTCTCCTGTACAAATATGCACAAAAAAAATTTTAAAAAAAATTAACAACACGTGTGTCACCGAGAGCAAGAATTAAGATCTAATTGCCTTTCAAAGACAACCTGTAATTGGCTGATAACGTAGCTGCAGAAATTTTCACAAAAACAGCCCATTAGTGGCAGTATCACTTCACTGCAGGTGTGCTGTTCCCCAGGTTTTATAAATATTCAAGGGGAAATGAACATGATCACGTAACTCAAGACTGCATATTACACAAATGAACCGACAGATAAATGTAATTTTTCCTGTCATTACAGTTACAGGAAGATATAGTTTTTTTAGTGTTTATTTAATGGACACAATAAAAAAAATACCAGTATGATGAAATTACTGAACAAAGTATAAAAATATGTATAAAATTTTAATTTTAAAGTGGTCTCCGTTTCTGTAATTCCACCTGTGTCCAGAAGGTGGTTTTTATACAAATTACTTGGTTTGACTAAAAAAACTGCTGTTTACTTATCTTCATAAATTTACATATAACAAAAAAATCAAACATATTTTGGGGAAAAAATGAAAAGTGACTGCTAATGAAATTCTACTGCTTATAAACATCAACAGGATGTGATGAAAGCTTGTTTGTCAAAATGAGAAACAATTAAATATTTTATCATTGCATCACAAAATAAGATTGGGGTTGGGCAGTAGGTTATTACCACTTTTCCTGCTGTAAAAGAATAAATATTTGTGTGCAGAGAAAGCAATGTGTTGCCCCATAGCACAGTCTCGACACCAGTGCACAACTTTCGGTGCGCAGATGAGAATGTTTACTTAACAGATGACCTAGGCTTTTAACCTGTTACACCACTAAGCAAGCCCTCCGGCGATTCCATTCAACAAAGCATCGGTGAAGTGACAACCCTTACAGATCTGAAGTAACATTATCCTTGTTCAGCCTGCATGTAACATAAACAACAAACAGCCTCAACATTGGCTACATCATGCTATATCCTTTAATATTATTTGCTGTGCTTATGAGGAGCTTTTGACTAAAAGCAGGTTTTTTGCTTTTTTTTACTTTTCCTACCTGATGTGTAAATCTGGAAGCAGTTTATTACCGCAACATAGACAAATGAGCCTATATTAAAAAGCTTAAAAGGAGGCAGGATTAATAGATTGACTGTTGACATGGAAACTGAACCCACAATGAAATGAAAGCCCCCATCTTTTTGGCATCTCCACTCTTTCCAACAGGTTGTTGAACAAAAAAACCAGGCAGGAGTGGGACCACAGCCAGAATCCATGCCAAAAACGCTCCACTTTAATTTCCCCATCCAACACTGAGGGCCCTCAGACGGCTTAGCTTACCTGTAGCAGTAGACGGAGACGGCGATGATGAGCAGCATGGGCACGATGACAGCAGGGATGATGATGTAGAGCGACAAGTCGTTCTTCTTTTCGTACTGCACCGAGCCCACAACCCACTCGCCTTTGCCAAACTTGATCTGTGCACGAATGCAGAGCGGAAAAGGGATGGTGATGACCTGCACAAGCACGTTCAGCTTGTGCAGGTCCTCTGTCCTGCTGGCAGCCGGGGCAATTCTGATGCGGCACGGAGCCGACACACAGAAATTAGACAACAGTTCACGGGGAGGAATTACCTAGAGGAGAGGTTCCTCTATTAATCATCATTTGAGCCTTAGCTATAATTAAAAGCAATTCTAAAAGCCTGTAATTAAATAAAAACGGTTCGAGCAGGAGGAAAATTGCTGGCCAAAAATGTAGAAAAATGATAAGATATTCATCATGCCTGTGTTTTCTGTTGGATTTGGTTAATGCATACTCTGTAACACATCACTGTTAGATTAACCTGTCCCAGACTATAACCCAGTCTGATTCTCCACGACTGTGTCTTCATATCTGACCATTAAATCCAGCAGCTCGGGTCGGGTGTCTCGGCGCTGTCGTCTGGAGCGAGCTCGGGGGGGTGTGGAAGGTGGGTCCAGAAAGAGCTTCTCATCCTGCAGCGTGTTGACCAAACAGGGAACGTCCCCGACAAAAGCTTGAGCCTCTTTGGCCGTCATGGCTTTGGAAAATCCCCGACCCTGCAAGGAAAGACCGTAATTCCCAAAACATCTGGCTTGTGGGAGATCAATGATTTAAATCGCATGAGCAGCATTTAAAATATTACTACTGTCGCCTTCGTCTGTGATGGTTGAAAAGTTCAAAATGGATCTTTACAATATGAGTGCCAAAAGTAATTAAAAAGATTACGCGCGCCTCAAATTAAGACACTGCAGGCTCCTGTCAATCACACCGTGCTGACACACGGCTCCACAATATACACTTTGTACACAACTCTGTAACTAAAGATATGCTTTTCATTACTGTGTAGCAGCCAGGGATAAGGGAGCATTAAAATTAGCCCAGAGAGGAATCTATGGAAACAAAAGATTGAATAAGTTCTCGCCCATGTCAGAATGAGAACAGACACTAAAGAGTGTAATATTTAATCACAGACAGACATACGAACCACTTCTACTTTACATTAAAGAGACGGAAGCTGCCCAGACTCACAGTGACGATAATGATGCTGGCCTCGGTGATGACTTTCTTGACCAGGTCGTAGAAGATGGGGTCAGAGTAGTAATCAAAGGGCTTCAGCTCCTTCACCCAGTTGTCCAGCTGGATGTACGTTCTTACGTGCTGGTCGAAGGAGCTGTTCACTGTTGGGGATCTGAACTGGATCACCGTGTCATTTTTCTCATGGGCCTCCTGAACAGAAGAAGGTTTAGGAGAACAGATCCTAAATGATTAATGGGGCACCATTAGAAGATATGAGAAGAGGAAGATAATCTGTGCTGTAATCTCACATGTTTTTGAATAGAATAAATAGCTCAACATTTGGACAAAGGTGAAAGATTCAGCCAGTCACAACAGGGTTTTAAAAATATAACGGATCAGCTGATTTCCTGTTAGCTCAGCATGAACTGTCAAAAGCAGGACACAGATTATTATTTGCTGAACAACCCATTA
This sequence comes from Arothron firmamentum, assembly GCA_016586285.1. Lineage (NCBI taxonomy): Eukaryota > Metazoa > Chordata > Actinopteri > Tetraodontiformes > Tetraodontidae > Arothron > Arothron firmamentum. Next base: position 526,645 of record BJFM01000857.1, read on the forward strand.
AAATTTATCTGTAAATCTACTCACAAAAAAACACGTCTTTGGCATTTACAACCAGGAGTAAGCAGCTCTAGCTGGATAGAGCAGGACTTAAAAAAATTTAAAAAAATGTTTTGAGCCGCTAACCTCACTCAAAATGTAATCAACATGGTTTCATGAAAAGCCAGCAGCAATAATTACTCCAAATATTTGGATCTAGTTCAGTAGATAGACTTAAAACAGGAGACGCTTATGAAGCTGACCAGCCAAGGCCTTTGAGATAACGCTGTACATCCACGCCTGGTTTGTGGCAGCCAGAAGTTTTGTTTTTTTTTTCTAAATCTCTCATGTCCCTGGGTAGCCAAGGCCGGGAACTTGGCACGGAGTATGACTGCGAACAGCCATGCAGTTGCATAATCTTCTGCAACCTTAATGCCGGTATTAAATTTAGCCCTTTAAATTAAATGAACAAAATCGCTACTGCTTAACACTTGCCAGTACACTGAAGTCCAGTTCCCTTGCAGAGCCAATCCCGCTAGATTAATCTGGATGCAAAACATATTCCAGTGAGGAATATTCCAATTCTATTCCAGTGAGATGTATAGCTGACATATGACTTATAGAATCTTGTTCATCAGTGGTAACATTGTGTAAGGGTTTTTAAAATGAAGATGACCTAATGGACTCACAAAGTGTACCGATATTAATGGCAACTGTTGCTATGGTGAGAGGAAATCACAGATGAAATATGGCTCCCAAACGTAAAGAGATGAGCAAAAATAAAACATAATTAAAAATGGATGCTAAGATGAGGCCAAGTAAAATTAATAAAAGGAGAAAAGAAGAGGCGGCAGAGGCACATACCTCAATAGCTGTCATGTTGTTGCCATGAACCTTCATGACAGCAGTCTGGATAAAGTCAAAGCCAGAGCCGGTCACCACAATGTTCCTCCCACCGCTTTCAAAACAAAACAAACAACAGTAAGAGATATTAGTATGTAAGCCACACAGAGCCAAGCTCGTAGGGGAGATGCGGGAAGACAAACACGGTTCTTACATTCCACCTGGGTTAATTTTTACAGAGATGAAAACAAATTAGTTTAGCCTGCGTGGCGCCGATCTGTTGTCTTTTGTTCTGGTCTACAGTACGTGGATAATCACACGCTCCCCAGTGTTTTGTATTGCTCGCAAACAAAAGCAAGGTGGAGTTTTGTAACATGATCATTTGCGTTGTTTAAGCTATTAGATGCTACATTGCAGGCTATTTGTACCAGCCAGGGGTGGGCACTGGCAATATTCTACACACAAACACACCTTTAGCGGCTCTTCAAGGACAAACAAACTTTTGTTAAAAAAAAATTAAAAAATGCAAAAAAAAGAGTTACAGGTACTGGCACCATCTACCAAGGATTTACACTGACAGACAATGTAGGTGATTTTCTTAGTGTTTAATTTTCCACACCAACGGTATTGCGATATGATCTTATCCTCCAAGCTCTCACAAACAACACCAAGCCACATCTAAAGGTATTTCGATGGTGACTGTTTGTTAGAAACAGACATGTCCACTGTGGTGGTAAGGTCAGCATGTCAAGATTTTACACTTTATTGCTGTATATTACATACCGGCAGGTATATTATATGAATAAAGACAAACTGCAACTGTAAATGCTAGTAAAAATGACTGTCTCGTGGGCTAAATTCCATTCTTTATCACTCTCTGCTTAAAGGTGAGCTACTGACCAGACAAAGCTTTCTTTGGGATTGTGGTCCAGCACAATGGGATTTTCCACAAACTGGAAGACACTTGGGATGGTTGTCGTGGTTCTCTTCCCATACTTCACCGTCACCGTAAAGGGGTCAGAGGGCACCTTCTCTCCTCGGTATTCTCCTGTCCTGCAGGTGATCTCAACGCCGAAGCGTTCTCTGTCAAGACGAGGACATAACTCAGCATTGGGTCTCTGGGAGGATTCTTGTGCAAGGTCACTGTGCAGCTGAAGCTAACATGGCAGCAGGCTGACAGCTTGTTAAATTCTGGCTTTGCTGTTTCTGCAGCTCATTATTTTTCTATTACCTTTGCCTAAAATGTCACTGTGGGCCGGCTTTGACAGAGCACTCATGGT
>BJFM01000857.1:528769-543427 GCA_016586285.1 Arothron firmamentum
AAATCTTTCCATGACACCAAAGATAAGGTCAATTTCATTTTTGTTAGATGTTAAAAAAAAAAAAAAATCAATTTATTCAAAGCACACATACTGTAGTATTAGCATTAGAATACGGTGTCTGAATAACAACTAAAAGTAACTGAACTGAAACAAAATTGGGTCTGGCCTGAATAACAATTATTCCAGAAAAAAAAATCTTACACAATGCAGCCGACCCCTCCAACGGTGACCTGAACATCCTCCTTACTGCCTGTATCCAGAAAGCGGCCTGAAATTGTAATGAGGGTTCCTCCAGCTTTTGGACCTCTGGGTGGTTTCACTGCCTCGGGAATTGGGTCCTGGTGGGAGAAGTTGAGGGGGTCAAGAAAAACAGCATGAATACATGCACATCTTTCCCTGGGAGGAGAAATGAACAGAACACACAGTTCGGGGCCCCAAAGTTAAATGACATGCATGTACATTTCCTCCACCTAACAGACTTTTTAAAATGTTTTTAAGCGCTATACTTTTAAAAAATATATGTACAAAATTGACCACAAATATCAAGGACATTTATAACTGTTAGGGTTATATAGTTGCTAAATATCTGTCAGGTTTCCACATCCCAGACTGCATCCTGGTCCTTAGCAAGTGAATGTTTTCTATCATTTTATAAATGCAACCTAATATGTTGGTAAATGTAAATCAGATGCTGTCATATTAAAATAATAATGGACCTTACAATAACCCAAGATTCACTTTTAAGACCCCCCTCCTCTTTCTAATACTTTAACAGGCTATTGCATAGCTATTTAACAGGCTTTTCATATCTCTGGTTCTGCTAAAGCTCCCCCACAGGGGTGTGTGCCGATTAACCGTTTACTCAGCACATTGGGAAGGATGTGGTGCTCGTGTGTGCGCGCGTGTCTTTACCCTGTAGGTGAAGTAAATGGAGGACATCCCTCTTTTCCCCCCCTTCACCTCTACCTCCACCTGGCCCCAGTGTTGGGAAGTGGGGTTAATGGGACGAATTTCACACACGATGCTGCGCACAGAGAGCAGATTTTTTAAAAATTAGTCCAGTGTTAACAGATGATGTTTTTTTTTTTATATGCAACATGCAAAAGAATGATGTTTTTTTCAAGATCAGCAGAATAAGAAGAAAGGATGAATTTTTACTAAACAGCAAGGCAGCTGAATGTTTCATATGCAAGTTTAGCTCTACGGAGTTTGAAAAAAAAAAAAAAAAAAAAATCCCTGAGAGAATTTTCCAAAACTGCATTGCCTCTAGTTTGCTTGGAAACATGGTAATCCAAACACGTCCCAGTCTGCTGCAACAGTCTGGAAACTCAGCTGGTGACACGACAGAGGTCAGCATAAAATGGCACGGCTCACTTGAGTAAGTGGGGGGTGGGGGGCAACAAGGGGCAATTAAAACAATGGATTGTAGAATGCTAAAAGGTAAAGCAAGTGTGGAGATGCAGGACGAGATAAAACTACTGCAAGCATATTAATACCATAAAATCCTGTTTTATCTCGTGTCATGAATTCAGATTTCTGCTATATGACACAGATGATGGGACAAAGGTGTGAAACTCTAATGGTATGCGTCTGGTGTTGTCTGTGCTGCAGGTGGATCGCTCCTCAATTTGTCTGCAAGTAAGCATACTGCATGCTTGTACCTCAACAATCTTACCTGTATGAATAAAAGAAAGTGATAAAGAGGATTTATTTTAAAGCTTTGCTTAAACAAAGGAAGTATTCTAATGCACAGGTAATTAAAACACCTCTGGGATAAGGGGGAGGAGAAGACAGCTTGCAGCGTTAATGGATCGCTGGAAATTTGCAGGAAATATCTATGTCTATTAAAATTGGAAATCTTTGTTTTAGTGAACTAATATTCTAAACAGTTCAGTCAGACATTTACACCAGAGGTGAAAACTTATACATTTGGATTTGATTTACAGGAAATAAATGCAGGAATATTTGTTATTTTTGGATGGTGGATTCTGAATTTCTTTTTACATGAGACCTCCATGAGTTAGCAGTTCCACTTAAGGGGTCACCAGGGTCAAAATGTCCTCAAAAAATACATGTGATTATGATATAATGTAGGCAGTATTAACTCTGAATCACGTTCCTCCTATTAGCTTCTGCTACAAGTGTGAACCTGGAATTATAGACAAAATTTCATCATTGGCAGAAAAAATGTGTAAATTGTGTTTAATTTGTAATGTTCACAAAACTATCGGAAAGTTTAGACGCTTCACTGCCACTGGCATTCAGCCTTTTGGAAGAGTGATATTCTGGTCTGAATGCACTCACATCTGGAGACTTTCAGATCAATACAGCAGCATAATGAGCCTAATAAATTATACAGCCAAGTCACCTCGGGGAGAGGCAATGCACTCTACGGGTGATAAGGTATCAAAAGTTGACAAAGAGTCCTGACTCTTTCACCGGAGCAACACATTTTGGTCAAGAACAAACACCAGAAAGAGCATGTGCGTGTGTGTGTGTTTGCACGTCTGTGTGTTAACTCAGTGCATCCTGGTCTAGGTCTCACCTTGTGGAGACGGAGTACTTCTCTGCACGATGGATGCAGGGCTCGCCAGCCACAGTGATGCTTTTAATGTCATCCCTGTGGATTCCCAGGTTGGAGCCCAGGATGGTAATAGAGATCCCTCCCTGCATGGGTCCAAAACGAGGAATGATCTGTGCCAGGAGACACGGTGAAGATGCAGAGGTTTACTGGAAGATTCTATCACCTCAGTTGAGAAGTTAGAATCATTTAAATCTGCAGAATAGCTGCAGTTTTTAAGATTCAAAGCCATGGTTTATGATTGAGTTCATACTGCCGGGACTTTTGTTATGTAAAGTAGATTCCACATGGGTTTTTAATGATAACATATAGGTCTATTTTCAGTGTAACAAACCAGAGTAATTACAAAGTAATTATCAAAATGAAAGGAAACAGGAAACCTAATATACTTTACTTCATACACACGACATCTAAACAAAGACATAAAAACTCACACTGGTATCAGTTACTTTGAACAGGGAGGCATTAAAATACTAATGCTACCCACAGTAGGACCATTATCAGAGTTATAGTTGTTAAAGTGGGATACTGGTTGTGATATACACCTCTAAGGAAGAGCTAAACAAGAAACACAGGAGAACTAACTTAACATTATGACTCGCTGCTGGCACCAATAGCAAAATCCAAAGACAATAAGGTAAACTGTGTTAATTTATGGTTATTAAAAAAAAACAAACAAACAAAAAAAAAAAAAACAGTCGACTGATTTAACATCGGGGGACTCACACCCTCAGCCAACAGCTGTCACCAACAGTTATCAAAGGATTTTGTCATGACTGAAGCAATGACAATAAGCTGAGATAAAAAGAACTGATTCAGTCTGGATCGGTTGCAGGTCAGCTCAGGGATTCCCAAAGAGAAGCATCTTGCAACTTGTTACAATTAATGCTCCAGACAATAATCCATTCAGCCGAGTTAGTGCCTCTAAAGTGCTAATTGCAATCCTTTAAGAGACTCTTCAAAGTTTAAAACAAAGATGGCAACCACTCACATCGGTGATCTGGGGGTTGGGGCACTCAGTGTTGTAAGGATCATCGACCCCCTGCTGCTCCGGATTGCACAGCTTCTCGTACACGCAGGCCTTTTGCTTAGCACACCACACACATCTGTAGGTCATGTCGGCGCTCTTGCAGAGGCTGCAGTCCTGCCGGCCCACCGAGCAGTTGTACAAGGTGACTGCGGGGGGGAAAAGACACAAATGCATTTTGCATCTGGACAGTTTCTGCTTATTGACAAATGCTGTAATTCCCATGGAGTTCATTAACAACTACCAGAGGAGAGCTGTTTAAATAATGACATTCACGCTGACCCACAAACACATCACAGCTAATGAATAATGCTCTCAGCTAAAACCAACTCTGGAGCAGAATTCATTTATGTAGACTTTAGTTTCTGGAAAAAAAAAAAAAAAAAAAAAAAGCATATAACCGTAATTCAGTCATTAAAAGTTTAAATGCTCATATGTATAAATAGGTCTGTTCACAAATCTATCCAAGGATCACGGTGACTCAGTGCTAATTACACCTACGGAGGCAGAGGCTGATGGTATAGATGGGGATGTACTAATGGAGTTGGTGAACATCTGCAAAGACCGACAGAGGTAAAACCAGTCAAAAACCTGCAAAAGCCAGATATGTCGGCAATTATCAGGTGAGTGTGGCTCAAGAGGCTCTACAGCTGGGAATGTTTGTTGTTTGTGGTCAACGAGTGTGCGTGGAATTGGAAATAATGGAACACATGTTCCGTTGTCATACTACTACCTTTTAATCTGTGTGGTGTTCTGTTGTGCTTTTTATTAAACACAGCTCAAATAATCTGATGTTTTCTCACTTCATTTTACATTAAAAGTAGCTCTGCTTTGGGATTAAGTGTGAACACAGGGCATTAGTAAAAAAAAACCCAAACCCCCCCCCCAAAAAAAACATCTCTCATCTTAAAATGTAAAAAAGCGAACCATTCAGTGTGCTGTCCATCCTCTTGCCAGACTCCTTGTCCTTCATGTAGAAGAGAACATTGGTCTCTGGTGACTTATCGTATGAAAACTGAGGAATTAGAAGAAAATGAATTATTAATTTAGAATTCAGTGATTAATGGTACTTAAGCTCTTCTCTGCACAGAGTGTGGGCAGCCGCTTCTGTATGCCAAGAGAGGGAGGAAAAAAGAAAGATCTTTCTTTTTTTTTTACCCCGGTCTGGCAGAGTTTCAGCAGAAGAAATCAATGCTGGAAAAGAACATGGCTGGGGGCTAAGCGCTGTTTGAATTTCCCAATCACAGAACTTAGAATGTGGGGATGGAACCATTGACATTATATAGAACGCTGGAACTAAAATAACTCTCCAGCAAGAGAGCCTCCATTAGAGGGTGCTAGAGATATCAGCAGTGGAGAACAGTTGCTGAACTGGGCGTCTTGATTTATGAGTCTGGAGCGTAAATTCAGAACGGCTGCATTTAGACTTCATCAGTACTGAAGAATGTTTAAATCAAGTCGCAATATGTTTCAGCACTTTCAGGGTTGTTTTGTACGGCAGGTTGATGATGCACAAATCAGCCACAGTTCAAGCCACTGTGTCGAGTGGGGGGAAAATTGGCCAGAACACCCCCCCCCCCNNNCCCCCCCCCCCCCCCCCCCCCCCCGGAGAAACGACAAGAGAGGCCAAAATCAGCAGCTCATTTGGAATGGACAATCAAGGTTCCAATGTGGAGCCATGAAGAAAGTCGGGTGGAAAAAATACTCACGTTAAAGCCATTGAATGTGTAGAAATGTCCATCGAAATTCACTTCCTCTTCCGCACTCTTCATCAGCTCTGTGCCAATAGTGAACAAACGACCCTGAAGAGCCAGACAGAAGAATAAAAAGGAACGATAAATTAATAAATGTAGACCTTTTCTTAATCTAGTCAGCTTCACTGGAAGGGTTACACACATCAGAGATATTAGGAGGCAGACACGCAGCATCAGGCATCACCAAAGCAGAGACCCTAATGACACAAATGAATTGAAAGCAAATTGATTATCTAGATGGGAACAAATTAACCAGAAGCTCTTAATAAGAAGCTGCTCTTAATAGGACAAAATAATAAATGCAAATATTGATGTTACCAGATCTGTCCAAAAGCGCTCTTCAGTTTTGGTTAAACTGAGAGCATAAATATGCTCAGGAAGTGTTTAGAGGAGCTGATTTTTCATTCTGCAGCCATTTACCTGGTAGCGCTCTAAATTCATCCCCTCGAAGCCGATGCGAGTCTTGTAGCCCACGGGGACGAGCACAGGATCCGGGTTCTCAAACTTTGGACACTTTGATCCCTGCAAAGGCGTCAAAACAAATCAGATATCTCTCCGCTTGGTCATTAACATTTTGAACATACCAAATAAATTAACAAAACCCCTCCTCGTCGACTAAGACAGATATCTCTGAAACATCTGCTGACTTGTTAATTGATATCCACCACGCTCCAACATCGTCTCGCAAGATGGTGCCAGCTGATACCGGGATTTAAGTTTTTTATTAATTTTAAGATGAAATTTGTTGCAATCTGGATCTGCATCAAATGTGCTGATTAAATGTATATTTTCAAATTTCTGCTTTACATTTATCAACGTATACCATCAGAGATAAGGCTGATATCAAAGACTAACCTGCCGGTGCTTAATGATGTTGGGGCCCGCGGTTTCATCCATGTCGCTGCAGGTATGGTCGTCTGTGTTCCACTGGCAGCTCCAAGCACTGGCCACGCACGCCATGCACCTGAAACACACACGGAAATACAATCACCAACGGTAAAGTAAAGATTTTTCACACATGAGCACACACAAGCAAAAAAAATGCCAACACAAACAAAAGCTATAAAAATATGCAAACTCATCAAAGTGCTTCTGGTATAAAAATCCAAGTTGCTGACAACCAAATGGATCTCTGCAACTTCACATAAGCTAAGCTCGTTTATCAAAAATTCCTTGGCATGAAAAAAATGAATTAAAAAAATGGGGAGTGGGAGAAAATGGGGAGATTGACTTTCATTTTTTTGATTAATGAATAGGAAACTGAGGCAATTTCCTCAGCTAGGTAATAAACAGAGGGGAAAATGCAAGAGGTGCAGTCCAAAGCCATCGCAATTTACAAACAGAGCCTTGATCGCTCATCTGTTCATGCAGGGTGATGCATTTACATCAGGACTGACAGCTAACGCTGTGTTCACTGTCACCGCATGTTTTCAGGGAGTGACAGAGAAGAAGTTGACAGATTAAGCCTCCGACTCACGGTGTGTTTTCAGATTTCCTCACTGTGGCAGCACAGCTGTAGAACTTGAACTCCCGCGTGGCCAGTTCCACAGACTCGTTGACAAAAAGTTTGATCTCCACAGCCACAAAGTCTGAGGACAGAGCAAAAGAAGGGCTGAAGAGCACCGAATCACTTTACACGTATATGAAGATTTTCAGTGTCAGCTTCAAGTTAGAGCATCTGACAGTCCCTTATTATTGCACATTATAACACATAATATATACACAATTTATGCAAATTGCAAATTTAATTAGCAAGAGAGTTTATTTCAATTAATATCTGCAGCTCAGAAGAGCTGCACATGAGACCAGTACAACTCACTTTAGCAATCTAACACAACAACAATGCCATAAACAACACTGCTGATAAGATTAAGGGGTCAATTTAAAATAAAAAAAACAGCTGTATAATTTAATTAACTGTATAACTATAACAATTGATTCTAAGAGTATACTCTACTATGTACCAAAGTCTATTGTAAAGATTTTATTAATAAATGAAGCATTTTATTGAAAACTGCCTGCTGACTCTTCTACAAAAAAAAACCACAGGACCATTAAAATTTTAGGATCCGTCTTCTGGGTAACATAAATGTCTAATAAAACTTCATGGCGATCCACCTAGGAACGGTTGGGTTATTTAAGGCTGCACCCACCGACAGAATAAGAACCATGTCACGAGCAAGCTTGTAAGCTTTAATACCTACAAAACCAGTTGAAAAACATCCCTCACCACAGGAAGATTAGCCTTACTGCCCAGTGTTTGTGTACCAAGCCTGTTAAATGCAAGATACCTACAGTAAATTTAGATGAGGCCAATTTTATAACGGGACGCTTCTTCTTCTGAATAATATTATTTATAATACTGCATACTGTATTTTGTAGAGTATTCTTTCACTGTTGGTCTCTATATTATGGCTATTGGAAAATAAAATAAGGCGTGTGTTTAAATTCTCCCTCTGTATCACTGCTTTGAATGTTAGCCTTGCAGTGGCTTTATTTACGATAAAACAAATGTACTTTGAGAAGCAGTTAGAGGGCTTAGAAAGGCTTTACCTTGGTCACCAGGCGTCTGTGGTATAAGCGAGGGTTCGGGCAGGTCACAGGAGACCAGACCAGAGTCAGACATCTTGCCCTCGCTACGGTAGGACGCGATGGTGCAGTGCAAACGGTCAGAAAGGCCGATGGCGGGAAGAGATGGGATGTTGATCTTCACCTAAACAGAAATATAAAAAGCATCCAAAAGTATGAGAAACTGTATTTCTAAGAGAAATAATGTCTGAATGAAATTGGTTTTACAAAGATGTCAAACTAAATGTCGCAGAAATTCTCTTAATCTGGCACAGAAGAGAATTCCTAAGAAACCACTTGAACAAGAAAGAGGACAGGTGCTGTGGAAGGAAATAAAAGGTGCCCAGAAGAGGAGGAACGTATTGGGGAAGTGGTGGGAGGGAGAGCAGATAGGAATGGTGTACAGAAAAGGCTTTCCACCTTTGGGCTGCAGCAAGTACAATCAACCAGGTCGGTTATAATAAGCAGGGTTTTGGTATCGATCAATAATAACAGGAAGAGCCAGAGTTTCTGATTCACAGTGGAAACTCTTTATTCCTCCAACTGTTTGCGACATGCAAGCAAGCGAAGGGTTGCAGAGAAAAAAACCCAACAAAAACAGGGAGGTGAAGAGGAGTCATACCTTCTCTGTCTTTTTACGGGAAAGATTAGGAGGATAGAAGGAGACAATCTTGACACATTCCTTCTTGGGGCTCCACAGCCAACCATTCTTCTCCTCTGCCCGTCGGCACTCAGACCTTCTGGTGCACCTTTAGGAGGTAGAATCAACTCCCATCAGCACTTTCTCCAAAAACCTTAAACACTTTAGAAATGCCTCACACCACAATATCTTTTTAAGAGGTTTTTCAGTGTCAGAAGCGGGAATTTCAAAATTGAGTCTTATGGATATTTGACATTTTTAGAAAATGTGGGTTTTTTTTGTATTTTTTAGTATAGAATCTAGACACAACCAAGGTTAGATCGCCATGTGCAACTGGACTTGTTAAGGTTGAATAACTATGAGCTGGATGAATGAGAACCTACACAGAAATCTAGAGACAACAATCACTAACTATAACCATTGATCAAATTTCACAGAAAACTCACATTTCTGCACCTCCTCATATTTTTATGCTTTTACTGAAGATATTTCATGTTTTAGACTGCTGAATAAAGAAACATGTGTAAGGCTTTGGCATTTTAAAGACTAAACTACCAAGAATATAAATGGAATCGCACACACAACCATAACATTTTGGTTCTTGGAAAAAAAGGATTTTAAGCATTAACACTGGGGTCACAGACAACAGTATAATGAATTGAACATGAATGGAAGAAACACTGTTTTTGAACAAAAGCAATTTGCATTTGTGTTGTTTTTAGCCTCAAGACCCTGATAAATAGAGTCTGATGAGAGTAAATTGCACAGATTGGCTTCTCTGCGTGAGGCTGAGAAACAGCTTTAATTCCTTACGGCTGCACGGACAACAGGAGATGGAACATAAACACTGAAGGGTTCTAAATGTCGGCAGTAGAAGAGGGAACAAACACCCTGCTGTGTTTTACAGGTGGAATTGCATGTGTGGGTGTTAGTGTGCACGTATTTATGAGCTTCTGTGTGGGTCTCACCTGCCCTCCAGGACACACCAGCCACAGTATGGATCCTCCATTCTGACACATGATTGGCAGTCTCTCTTCTGGAGACACGTCTGCACCGGCACCTTGGTGATCTGCAGCATTGTAACGTGAAATCTGATCAAGCAGAGCAGCCCAGGGGAGTCGCTGCACAAATGTGAAGGATTTGTACCATGGCTATGGGTTTTACTTTTTTTTTTTGCAGGTGTAAGTCAAATAATCCCATTATTTATAAACCACATACAGCTTTTTATTTTCACTCTGAACCAAGCTGAAAAAGGAGGCCAAATCAAGGTATGTTAAAGATTGGAGATGGTCTTTTTTTTAGAACAATGCAAATTAATTAATTACTGATAACCCCTGCAAGCATGAGGCAGTAACTTTATCTACAGCGACCCCTCCCTCTTCCTTCTTTTGCTTATCGCATCTCAAATACCACAAACAATTAAGAGCATAAACAATTCTGGATAAAGATAGACTGGATAAAGTTGGACTGATGTTTGCGTGTTAATTTAAGTGGTATAATGATCCAGTAATGTGATACAGTGAAAACAATAATTGTTCAAAGGAACAAATACTAAAGCCGCGCTAATACTTTCAGATACGCAGTGTAAAGTGTGGCTCTTTAAATAACTAATAAAACAGCTATTTTATGACTTCACCGATATCGAGAATAGATGAGCTCCAATCTTATTCAGCGCAGAAAGGCTGTGCTGGTTTGCATCCTTGAACGTCTCCTGTCTAGACGCATGGTAAACATTACTTGAACTATTACAACAAAAGGGTTGCTTGCCTACAGGAGTTACCTTTTTCTCGGTGGTGATGTAAATGTGGCTGTTGCTCAGGTCGAAGAAAAGGTTCCTGTTTACCTTCTCTCCTACGGAGACGCCTGCTGTCTCGCTGTATACGGACGGCTCAGCAGCCATGTGTACCTGGACAGAAAACATCATGTATTCATATAACTAAATGACTCGAGGGCAAAACCAGCAGGTAAGAAAGCAACTCCACCTTTAAGATCCCTCCCTGGTCGTTCCCCAAGAATGCCACAGTGTGATCGTTCTCCACGGCGACAGCCACGGCGGTCAGCAGACCCGGTCTGGTCAGCAGCACTTCAGCCTTCAACGCAAACTGTGGCTTGCTGGCCAGAGGAGAGGGCAGAAAGTCTGCTCCACATTTGTAGTTTTTTAAAGTGTCCTTCTGTGGATGCAAAAAAAAAAAAAAACCCAAACAAAAATCATATTAATTTATAACTGACTTCCATTTAACTGTGTAATGTGCATTTTCTCATTTTCCATTAAAAGGTCTAAAAGCATTCCAGCGGACATGACTAACAGTGACCTGGTTTCAGTACGCTTCAGTAAACGCACTGTTGATAATGTCACTGGGCTTTTTTGTGTAATCAGGAAAATTAAATCAAGTCGGACAGCCGGTGTATGACTTTTAATTAATCTACTCTCCACTGTTCCACTGTATCTTATTGTGCTATATTTTAACACAATGCAGTCTGATGTTGCAGGCACAACAGTATAGAGCAAAGCTACATCTTTCAAAATCAGATATTTAAATATACCAAAGGTTTTTGAAAAACTACATAAAACTTTTTGAAATGGAAATAAGCTGATAGCTTTTCCAACATTAATCACACGACAAGATAACCAGAGGAAAAACTGGTTGGAAAGGACAATAAACACTGACATGCTAATACACTATTCATTGTTATAACGTGAATTCTTCAAGTTTCATCTCAAAAATAACAAACACACTTACAGCAATGTTAGAAGTGCAGAATTCAGTTTTTAAAAAATAGGGCATGTCCACCGCAGGCTCCCCTGAAATCTTCCCCGAGTCGCTGTAGCAGGCGCTGATGATATCCACCAGCTTCTGGTTAATGGATCTGAGCGAGTACATGCAGAGAGCCGAGTCCCTCTCGTCTTCTTCTGAACTTGCCACAATGAACAGAAATTTGCTCTCCGACATGCCAAGCGATCCCGACTCAGACACGGCCCTCGCGAGCTCCTTCCCCGGCGAGGCCACATACCCGGCCTGAACTTTGCTGTATCTGTTATTTTTGCCGCAGCTTAACTGGAGCTCTGTATGGGAATAGTAATGCGGGTCTTCTTCGCAGAGACGCGACACAAACGTTAGGTTTTTATTATCTGTACCATCAAGTGTTCGAGAAAAGAGAAAATACACAAAACCATCCTCTTTGAAGGCCAGGCGGAAGTCGTGCAGAAACTTGGGAACAAATGGAATCGTCTGTACCGTTGATGTTTCGATAATGCTCTCGAAAACCACCCATTCGCGGTAGTCCTGAAGGATCCGGGTGCTAATGAGTTTCATGCTGTCTAGGCTTCCATAGCCTTTCCCCACAAGGAACACACTAAACGTCTCCCCGTCTTTTGAGAAGTTTGACATGACGCCCACCACGTTTACATTGTCCTCTATGCTAGCTACGTAAGTCCTCTCGCCTTTGCTGTCGCTGTAATACAGCTGCTGCTCCACGTCGGTCAGGTTGAGAAGCGAGCAGATGCCCCGGTAGCGGCTGCCACAGACAATCAGGCTGCTGTTGGATTGGTGCACCAGGAGGAGTTTGTTAACGTTGGGCATAAGCTTTGTGTCATGACACGCAGATGCAGGGGGCGTGCAGGCGCGGGCGTCCTCTTTGGGTCCCGTTTCAGCGCGGGCCTGCAGCTGGAGCGACGGTCCCAGCTGGAAAATGCTATTCACAGCCCCCAGGTAGATGCGACCTGTCTGGGGGTCCTGGACCACATTGTTGATGGGGGTCTCAGAGGTGAACTCTGGGATGGGGACGTTATTGTTCTCTCTCTCAGCTTGTGAAACCGACTTGCAGACCAGGAGGAGGAAGAGGAGGAGGGAGACCCAGCTCGCCATCTCTGGAGAGAAATGAGAGACGCTGTTCATTATTAATGCACCTAAATGCACACATAAATGTACATTAACCATCTGCAATGGGACATTCAGTGCACAGAGGCTGTGTGATTAATATATATGATCCTAAGTACATACACACAATCTAATGAACATGTAGATCAAGTCTGCAGAAAGGCTTTAATTTAATATTTTAAGAAAATAAGCTTTCTTGCAGTGTAATATGAGATCAATAAGGCCCTTAGATAAGCGTTATTGATCTTCTCATTCAATTCTCAACAAGAAAATAAGTGTATTTCATGGGACACTCAACAATTCCAATTAAGGCTTGGTTTGCTACGACAAAACAAAATACTTCCTCATTTACCTCTTGTGCTGCGTAAAACCAGGCGAATAACTTGACTGTTTCACCAATATTCTGAACACAACTATCACAGCACATTTGCAGAAAGGAATCTGAGAGAAAGCTAATCACAGCATGAAGTGGTTTTAATTTTTTATTAATTAAATACAATTGCCATAATATGGAGGATGGCTTTCTTGAGTGGAAGGAAACATTCAAGATGAGATTTTAAAAGCACAGAAGAGCTCCACCTTCCACCTCTTTCCACTTTAGCAAAGCATAAAAGCTTAAAGGAAGCGAACGTGCAAATGTGAACAGCCATTTTGCAGGAATTTACAGACAGCCTCATGTACTGGCTAACAGCAGATGCCTGCGGAGTCTTTGCTCATCGCTGTGTGCTCAGGGTGTGGTAAATATGGAACAGCAGGAGGCTCTGAAGCTGCTACTGCCCACACAGCAAATGTGCATCTATGCATGTCATATTCTAGCTAGCAGCCTGTAAATAGCTGCTTCCTCCAAATTCCAATTTCTAAGTCAGGTCCACGTTAACATTTGTCAAACTGAAAGCCGCCATGAAACTTAAAAGAAACTGTGGTTTATTATTTTAAACCATCCTCCATCACTAAATGGAGAGGGGGAAACCACTGATTAGACACTGGGCTGGGAGGAAACCTATTAATTTCATGAGCTATTCCAATTCCATTTGCATTTAAATGCCAGCTACACAATTTTACTCTTAACATGAACTGCTTCAGTCCAGCTCTCCAACTTATTTCACTGCATAAATGTATCAATTCAATTCATAATTGTAATTATTACAACTTGAACCAGAATGGTGCCATAAAATGCCTGTCCACTTACTAAAGACAAAAGCATGTACAGTTAGACCAACTGTACAGCTGCAAAAGGAGGGCAGTCATTGAAGCTTTAACTAAGAAAATAATTTAGAATTTCAATGTGAAATAGAGAAACAAATTGAAATCTAAAATGACAGAAAACCATCAAGCTGAGTGACAGTTAAAAGCTTGTGTCAGCATTATGATTCAGTCACAATGACTTGTTTTTATGCTCCAGGCTTCCAAACAAGTGTCTCAAAAGTGTCCCACTCAAACACTGAGTAAAGACATAAAGACAGTCTAAACTGCAGAATGATATACGTGCAACCACAAAATGGCATGGGGTTTTATACCTAGCAAATATTGGTATTCTGTGGGGATTAATACTTCCATGTGTATCAATAATGGGTGGTCTTATTAAATTTTAGATGAACTAGAAGTGGCCCAAGTTAAGAGCCATATTACCAAAAAGGATGGTCGTCATTGCTGAGCTGATGCAACCCATGATCACTTTAGCCCATCAATATTTGTGAGATCAACATTTAGGCAGCTAAACAGATAAAAGAGCATCGCATCTAAATACTGGACGGAAGCTAAAGACAACTTCCATAAATCCACTGAAACTACAGGCCACACAGATGAATTATGTCAAAGAATCATGTAAGGGAAATGACCTGAGCCCTTTGAATTCAAATCAAATGTGAAAAGTTGCTCTTTCAGTCTTTAGCGTCAGATGCGAGGGCCATGTCTCTGGGCAATCATTCACGTTTCTAGGAAATACAGTTCCACTTACATCCATAGCTTCAAAGCATCCTTTTCCTATTCTCTCCACTTTAATATTGCCAGCCCCCCTATCAGAAAAGCTGCACTCAGATTCTGCACTATGGGTCAGAGCAAATGAAATTCTTAACATATTTCAAAGGAGTGTGTTCTCTCCTAGAGTGCCTCCTGCCATTTTATTACTTCTCATCCTCTTTTTTTCATGAGCTTAATCCTGAACGGTGAAATTAAAGAGGCTTCAAAGAGTCGGGGGGGGGGGGGGGGGG
>BJFM01000857.1:543457-562528 GCA_016586285.1 Arothron firmamentum
GTGGAG
Organism: Arothron firmamentum; assembly: GCA_016586285.1. Lineage (NCBI taxonomy): Eukaryota > Metazoa > Chordata > Actinopteri > Tetraodontiformes > Tetraodontidae > Arothron > Arothron firmamentum. Next base: position 543,464 of record BJFM01000857.1, read on the forward strand.
GTGACACAGGTGGAACGGTGCCCATTTCGCAGCGGGTCGGCCCACCTTGCTTCTCTCAACCTCTCACAAAGCTGCTGGAAGTGGGAACACTACCTGCCCATGTGTTTACGGCAAACAAATGAAATACTGCAGAATTCTGGGGCTGTTTGCTGCATCAGCCTGCAGCTAATGAAGCCTCCAATCGACTGGGATAAATTATAATGAAACACATCACTAGCTAATGAAGCTGGCAAGTCTGAGAGATGTGATTGCAAGGGCACAAAGGATAATTTAAAACTGTGTGTGACTGGTGCAGCCAAATTCATGTTATATGAGAAATGACTAATTCTTATGCAAATATTTGTTCCACAGTTTTCTATAGTTAAGGCAATGAGATTTTTCAAAACAAAAACTCAGTTGAAAGCTTGTGAAAGTAATGCAAAACTAAAATGAGATGACAGTAAACGGCTGAATTATCGTTATCATTTCTACTCGATCCATTTCTTCCTAATTACTGACTTAAAGGTTGAGGAACTTTGTCAGTTTGGGCGACAGTGATGATGTTAATTAATGCTATAAGTGAAGTCAAATAATGGTACATGAAACACAGCTGAGAGGCTGCAGCTTCCTTAATGTGACCACACTGACTGTTTGTCCTGATCTAGAGCCGGAGATGCTTATGCTGCTTAAGCTGTATGACTAATAAGACCCAATTCTGCAAAGTGCTGCTGAACCAGCACTTCTACCACTGTATTGTATGTTATTTTGCGCAAAAGCCTAATAAATGCAACATTGTTCAAAGTAATGTTTTAATATCTAAAGTTTGATTGATTGATTTTATAATCATGAAGTTTCTGTGATGACTTTTCAAAAAATAGAAAATGAGCAAACATATAATTAGGTAGATAAATAGTGTTAAGAGTTAAATAATACAGTTAATTGTGTTTTGGTTTTATGATCAAAGGCCTTTTTAAGCTAAACAGAATCGTGTTAAAGGAGCATTTACTATTTTTATAATAAAGCACAAGCCTTAAAAGTCTTTTTCTAAACTTGCTTGTCCTCACAAGCACAGCCCCTTTTGTTGAAGACCGTTTCTTTCACACTGCCTGTACACATGTGTTTGGACAGGAAAAGACACTCCTGGCAGGCCAGAATAAAAGCTAATTGAAAAATAGCAGGTGTGCACACAGACTCACACAGATTCACAGGCTTAGAGGTACATGCGCGAGCACTGATACGTGCATCTGCACGGATTGAAGTGCTGACAAGGTAATCCCACTCTGACCACACGGAGACGACCGTCTCTTCAGACCGCCACATTTGTTTTTCTTTGACACTGGTGCACTTAAGACCAGCAAGGCGGTCCACATGCTTCCTGGTCGATCCTCACACCACGCCCTCTATTTCTGGGTCGATGCGTGAGTGTGTCTCCCCCCGGGAACAAAAGATCATAACAGACGCAGGGTGAAATGCGGGTGTATAATAGTCTGCAGAGATGGGATCACACTCTCCACATCTGCTGACCTGGCAGGTTTCGAAGCAGGATGAGTAACTACAGCTTCTTTAAAACAGACAAGAAAAAGGATGTCATAATAAATCAAAATAAAACCCTACTCTTAGAAAGAACTGGACTGACCTGATAGTGTGATCATTCATATACAGCACTCTCTGTTTATCAGAGAGCTGGCCCTGACAGAAGCAGGGGGGTGGGGTGGGGTGGGGTTTCTCTGATAACAGTAAAATGCTATTAAATTACTTGCATGTCCCACAAGGCTTTTGGGCTGGGCAAGGGGGAGTGAGGAGAGGTAAGTGGAGGGTTAATGCCTGAAATCTCAACATGTCTCACTGGGGGTGTTCTGCTCTGAGATGGCCTGATAAATTGTGTACGAGGCAAAGCGACAACATGGGTTAGAAACTATTTAAGGAGACAGAAATGAGGGGTGGGAACCCTGTCCTTTATTTTACCATTGTGGATAGGGACAACAAGAGGCATTGTTATAGATGAAATATGGACTAGGAGAATATATTTTTTGCCCCTGTCTCCCATCGTGGATTTTTTTTTAATTCGACACGCAAACACCCCTGTCCCATCCTGGGAGAGAAATTGTTTCACAGACTGTGATAGCAGGGTCACGTGATGACAGCAATCCAATTTCCATGTGAACAATTACCCTGCCGTCAGGGTTGGCAGTTCATTTATTTCAATTTGATGGACGAGGAGAATCGTTCTCACTAAAGCGGCGAGCGGGGCCATTGTATTCAGGGCACTGGGCACAGGCAGGGTACTGACAGGCCTGGCCCATTTCAGCAGTATCCTGCTGCCCTGGCCTAAATATGCCAGCACCTTGAAAGTTGGCCCATGAGCCAAGCCTGTTTTAGCTCACCAAACAGGCTGTGAGAGGGTTAATGCATTTATACTTTCACAAGTCTTTTGACATTTTTTGTTTTTTTTTCTCTTCGTTTTTGTGTGTTTTGATGTGACCACCTTCATTTCAGGGACAGGACTTTCCCTCATTAAGAGTCTCGGTTGTTCACTTGTCCGTCTACTGATCTGTCACCATTCCAACAATCCTGTTATCTCCCTCCTGCCAGCTGGACTCTTCAGCAGAAAAATTCGAGACTACAGACGCGACACATGCACACAACACATTTGAATGTTCCAGTGTGCAGACACACTCTTCTCCCAAACTGTCTCAACCACTGACCTCGGTGTCTCTTTTAATCGGCCGATCTCTGTCTCTTAAATAAACAGAGAAAAGCAAACTCTGTCTGGGCAGGGGCAGCTTGGGACCATTTCCCAGTGCTAACTGTTCTCTGCTCCCCCCTGCAGCTGGATGCTGGCGCCTTCCTGTGTGGATACAGCTGGCGAATGTGAAGAACCCGATTAAATGGCCTGGCAGAGAAGAGCCACTTTCAGGAGCCAATGGCTCCTCAAACATCACCACCACGTCCAGACATTTGCAAGATAAATGCAGCTCTTGCCATCACATTAACACGGTCATGTTAAAATGGATCTCTATAGCAGAAATATAGTCAGAGCGTCTTAGTTCTCAAACTGATGCAGGTTCAGTTTTAAAGTCATGACTGCCGCTCGGGGCTGTTATTGGAGGTAGGCCTGCATACTCTTTGGTGTTCCCTGCTTTTAGGGTGGCTTCTGTATTCTGTCTTCCCTGGGGTCATCTCCTGCTCCAGGCACAACCTGGGCCTCTTATGTGCAGCGGACTCAGTAACACACAGGCAACAATTAAGCCATCAGGCAGGCCGGCCTTCAGGAAGGAATCTATTACACACCTTATTGGCTTTAATGATTTCGCTTCACCAGCAGAAGCACCGTTTAGGAATGAAGATATTTTGTTATGTGGTTTAGTTGGTTTCTGAGGGAATAATGATGCTATGGTGACTGACTGTAACCCCAATGGGAATTCACAGAAAACGGTAACTTAAGATGGAGCCGGTGTGCATTTACTGTACTTTTGCTCTCATAAAAATAAAATGAATATGTTCATGATGGGAATCCTGATATGAGTCATATCTGGCTAATCAATATGCTGTAATTGATGTGGTTTCAAAGATGATTGAGGTTTCAGTGAGCAGGGAGGAACAGAAATGCAATGTCAATGTTAGTGTTACAAGCGCATTCCACAGTGAGTAAAGATGTGAAGACAATTACTTGTGCTTAAGACACATTACTCACTGCATTACTCTGGTAAATCAGGTAAACAATGAGGTAATCAAATTTCCTAATGCTCGAATATAAACTGTACGTGAGGAAAAAAATGGTTTAAATACTTGTGCAGTGAATCTCAACTGCTGCAGTTCACCCAGAAGGACAAAGGTCAAGGCCAAAGATAAAGACTGTTAACTATCTTCATATAACAAGCATGTTCTAATAGTGAGGAATGCCAAATCACAAAGGATAATCTTTGTAATTATCTGTTCTTTCTTCTAAGTGGCTTGTAACTACTTTCTGAGTTTAAATTCTTTGTGTTTTGTTCTCTTAAATAGCAGAGACTGCTGTTGACTGGGAGAGATCTCGCTCAGGAAACTTTTCGCATCGTGTAGATACTCTGATTGCAAAGCTCTGCTAAAACATCAACATCTGTGAGTGAGACATGAGAATCATCTCCCATGCAGAAGTTTTCAGAAAGTGCTGATTAAGTCTGCCACCTATTTGTCAGTTTTTAATGCCACTATGGAGGCAATGTTCGCACCGCGGCTGAGCAGTTTCAATAAGACGGGACGTAAAAAAGTCTGTGCCAGATGTGGGAGACAGAAGTTCCACACTGCAGTGTTACTTCTTAAAATTGCATGTGTTGATCAATCCCGTTAACTGTGGACACGATTGATCTAAACCTTTAAATATGCACCACTACTATGCACGCTGCTTTTTCTGTGTTGTGTGTCTGTCTTTCCCCTCAGGAAGTTGTGTCTACATAGAACCAACAAAAAGAGAATTATGTCCAGTTTGAGTCCAGATCTCTGATCGCTGAATGAATACAGAGATTTGCCCAGGAAAGGCCTTAGAAAGATGACAGAGGCAGGAGGACAGGAACAGGGGGCAATCATAGACACGTTACCCAGTCTCAATGGGCCTTTTATGTGTGCTTGACAGGTGCTGTCACTTGTCAAGATGAGTCCACGTGTGGATGGCGCCTGACTATTGTAATACTCCAGATATAAGCTTCAACTTCGGACAGAAAGAGTTAGGCTATTGGTAGTGACTAACGATTATCAGGTAATGAGTTAGAGATTAGTCAGGGCTCCTCAGTATGTGGAGAAAAGGTCAGGTTTGGAGCTTAAAAGGCAATGGCTAAATTAGCTGCAAAAAACACCTCATAAAATTAAATGGCTTTCAGTGCAAAGCAGCACTTTCCACACAGAAGGCTACATACAGTCATTTCTTTAATTGGCTGGATGATGAGAGCTAATCACAGGAAGAGTGGACTGATTAATGTGCGCTTTCCCACAAAAACCTGACTCATAACCATGGAGGATGGCTGAATTTCCTGCCTCTTACAAATATTAATATGGCGACCTAAACCCATTGTGCATTGTGGTTTTCATTTCCATCAAAGGATCTTAAAATAATTGAAACTACTCCACCAGCCTCATCCCTCCATCTGCTGGTCCTCTTCTCCCATCATCTATCACCATCTCTGCAGTTAGAAGGAAGAGAACTGCTAAGCAGGGCCTGACTAATGGCTAAACAAACACCATTATCGGGCCTCAGTGGCCAAACACTAAGATACAGGAACCCCAGAGCAGCTGCGGCTCTTTAATACTTAATCCCTGCTGCACTGCTAGCGGCTGCGCTGAACTTAACTATAATGGGCGCCACTGAAGGCTTGCTAATGAGGGAATGAGAACAGAAACAAGTAGAAATCAGTCTGAGGAGAAGCGGAATGTTGTGCGTCATGCATACATGCACACAGGCGTGTAATCAGAACAAAAACCCAGTAAAGAACAAAACGTATTAAGAGAGGCTAAATAGATGTGCGGTCACTCGTCTTGGCGAATTCTCCCTCACAGAAATAATCGAGGAGAAGTTAATGAGCCTGTTAGTGACGTAAACTTCCCGATAAGCACAGACTGCATCACGTGTGCCCGTGTTCACATCAGGATTGTACTGTGTGCGCATGCAGTTTCCTCTATGTGTCTGACCCAAAGGCACAGTCAGTTAATCATATGTTCACAAATTAGACTGATTTTCTGATAAATGCACACACTTCACACACAAGGTGCAGTCCATCCCTTTGCCACCTGCTCACTTGCCTACATAGGAGGGACATCCATGATCAAATTCTCTCTCTCTCTTTCTCTCTCTCTCTCTCTCTCTCTCTCTCTGTAACACTCACACAACACACCTTCTCAATCAAGTCTTACTGCATGAGTGAGCCACTCAATGAGAGTGGGTGATTAGGCCCTCAGAAAGAAGTTCTGACCTTTCCGTCCACATCAAGTCCACCATGGCATGTGTGTTTTTATGAGTCAATGGCTGTAAGCTCATGGGTGTGCGCCGCTTCACATCAAATGTCACCGACTTAAATGAGATGCCCGGACAGAGAGTAGGATGGAACGAGAGACATGAGTGGGTGGAGAGGGACAAGGGAGGAAATGTGTGAAATTTGGAAGAAAAGCAAAAGAGACAACTATTTTAAAGAAAAGCAAGGGAAAAACAGCTCTGCAGGTGCAGGTCTCTGCAGGGGCGACCTCATCCACCGGGTGAAAAGCAGCAAGACGGGTATTTTGAAATTCCTGGGTTGCACAGGTCCAGGTGGGTCCATTCTTTTGCCAAAATGGTTGGCCTGCACTTTGGAGTTTGCCAAGCTCATAAAGGACAGACAGTCAGACAGTTTGACTCAGGTCTCTGAGGAGCAAGCAAACAAAACAGGAGGCAAGGAGGTTCTCTGTGAGGGGCTTTGAGGGACTAACGGTTGTTCACCGTTAGTTTGCAGCAAATTAATATGCATGTACTCAAGGATCTTTTGTACATTTAGGTATTAAGATGAAGCACAAGAGTGGTTTCGGTTTAGATTTCATCATAATTACGGTCAAGGAGCAAATTAATCACAAATGTAAATATCTATGTAATCTCTATAACAATTAACGGAATGGATTTATTTATTTATGTATTTTTTGCTATAAGGTTTTCTAAACTTTTTTCACTTTGAGTAAAGTTAATAGAATTGCCCAGGTCTCCCAGAGTTTTGGCCAAAAGAGTTCAACTCAGACTGGAGTTGGTACAAACTGAAATAATCTTTTATACCTTGCTGTCACTGTGTCAGATTTCAGAGGAGATTGCAATCCCACACTCACAGCTGACAGGTCGGAGGACGTTTGGTGCGAAGCCCAGGTTAATTAAGTTTAAAATCACAGGGAAAATCGGCAGTGCTGCCACTCAGCAGCATCCATCCAACCTCTACTGGTGTTTCCGCTACAGACAAAGTGTTCAGGAGTTAAGGAGAAAGGAAGAAATTACAAAGATTTAAGGGGTCAGGGAGTAAATGCTAATTGATCTTTGTTGGAATCAAGTATGTCAACAGAGGTTGCATTTATATATTTTCTTATAGGAAATGTTGAAAGCACAACACAAAAATATAATTATAATCACTAAAATATAAAACTAGTGAAAGTATAAGAAATTCTGATTAAACATGTAGCTGATTACTTGATCGTGATTGACAATGAGCGGTACGAGCAGATAAATCATCACAGCGCTCCCCCAAATCCCATCAAGACTTTTCTTTCCCCTGATTGCTCGATACCCCAGCATGAGCGGGGGCTGCAGTGATTGCCGATAGATACTTTTAAAGTAGGTGGCATGTTAATAAACACACATGAATTCCTCCACCTCTGTTATGACCGATAACTTACCTATATGCTTGATTATAGTTTTGAAATAATTGCTCATTCCTTCTGCGGTTTGGAGTTTGATCAAGGTGCAGCCAAAGGTCAGAAGGATTTAGCCACCGTCTGTAAATAAGCCGCTTTAATCAGGTTGGAGATGGTTGATAAGCACTAGGTTGCTGCGGTCTGGTACGGATCAGCATCTGCAGCATCATCTCTGGAGGTGCCACAAGGCTTTAATGTCAGGTGACTGCATCGACATTGTGTCACAGATTTTAGATGTGATGGTGAAGCAGTTCCAAACATGTCTGACTTTATGGTGGTAAAACAAAGTCATACTCAGAATGTTCCTGTCAAAAGCAGACAAGCCTGCACCCGCCATGACAAGTACTAGATTGAGAGTGAGATAGCGCTGATGTCTGCCAGTTGAGCCCAAAGTTCCTTTATTTGCCTTTCTTCATCTCCTGAGTCCTGTGCTGATAATTACAGCCATCCGCTCGCTTGGACTCCATCACACTGAAGCTGCTCGTCTGTGCGACTCAAGCCAGAGGAATTATCGCCCGAACCATCTCAAACGAAGCACGGCAAGGTCAGGCCCCGTGTTCAATTTCACTTTTGATTCCGGCCCACCTTTCTTTCCCCTCTCCCACTTATCCACTCCTCCCATCCAGCCCACCCACACCGTCACTGCTGAATTTCACTCTAGGGCTAACCTTTATTTCCAGGACAACCATTCATTTCCAATCCTGCAGAGTGGTCGGCTGAATGGCAATTGACGATTCAATTTTGGGAATGAAACTTGAGAGTCCTTTTGGAATCGACTCTCCCCCCTGTCGTCCGTGGTCGTGCCTGGTGCCCACTCTGCTTTCCCCTCTGCCCCCCCGCCACCTGCTATCCCTGCCCTGGTCGGCTGACTGGAGCCAATTTCTCTGCCTGTATGGAGACATGGGTAAGACGGATGCCGCAAATTGCTTAAAATTCCGCCGCCTTCTCCCAGGCACCTTTTCTCTGTGCCTGCTTTTTCATGACTTCACTGTTGTCAAACAAGCAAACACTTAAAACCAGCAGGTTTATTCTCAGCATTGCTCTCAGCTGGATGTTCTGCGGCAATTTAAAAATGATCTATGGAAATGCAATTTCATTCTGTGTTATCCAACGCAGCCAATTAATGAGTGAGCTTCTCTAGAAATGAACAAGGGTAGATATAATAGTGAGATTAATGTGTTTTTCTGGCACTTGCCTAATTGCTGGAAGACTCTACTGGGGCCAGTGTGACCTGCCTCATTTCTACATGTGATAGAGCGACAGAGGAGGGATAAATGCCCGAATCAACTCCATTTATCATTTCTATGAACTTTCTTTTTTGCTTCTGTTGGGTGTTATGGAGGGGAATGCATAAGGAAAATGACAAAGGAAGATATTTTGCCTTCGGGGAACCTGTATCTACTCCTGCAAAAATTATTAATTCGGCTGTTGAGACAAAATTCATTCAGATGGTCAGCATTAGCTTCAGCTGGACTTGGGAACTTATTAATGGGAAACAGACCCAAAGTGGTCAGAGGGGCATATGTGTACGGATGGCATATCTGGTAATGAGAAATGAGAGCTTAAGGCGGGGAGAATGCATGGAAGATGAAGAGAAAACATGTGAGGAAGATGGAGAGGACAAGAAACCATCTGTCTCAGCTAGAGGAAAGGAAAAAGTGCTCTAGATTGAGGAAGACAGTAAATAAGCTCCAGGATCCAAAACAGCAACAAGGAGGGCATTTGCTTTGCCAATTGTTCTTTTCGCCAAGGGTGAGAATGTTAATCCACAGTGGAAAGGAGTTGGGAGGATTTGCTTTAAGTATCGCTATTAGTAGGAATTCACTGATATGGGGTGGGGGCAGGCAACATGGGTTAGGGGAAAAGGCAGAGGGCAGAATGGATAGAGCATCAGAGTAGTTGCAGTGTGCTTAGAATACACTGTAGGTGCCATATGAATCTTTAATACGGGTCTTAATGGTGAGGGAGGGAAGGAGGGCGGAGCGGGGAACACAAAGAGGGTTTGATCCCTGAGGAGGTTACCAAAACCTCTGTATCACAATCCTCCTGATAAGTACCAGCCTCCCAGGATCAAACCCAATTCTCAGCTCGGGTGCCACCGACGAACCATTTCCAAACGCTGAAGACGGCGGTGAGTGATTCATGGTTGTCTTCAAAAAACAGAGCCTCTGATGTTCAGATAAAATGTATAAAGGATCTTTCCAGGTAATAAAATTCCTAATTGCCTTTTGTTAAACACATACACTGCTGGAAGCCTGGCCACGGTACATCATTTTAATTATATGCACAAGTGCCTAATTAGCTGTATCTGTTCTACCAGAGGCGAACTTGCACCCAATTAGACCCAAATCAAAAAGGATGGTATACAGTCAAATGAGAGAAATATATTGTTTTTTTGTGCCAGCAAAAAATACAAAAAAGAAGAGACTGTCCTTAACTTCACTGGATGCTGAGGTTATAATTGAAGTGTTTATTTTAAATCAGTTAACAATTGTTTAATGGCTAGTTCCATGTTTTTCTCATGTTTTTGTCTTTGCTCGTTTATTATAATCATTTAAGAGGAAAAATGGACAAACAACATCCTAATTAAAGTGTCATTCTTGTAACCCTTTTTCGAGTAACACAATACAACATACAAGAAAACAAAACATGAAGTAAAACATGAAATGTAGTCATGATATTTCAAGGAAGCTGTACGTCTTGTACTGGCAGATAACTTTAATTTTCTCCTCCATAGCTTGGTTTTAAAATAAGAAAACAAGCTTTAAATTATTCTAGAACCTCAACAAATGGTATCCCTGATGGCATGATAAACAACATGAGCAATACAGAAACAGCAGATCCTACTTTGCAAAAAATAACCACATCAAAGTCTTTTCCATGTCCCCAAAGAATGAACAACTCCTCCCCCCACACAGGGAAATTGTACAGAAACTCCCATCTAGTGCAAGATCTCAAAAACCTGAACATTCAGCATAGCGTGACTGTTGTCTCCTTCCTTGCGTGAATTTACTGCATTTCAGAGAGCACATAATGGTCTCCCAGGACAGCACCGCAGCCGTCAGAGGGAAACAGTTTCAAAGCCTGTGGCACTTTATTCTTGCATGTTCCCCTGTCAGCTGTTCACCATCACGTTGATCTAACTGTGCTCTGCACTCCTGTATATCGGTGGAAAGCAACGAGTGGGCATAGCAAAATTAGCTGTGGCTCAGTGGAGTGCAGTGGCGCCTCTCTCCCGTGATTAATCCAGCCTAAAGGTATACCTACCAACATTCTTGCAGTTTTCTACGTATATTCATTTCATACACACAAAAAGATGGTGTTTTCCACCACTGTGGAGTGTGGACACAGTGCCACTATTCTCAAGTACTACAAACAAAAAGCTAGTTTTGCAGATGGATGCTGGAGTACCAACATGTTAAAGACACTTTATTTCCTTGATTGGTCCTATTGTGAAGCAGAAATGTGAGGCCTGGAAATCTATGTATACATGGACCAAACTCCACCTGAGAAATCACATCTTCGTAGTGGGAATGTGCAGAAGGATAAGATGGCGGTTGTAGTAGGGTGGGGTGTAACAACTGATTGTTCCCATGGCAATAGCAAACCATGAATCAGGAGGTTAGGTCACACTGTGTGCCGCATTTGATAGCTGCGCGAGGCCAGATATGCCTGAGGTTTATAATCACTGCCAGCCAGCGATTCCAGTGGTCAGTGCACACACATGTATCTGTGGGTGAGTGTTTGTGTGCATGGGAAAGTCATCTGGCCTAAACCTCCAACTGGTAGCGAAATCCTAAATCTGACTGGTTTTCTCAAGAGTGCCAGTCTACCTGTAGTTTTTCACTTTTGTTAAAAAAAAAAAAAAAAAAAAGACAAGCAAAAAAGACAAACAAATTCAGCAAAGGATGTGCAGGTCTCAGAGGAGATAATCTGTGCTGAAGGAATAAAATAAAAAAACGGGCTGCCACGCTGCACGGTGATAACCCAACATCACCTCTGTTTTTCTTTTACCAGATCAATATGCAGCTGTGTTATGTAACCATGCATCAAGGATCAAATGTATTTCCGCCTCCTTTCATAAAAACTACTTTTGTTGTAGCTTAAATATCCAGCAGTTGTGCTGATTACATTACTAAATTGTATTCAGGATGTGCGATATGAGACAAGAACTGAGTTTCTTTGGATTGTGCATAGTTGTTACCCCATTTACAGCAGATAACACCTAATCCAAGAATTCTGAAATTATTACTGCTGTATAACAGGAGATCTGTTAACAGACTCCTATGGCTGTGGCGTGAGAGCACACGAGAGTTCTGCTTGTTCGAGTGAAAGTGCATGCCACAGAGACTGGACTTGGCTGCCAACAACCTGGGCCTCTCTGATGGGACAAATGCACTCCCACTCCTAAAAGGGCAGAGGAAAACAAATACTGAATCATGTTTCTTTGACCAATGTAAGCGCCGCAGAAGACAGACCAAAAGTAAACCCGTAATGATACTACCGCTTCCGAAAATAATCTGCGGCATGCGCTTTGGTTGAAGAGCCATTTCTCGGCAATAAACAGTTCACCCAAGGGTCAGCTTGGAAAGAGAATGATTGTTTTCAGTAAAATCCAATCCTAAGCCGTTACAGTAACTTCTCGACTGTATGAAGAGCACCATCATTCTACTCTTGTTCTGTACAAACGAGACCTTGTTTCACTTGTGTTCACATGCTCTTTTACATCAAAGTCTGTTTTTAAATTATTGTCTTCAAGTGAAAGGAAAATCTTTTTTCCCATTTTGCAGGGCAATGACCTTGCATAGCTTAACAGATCGTTGCTGCCTTGGTATGCTGCCTGGGTTTGTTTACAATACAGCATGCTCGACATCACAAATCAGGGATTGCGTGGCTGCTGTTGGGGATTATCGGTCCAGTATTCCAGTATTTCATTAAATTGCTGTACTGGAAAACAAATAAAAAAGAAAAATAAAACTCCCATCAGCCACTTAGTAGAAAAGATCATCTCTCCCATGCTTTAACAGGACACGTGTTTACAGCATTCGTATTGCAGTTTTAGAAATTTGTCCTTGGTATATAAATGATCCACATTAATCCATACTGACAGGGACAGAAAAAATGCTCACAACAGACTGGGCAGTGCATGCATGATGTGCTTTTTTCCCCCCAAAACTGTAATGTGTTTAATATCTAAGCTTTTTATCCTGTATAGGGCTGCAGCATGATTTTGTGCAACCGTAAAGAATGGAATCCTCTTACTTTCGTCTTTATGAGGTCAGTGGTTGAAATGGACAGAATTCAGACAGACGGGACCCAAAGGAATGGGAGAAAAGATAAACTGGTATAACTGCTTTATGGATGTATATCCCTGCAAACCATCCAAAAAGCAATTCAATGTCAGTGTCTGTTTAGACTCATATGTGGACTAAGGCTGCAGCAATCGATTATTTTAGTAATCGAGTATTCTGGCGATTATTCGTGTAATTGGATAAGAAATACACTGGGCTTTTTTTTTTTTTTTACATAACTAACTTAATTAAAAAGCATCCATAACGTTCTTGTTTCGTTGAACATGTTCAAAATAATAATAAACTGACTGCTTTTACAATTTAACTAACAATCTCACTTTAGCACTTTATATCCTGCGGATTATTATTATAATGTAATTATCTTATGCAAAAACTTAGCCCAGTTGGGGAAACGTGATACCTAGCAGATTAGCTGCCGCATTGATTAAAGTTCTGAATCAGCCTTTACACAGAGCTATAAACAAAGTGCGTTAGTTACCAGACTTCTCTCAATCATGGATCACACTGATTTCTGTTCATCGCCGCTAATTACCGTTAGCCTGAGCTTGTCGTATCCAGTCCGTTGTGCTAACTGCATTTTACAGTAGACACATTGCACTATGTTTTTTTTTTTTTCTTTTTAATGTTAAATTCTTTGCAATCCACACCTCACATCGATCTTCAGTGATGTATCAGCAGCCGAAACAGCAAACCCGTTGTGCAACAGAAATGACAATCTGTGCCAAACAGTGCGAAGTAAGTCAATAATTTTTATCAAAGCTTTTTAATAATCGAATTATTCGATTAATGGTTTCAGCCCCGGACATTAAAGAATTAAAATAAAAGGGTCTCCAATACATTTGAATCCCTTGCGGATATTGTGTAAAATCCAAGTTTTGCCACAGAAAAGTGACAAATTCATACATCGTAAGATAGAATGTGACTGTATTCTAGTCTGTGAGGTTTTAATGTTGTTTTTTTCCCCTCTGCATCTGGTCATTAAGAGACAGACTTCACATCAGTCACCGCCACATCAGCAACAGAACTCCTACAGCGTTGATGGACTGTACTCCCCACTGTTTTCACTGTATGGCCTGTTAACTCTGTTGCCCTTTGAACATTGATGTAGCCACTTTAGCCAAGACCACAGGGTCCTCTATAGAAATGACTTGTCGTCAAGTGCTGTCTGAAGTGCCTATGTAAAAAGTACCTCCTTCCACCGTACTGCTTAGATCTGCAGTAACCAGTTTGCTCCTGAACTTGCCCCCACACCTCTCAAATCCCCTCCAACCTTCCTCTATCCCTTAGAAATGAAGCAAGCACGCAGAAGAGTTGCTGCTACCCTCTATCCTCGGGGCAAGAACATAGCCTTGACAACTATCTCCTTTCTGCGACAAGCAATCTTTCTTCGAGGGGCTACCCAAAGAAAAGTGTTGATGCTAACAAAACGCATGACAGGCGCTGACTTATGTTAACAGCCTGAACACGCAAAAGAGCACAAGTTCTCCGTTTGAATTTTCGCTGATTTCAAATCTCCATCTGAACTCTTTGGCTTTGGGGGTTGCGGGGCACTTGACAGTGAGTCAGACAGCTCAGCTCCCTCAGGGGGTTCTTTGTCCCGTAGAAATGGATGGAATAGAGTGGGGGTGGGGGATGGTGCATACTGGCCTGAGGTAAGGGTAGTTTAGCAAAAAGGGGAGCAGACGGGTTTGGTGAAGAAGTATAATCCTGTCATGAGTTCCTGGAGTAGAGAAGTGTGTAACTGCACGTTATATGTTTAGAAGCTCCACAAAACCAGAAATTTGAGGTTAAGAGTCTAAAAGGTTAGAGGCAAGTGGAATTAATTATCAAGATTTTGATAAAATGAGCTTGAGGAGTAGTAAATTGTTCAGTGTACAGCTTTTTACAGTTGAGTCAACACTCATCACCCTCCTGATTTCTCTTTCAAGCTCATCACTCCAGACAGATGATGCCTAAAAAGCATCATATTTATTTAGCAGCAGGCTACTTTTCATTTCAGACGGTGCACAGGCTCTCAGCTGCCTGGCTAGTGCAGATAGCGAAGAAGAAACTCTCATACAGGGCAAATAAGTTGCCAAGTGGACCTGAACATGCTGTCATTGCTAGGGAAAGGGTAATGAAAGCTTCCACAGACCATTCCACTTCAACACTTTTAATGCATGTTAAATGGACAGACCTGGTAAATTAAAATCCATATCAATTACATGTCTTACATGCCTTGTGCTATGACACATAAAGGGGGAGTGAGGGTTTTAAACTAATACAGCAATGGTTAGATCATCATTGAAGGTATTTTTATTAAGAACATTTTGAGGGCAGCTGAAAGGTAGCTATTTAGATCCAGTAAATGGGTTATGGTTAAGGTTTGGGTCATGAGTAGAATCTTGAAATTTAGAAGTCAAGTGTAACAACACACCAGCAAATAGATATAATCAGTTATACTTGTGACTAAAGAAAAAAAGCAGCATGACATAGCTGCATCTTTTCCAATTTTCCAGTAGAATTCAAACTGTTTCATATTTGAGTACAGGATATGAAGATATAAAGCTCTGTGTAATGTTGTTTCTTTTATCATCTCTGGTTAAACAGAACAACTGTACCAGCTTCATACAGATGACTATAATCCATTAATTCACACTGTAAGATGATCCCAGCCTCTTCCCGCCTTTCCGGGTGCCTGTTAAAACCTACCAAATGGACCAGCGACAAATAATTTTAAATAGGATCAAAGAGAATTTCATTACATGTCCCCTAAATTAACATAATTAGTTAATGCAGGTGGATAAAGGTTATGTAATCAGGCAGCTCATAACTACATGCTGTGGAACAGAACTATGGATGGGAGCGTAACCAGAGTGAATTTAGTAGCAGTGGCTGAGAATAAAGGAGTGTGATGATCCAAAGTTAATAATGCAATGAATGAAAACCATAATGCATGATTTTTATTCTTTTATAAAAGCATACGAAAAAACAAAACAAATCGCACTTTACAGTCTCCCTCGATTCTGAAATGAATCTGGCGCCAATGCTACACAGACACAAATACAAACACATCTTTTAAAAGACCTTTTATTAAATTGGAGGTGTCAGCACTTGAATTCCCACACACTCTTACAGCATTTCAAAATCCCGTCTGGCACAATTATTCAAAACAAAGGGTCTCAAGCATCTTCATTTCTCAGGGATCCCTTATTTTTCTGCCCGTTCTCATCTTTCAAAATCCCCCAAACAAATATTACATCAACTTGTGTCTTGCTTTGTGAACAGCATCCATCCCAGACGCCATCAGTAAGTATGTGCATCTCTCATATCACATATCCCAGATAACATATCTCCATGAGTGGGTTGCAGGGCGTCCCTCATTCGCAACAGACACTACTGTTGTTTCTCCTCCTCGCTGGCAGCGACAGAGCAGAGCGGTCCAGTTTAGCATCGAGCAAGTCTGCACTTTTTCACAATGTCAATCCTAAGGCAGGGGCCATTTACTTCCGCAATCTGCCGAGATTGAGAGGCATAAATGAAACATCACAGTAAATGTGAGTGTCAACTGCTTCACCTCTTTTCGTGGAGCAGCATAAGCCAATGGTGGGCCAGCCACGCATGTATCATGCTTTAAATGGCTGGTTTTGTTTAATTTTGATAGCTTTTGATTGTGGTTTCAGAGAATGAGATCAAAACGTTTGATCCATAATTCAGGCGTATTCATCTATTGGATGTTGTTGGAAAGTTGCCAGTCTGAGTAGAACACTAAGTGATCTAGTTATCTTTGGCCTGGCAACAGCCACAATAACACTGATTTAAAGTAGGTGCTGGCTAATTTCCACTTAAAACCACAGAATGCAAAGCACTTAATCTTTTTAAAAGTTGTAATCAACATGAGTGAAATGTGAAAAGCGCCACTCAAACCAGTGAACCTTCAGTTAAATATCACTATATCATAATCCACAGCTTCTCTTATTTTCATCCTTACTTTAAGGTCATTGTTTGGTTTTTATTTGAGATGCTTTCTTGTGAGAAACCTTACTTGAAAAAAAACAAACCTCAAAACACGATAATAACCAGATTGACTATTTTGCAATATTGGTCCTAAGAAGGTTGTTGTTTTGATCCAGTTGTTTGTTTGTTTTGATCTGCATTAAATGAGCAAGAAACCGAACCCAAACATTGCCCTCAAAGCTGCCTCACTGGTGTGTGAATGTGTTCCGAACGAGACTGTGTCACCCTGTGGGATGCCTCTGCCACCGGTATATTTATGTGTGTGTGAATGGGTAAATGCAGACTTGTAATAAGTGCTCTGAGTGGTCAGTCCATCTACCTTAATAAGGGCAGCGTCAAATATGAATCTTTAATCTTTCAAGGTTCGCATGTAAACAATTAAACTAAATACAATAATTCTGAACAAGGCCAGTGTTGTAAAGAATAAAACTGTCTATTAAAATTTTCCAGGCTAGCATAATATAGATGTTTATATTTGTATCTGTTGAGTGGGTAGATGCTATACTTAAAGCGAGTCTCCATTTACACACATTTACAGTTATTTTGGGGTAATCCACAATTCATTTATTTTCTATGAGCTTCTATATATAATGAAATGGGAAAAATAAATCCTTTAACAAGTGCCTCAGATTTGTACAACAGTAAATCTACTTTTCTCTACCGTTACACATTGCCAACCAAGAATGCGGGAACACTGGGATTAAACCAGAAGTCTGGAGACATGAGTTCTGGACAATCAGAAATATGTCGGAGAAAGTCAATTGACCCCTTTCAGGCACCATACATGACTGATCGGTCCTTTCAATTCACAGTTCCACCCAGTCTCCGCCACACAATAGATATTCCCCATCCAATTTCTCATCTTATTTGACTCAGATAGGTACATTCAACCTATCAGACGAGGGCATGGCAAAGTGCATGTTTGATGGAACGTACGGCACAATGTGGCTGAGAATGTGTGGAAACACAGAAGGGGAAAGGAGTTCAACTTGCATTTTTCTCCCTTTGATCAGGAGGCATAGTGGATTAGAGAGGATTCTCCACAAGTTTCAGGCTTAATCCACATAATATTTTCGAAGCCTACCAAAAAGCGTCAACAGCAAACTCCAACCTACTCCCAAGGTCAGATGGGAACAAACACCTTCTGCTGCGGCACAACAGACGGGCCCTTTTTGGATAAAATGTCCCAGGTCCAGAAATCTGGGCTGATATGGCTTTTACCCCCCCGGTGTGAGGAAAACAGGAAAAACTCTTTGATTTCCACCCTCACTGCTTTTGCTCAGACAGATGTCTCCACACTGAACCAAGTTGATCAACAGTTCCAGTGTGTTTCTAACAGTCAAACTGGGAGTGACGGGAGAAGCATTTCTCCGGGGGTGTTAACTATTGAAATCAGTGATGTTTTCCGCCTTCATCAGGCCTGCGGTCTTTTTGAACTCTAAGCGTCACATCTTTGGAAACAATTTGAGTGCGTTGGGAATGTATTTTTGTATGTTCATTTGTCCTCTGAGCGAGGGCATAACGTTTGTGGGGGTGGACGGATGAGACAGGCGTACGCACGCTATTTTTGGGTCGTCAATCACTTACATGTACAGTAAATGATTTTTCAACAAGCTTCAGGGTGATTGATAATCATAATGAAAGGGTGGGCTGAGAACTCCTTGCCCACTTTTTCAAAGCACAGTAGATGGCTGAGAAGGTCCGTACATCACCGCTTTCTTGTTGTGCTGTGCACGTTTTCCATTTGTGCTCTAACGTTAAACGTAGCGCTCTGGGCCAAAGCAATGATGGATTCCCCTCCTGGCAGCTTCCCTTGTTTCAAAGGAGCACTTGGGATGAGAAGGGTGGTGGTGGTGGAGGGGAATGTGTCTGGGGACAGAAGCCCCATGTCAAATGAGGAGCTGCCAAATGGATCGTCTACAGCTCTTCATCAGCCCTGGTGGTCCTGGAGCGGTGGATGCTCTAGGCCAATGGTGAAAAAACTGACAACCAGACAACCCATCTGTGCAGCTGAGGTCCCACTATGGCATCAGGCGCATAGACCCTCTAGCAAGTAGAAACGCGTGAATCGGGAAAATTTAATCTTTTCACAAAGGGAAACCTAAATGACATAAGCAAAAAGCAGGAAGACTGTGACCCAACACTGAAACAAAGACCTTCTGCTCCATCGATTACGTGGGACTAAACCAAAAGTTTTGTTTCTCTGACAGACAGACAAAATCAGTGCACGGCAAATCTTCATGGCAATTCTACCAATCACCTTCTTTTCTTTAACAGCTGTACCGCTGATGTCTCTATTTTTATACAAGTATAATTAGGACCTTCTGCTTTTTGTTAAAGCACAAATAAGATGATTCACTGCCTGGTGGGAGCACTTTTGTTTGGG
>BJFM01000857.1:562558-601283 GCA_016586285.1 Arothron firmamentum
GGGGGGTAATTTCTTTTTTAACTTATTGTCATGGCATCTTTGTATCCCTGTGAATTCATGAAAGGACTGTACTTTGCCTTGGCAGTGACTTAAACATGTTCTTGAAGGCTGATTTATTGTAAAACATTTTTGTCATTACACTAACTCACAATTTCAACTCATTTTATGAAAAATGAATAAATAAATACAACTAAAGAGTGCTTTTGAATCCAATCATGTTGCATAACACATTCAACAATGTATACATGCCAGCTTTGAATAACTGTAACCTCAACTTATCGTGGCAATCATGACCCTGGCCAGGACTTCCATTAAAGAATATCTGTCTCATTAGATTATGGAATGCAATCTGTGCAGAGCAAGATACAAATGTTACCAGGTCATACACTCAATATCTCATCATTATGTAACAAAGGGGAATGCAGCCCTCCCTCCACACGCATGCTAGAAAAACACACAGAAAGTCACGCACACCCATTCTCTGTCCAGATAACATAAATAGCCCACCCGCCAGTCTTACAATCCAAAAAACAACCACAGAAAATGAACTCAGAATTCTTCAGAACCAAAAGGTCCAAATTCAACAGAGTTTTGGCAGTGCTTTCAATTTATTGTTTTCCAGCTAATGACGGTGTAACTTTCAGTACTAATGCTGCACACAAGCACGCACGCACACATACATTAACGCAGCTCTAATGAATTTACAGAGATGGAAATAATAACAACAAAATCTTGGATGGTGTCTATGGGAAATATATTAGGAACAAAAAGGTGTAAGATTTTTAATAAACTATTATTTATTGTCTCATAGAGGATGCATTAACTCTCAATTATATTTTACATTATCTCTGTAATAGTTGTAAGTAATTTATATAAATATTAATGTCTGTCATGGTCTGTTAATGTAAGAGTGTTGCTCCATCAACTACTGTGAACTTGAACTAACATAATTCTTCTAAGTATAATCACCTGTGCAGTATAAAAGCGAAAGCAAATTTTAAATTCCCTTGCAGCTCTCTAATAACAAACCTGAGGACTTTGAACATCCCCCTCAAGTCTGTGAAAGAATAAGGTCCAGAAAATGAATAACCGCTGTGGATTTCCCCATGAACAATTCTGCTTAAATGTTGCTCTGCAAATCACTTCAGGTGGAGAGAAAATGGGTATTTCTGTCTAGCCTTAAATTACCTCAGAGACGGACTTAGAAATTGTCAGTGTGTGATTTAACTTCTTCCTCAGTACCAACAAAGCCTTTCCTTAAACATGTCAGTCAGCTACTTAGGGATTACAAAAAACATAACATCAGAATCAGAAATTGTGGGATAGTGTGAGAAAGAGACAGAGCAGGCCTCCACTACGCCAGTGGATTCTTGGCAGCTTGCAAAAATCCGATCAGAAAGAAAAGGCTGGAAGCAGATTGCTCAGAGTAACACGGAAGAACAAGATTTGCAGCATGTTGTAGAGCCACAGCCTAACTGTATCATCCTCCTCGCCACTTTTTCTCATCTCTTCCCTCTGGAACACTCCT
This sequence comes from Arothron firmamentum, assembly GCA_016586285.1. NCBI lineage: Eukaryota > Metazoa > Chordata > Actinopteri > Tetraodontiformes > Tetraodontidae > Arothron > Arothron firmamentum. The sequence goes on from BJFM01000857.1 coordinate 564,087, forward strand.
CAGGAATTAACCCTAAAGTCATTATGCTGGTGAGGGTCACTGGATCTGTGGCATGTGTGGAAACACCAATAGGGTTCAGGCTCCACCTCAGCTGTCCTTCAGGCCTGCCTAAAAACACACATGCACGTCTCAAATTGAACAGTGTTGCACGCAGAGAAAATAACCACACACTCAGGCTCCGTGCCCAGTCACCAGTCAGTGTCTTTAATAAGGACAGCAAATAGTCCCTGCAGCACTAGAGGCAATATAACAGAAGTCATGATACTCTCACTGCAGCTGGAGTTTAGCCATCACTGCGGCCAACCTGAGGTCTGGAGATTCAGGAGGCTAAATGCACACATTCCATTTGAATTAAAGCTAGATTCGCTGAGGTGACAGGGCTCACTTTCAGCAGCAACCTTCAGGGATGTTCCAGGCTATCTCCTAAACTAGCATCAGACTAGTGAGCCACAGTTAAAACGCCCGTCCAAATAACGTGATTATTGCAGGCAGGGTAAACAATGGCTCAAGGCACTGGCATTACTTTTTAATTGTCACATTTCTCAGTTTAGGCATGGTTGAATGGAGGAGGGACGGTCTTTTTCAATGGTAAACAGGCTGATGTCTGCCTCCATCACACACAAATGAAATGAGATGCAGTGAGATGAAGAACAAAGACATTACTAGCAATGAATGAAAAAAAGCTCTGTACAACCTGCCGATACCTGTTTTTCTTTTGTGCTGCGCACTCTCAGAGTCATCACTGTGCCAAGCAGACACACAGCCACCAAAAATAACGGACCTCTGGGTCTACCTAGCTCTGTGCTGAGCTTGCGTCTTATGCTTAAAAAAAAATAAAAATAAAAATGAAGGACTGTGAAAGGTGTTTATTTAAAAAAAATGTTGGAGGAAAAAAAGAAGGTGCCACAGACTTTGCAGTGGGATTACAAGGCTTGGCCAGGAGTCAGGATAAGTTGGAAGGGGTGAACAGGAGCTGTCCTATTTTTTTCCCCCACCATATTGGCAGTTTTTGAAATGCATTGGGCTGGGTTGTGCAGGGTTGGGTTAGACCTTTCTGCCAGTTCCCAGAGCACACAGGCCCTTTTTTCCTTTGCCAATCATAACCAGATGTGCCCAGACTTGTTCTAAGAATTTTGATCCTTCGCTCAATCTTGCCTTTCCGCCCAAATTGAGCCATAGGAGCAGCAGCTCATACTCGCCAAGTTTGGTTGAGGACGGACAGAAATACAATTGTGTTCATGCACACAAACATGGCCGGGTTGAGGCAGTTTAATCACAGGGGCCGGAAAGGAATCCCATAACGGGCTCCAATAACATATTTTTCTTGCACTGAGGCGCTTGCCTCATTTGCCCATTCCCCCAGGACATTCAGTTTGAGAAGATTCAAACTGACATGAAAGTGAGATTTGTGAGGTGGACACAGCGGCCTGCTCTCACAAAGTCACACAGACCAATCAGTGCAATGCCAACAACTATCAATTACAGACCAGCTATATGCATGCACCCGAGTGTTCTTCAGCAGGTATTGTCTCAGTCCTTGGAAACACACACACAAGCTAACACGCTCCAATGCTGAGGTAATAATGTGCCTGCGGGTGTATTTTAATATTTGAGTGCCACTGCAATGTTTTTCCATCAAAGACAGTGTGAACACAAATTTCTTCCCCCCGGCTATGCAAAGCAAGGATGGTAATGACAACAGAAAAAAATAAATAAATAAATGGATCATTCTATACAGCAACTCTACAGCAGCTGTTTGTGTGAATGTAGAACTTGAAGGGGGTCATGAGCTGCGCATGCCAGGTTTCAGAGCTGACGCACTATTAATTATTCAGCCCCTAAATCTGATTAGGGGATTGTTCATCCATGCCGGTTATTGCAAAGTTTTACATATCATCTTAACCGCTTTTCTCCCTTCTGCTTTGCTCCAGAGGATCTGGTCTCTCCTCTCTGTAGCATTGCCACCACAGCTCCACCTCCAGCAACTTTATCAGCAAGTACCATCTGTACCCGGCAGCAAGTGTAAAATTGAGCTGCTTGAGATTTGTTCGATATCAATCGCAGCCACATTAATTTCATAACTGCACATAGTTTGTCACCATTCCCAACTCCGAGCACATCATAGGATCTATGTGTGAGGTCATGCCCTCGGATGCCAGTGCTGTCAGCTTGCAATAGGTGTGACTGAACTGCAGGCTGTGAGTACATGATTTCTAATATCACATGGCTGCATTGCTGATGCTCTATGGATGATATGGGTTCTTTTTTCCAGTAATACAGCAACAAACTTTAAGATTGTTTGTCTAACTATGTTATGGAAGCACACATGCACGTTAACATTTATGTTATTCACAAATTTTTAAATATATTTTACATAATGTCAATCATTCATATATGAATTGCAAATATTTTTTTCACCTATGGACAGAGCCAATTTTCAGCCACAGAATTTAGTATACAACAGTTTTTGTTTCAACTAATATACTAATTTAATCTATATTTCCATAATAGAACAGAGATTTATTGGTTTTGCTCCATGTGTGCCACGTGCATCAACAATTCATGCCAACATTGGCAAAATCAGTTTGCCTCAAGTTCCCCTAGTACTTCCCTTGACCAAAGAATTGCCACAAACTTTGGTTTGTGGTTTGCATCAGTGTTCCATCTGTGTTGCTGAGTAACACACAGCAAACAAAACTACTAACCTTAAAATATTTAACTAATCCGCTCAATCAAGAGCAGCTATAAATAGGGAAGAGACCGTTTATAATGTAATAAAAGGTTGGCAAAGGCAATTATATATTACTGTGTGAGAACTGCAGGAATCCATACTAAATAACGGAAATATGGCCAGTTTAATTAATTAACAGCTAAGCAAACATTCCATATTTAGGCTGTGTATTAAAAATAAATAAATAAATAAATAATCATGTTAGCATAAGCAAAAGCTTGCACATCAGTATAACACTTTTTCTGGTGCCTGAAAATCCACGAGGGCCTCACATGTACAACTCTAGCCACACTTGAAAAGTGTAAATCAGACAGGGGGCACAATAGAATAACGGGTGTCAGGGTTACAGAACTTGTGTATACTTGAGACTGTGGCTGTCTTCACACTTGGAGCAAAATGTCTAACATAAGGGAAGTGAGCTGGATAAGACCTTAAATCATGCTGCTCTGTTTCAGGTTCCACTTGGCGTCATCGTGCCTTTTTTTTTTTTTTTTTTTAAGATTCCATCAAGAAGCAAGCTTGTTGCACAGTTCAAATGAGTCAATCTCACATAATAACACGAATAGCTAAACAAATTACTAGTAACCTGCATGCACAATTACATTAAGTCAAATAAAAACAAAGACACATGATTTCACTGAGCCAAATCATTATGGGTATTCTTGTGAACAATGCTGAAAGATTGACGAAAATACCCAGCACTTTACAGCCAGCTGCTCAAGCACGTTAGGAACTAATCTCAGTGGGGGGTTACACAGGAAGCTGGAGCGCGCAGAGACTGGTTGTAGAAGTGGTGGGGGCCATGAGTTGAGCGGGTGCATAAGAGAGAGAAAGAGAGAGAGAGAGAGAGAGAGAGAGAGAGAGAGAGAGAGAGAGAGAGGATGGTATGCTCTAGTCTCCTTTTTAATAGATGGCACATTGTGGTTGACTGTACAAATCAATAGATCACGTCAATAGATCATTAAGCAATCCCTACGCTCCAGAAAAAAAAATGAAAACAGGGATCAGAGTGGAGGATGAAAGCTGGATCAATGCTGAACAGACATGAGGATGGAGGATTTATCAAGGCTGGAAGCGCGGATGAAGTGTGTGGCCTCACTTTTGTGTGCTCGCTTGGCATGATGTGTTTCACAGCACAAGTGCTGGTCTCCCCTGCTCATTAAAACAAATGTTCTCAGTTTTGCTTCAATGGTAGCTATGTAGATGGAGAAGCTTTATCAGGATTGCAGATGAATAGGATTTAATTTGTAATGTAATTAATATTACAAGCAGCAGCTGATGATACTTCGTATTTTCATCAAAGAGCAAAACAGCTTGTGTGCCACTTTTAGCTGCAGAAAAAGCAAGTTTCAACACAGAAAAGCTTAGAATTATAAATATTAAAATGGGTCCCAACCAATTATTTTGCTGCAGTTTAAATATTGACAGCTGCAAAGTGCATATTTTTGCTGCAAGAGGTCGGTATATGCAAAACTGTTAAATAATAAAGCTTGCAAAATCTGTATTCTTGTCAAGTCGTCCATGAACTATAACTGCTAAAAGCTTGTAATGCTCTTAATTCATACCACTTATCTTTAACCTTTGTTCTAGAATACAGATTGCCTAGTTTGACCAACTGATGAGTCAAGACAGATCCATTTAGTCATATCTAGCTCAAATTGTGATATTATTTTATTTTAAAATATTTGAATGTTTCTTAAATGCATAAGCATCTGGGTGGAAATCTTTAAAATGTAGGTGAACTGTTTTTTTCTAACCCAGAGTCATATTATCATGGTTAGGCAAGTAAAAGGTGCGACTAGGCCTCTTCTTATTCTATGCAGCTGTGTTAAAGCCAGAAGCAAATAGTTACATGTACGGCTTCAACAGGCAGAGAAAAGAACAAATATATATTGCCTTAAAACTCAGAAATGTAGATCACTCTGTCTGGTTAACTCATTAACATTAGCGGTACTCTGGCAGACAGCTTTGATGACATGCATTATTCCGAAAGGCCTGTGGGCAAAAGCATAGATGTGGCACTGCCTTTAAAATATGCTTTCTATTAGATAAGGATGTAATTATACAAAACATATCGGGCTGACTAATGTCACCATAATGGATTAATGTTATAGTGGAATTAGTAGGCCCGCACTAATGATTTTCTACATGGAAAAGTCAGCATGGGCCTATTCTGAGATATGAGATCAATTTGTAAACTGAAGAGGTTCATTTAAAAAGGTCAACACCTGGTGTTTATCGCTATTATCTCATAAAAGGGGTAAAAAATTGACTAAGGATCATACAGCTTCAAATGACTTTTAGAATTGATTTTGCGCTGTATAATATATCAACATATTGAATTTCCTGGGAGGTACAGGAAGATAGCAGGAGGGTGAATCTCAGGACCGAGGCTTCCTGTTCTCCATCTGTCCTCCACCTCCACCTGTTTACCTCCTTCATGGCTATACAGCACATCGCAGGTTTGCCGTACTAGGGACATGGAAAATTATATGCATAAGAGGGTGGAGGGAGTGTAGGAGGAGAAGAACTCCATTCCCAGATTTTCCGACCTAAAGAGGAACAGCATGCCAGCCCCGGTGGACATCTGTTTTCACAGGTGTGCTCACCCAATGTGATTAAGATTGGCGCCGCATACCCTCTGAGCAACGCTGCCCTGGTACACTAAGTGTGTGCAGCAGGGCATGAGCGTGAGATGTGCGGAACAGTTGTGCCATTTTGCAGCAGATGGAGCCGATGATGAGAAAATGAGTGAAAGAGGAAGTGCGATAAAAAAATAAAGGGATTGGAGAGAGGGGTGCCTTGCTTATTCAATGCAAAATATTGCCATGTCGAACATAAATTCAACAGAGAAGGGTTGTTTGGAGCACATGTAGATTATCCTGTGTCGTCCTTTCATAATTAGAAGAGAAAAACAGAGAAACCACAAAAAAGTGTGAGATGGTGTAAAAGGGGGCCCATTCACTACTCCCCACCCCCACACCTGAAAAGCCTATAGGATACAGGTGGGTAGTGATTTTGGTGTCATTGATGATACCCAGTGTTGCAATGCACCTGCTTCCATGGCAACAAGAGGAACAGTTGCCTTTCCTTGCACCAGCAGGTCACTTCATGCTTTAATGTAAAGTGACAACTAGCTGGAATTCATTTAAAAAAGTCCTTCAAACAGATTCAATTCAGAAAAATAGGGGGAAAGCTATTTTCTCATATACGTTGGGTACTCAGTTCCCCCCTCCCACACACACCAATGCTGCCACACCATAATTCTCTGGTGGTTTTTAAGAACTTTCAGTCATTTCAAGTGATCTCAGACCGAGTACTATGAGGCAGTGACAAGAAAATCTTTAACAAACGAGAAAGCAATTCCATTTCACAGCAGCGAGGAACCAAGGAGGAGGGGCAGCAGAGTCAGTCACCAGCTTCTAAAAAGAAATGGAAGCCTTGGATAAAAGCTCCTCACCCCAAGATATCTCCAGAAAAGTGAAGCAGACAGGCTTAACACAAAATCATGCTGCTGTACAACTGAAAAGCTTACTTAGAGCTGACAAGTGACAGGAAGTGTTACACTGTAGGCAGCTTATTAGCATCCATGAATCTCACCTTTCCCTAAATCCTGAACTTCTACCTGTGACTAACAGAGCAAAAACATCTTTACTGCAAAAATCACAAGCCAATCCTGTTAGCTGTTGTAGGGGTGTAAAATCATGTGTAAAACCTGTTGCTGCTGCATGCATGGGAGATGAAGTTGTTGGGAACAAACACATTCCATTAGCCAGCCTAGTATTAAAAAAAAAAAAACCTTAATCAAACAATCTGTCCACAGCGCACCCTTTTTCTGTCCGCTTCTCATCAATGAAGCCATCGCATTGCTTCCAAAGCTCAACCCAACTTCAATCTGTTCTCGCTTCCCATCTCCCGGCGAGCATAGCTCAGCCAGTCGCCAAACTTCTCTGAAAAGCTAGATGTGAGAAATGTATATATTTGTAAGTGCTAATACTAAGCAGCACAGAATGCTGGGCCAGCGCCAGACAGATGGTTCTAAGATCAGAGAGAAGCTCCCTCCCACCCTCCATCTCTCTGAGAGAAACCACAATCACAGCTCTGCTTGGCAACAAAGGAGTTTCAGAGTACAAGAAACGACGTTAATTCCCCCAATGATAGACTCGGCTCGCTCTAACAAGGGTATCAGAGTAGCTGATCAATGAGAGAATGTTTAAGACACCATCTCTCCAAAGAATATGGGGCTAAGATTATTGTGTAGTGAGGAAAGACAAATTAGGGACACATTACATGAAGACACATATAAATGGTGCAGAAATGAGAGGAGGGTTGATTTTTCCCCTCCTCTCTGAAGAAAAGGCAGGAGAGCCCTTCTTAGATTTATTGCATAGTCAGAGTGAATAATGACATGGAAATTTTTGTATGTAGATGGTTTAAAGGCACGATTAGCCCTGCCCCATATGTCCTTCATAGAGGAATACTGGTGAAGATTAATTTGACATAATCAAAGGCCAAGTGGGCTTCATGTCATAAGTCATAAGGCTACAGTACCCATGGTGGACATGGCAAACCACTTTAAATTCAGTATAGTATGTAAAAAAAAATTTAAAAAATGAATTCTTCCAATTTTTACTCAGCAACCATGTGTTTTACACTTGGCTTATAAAACCTTGTAGAAGGTGAGGGTCAAATGAAGTGCAGCAGTGCAACAAAACTTACATCACATGAGACTTAACCACTGAGAAATAACCACACACAGTAATGGGCTTATTTCCATGCACACAGATAGACAAAATGCAGACGAAAAAATGCCGGTATTACCGATCCTTCACTACAATGGGGCTACAAGCCTACTACCTGGGCCTCAATTACCCACAATACACTCAATCAAGAGTTTAGCCAGCGTGGCAGCTCTGCTTCCTCACAGAAAATGAGACTTACTGTACTTTTGATGCAACTAGAAGGTTGAGCAGACCCTTGCGATCGATTAAAATTCTCATTGCTCTGATGGCTTAAAAGCTCTCCTAATCAGCCCAGCCTCTCCTGACCTTTATCAAGCTGCTGAAGATGGCAAACGCCATCGAGCCGAGTGGGAAATGAAGTGCCTGTTTTGCGCTTAACACACTGCTCACAGATTGCAACCTGGCATGGTGCAGCAGACACAGACTGCCTGCCGACCTGCGTGCACTCCGCCCTGCCCGACCTTGATACTACAGCATCAAGGCACAGAGACATCTATCACATGTCTGTCAGGGAAAAGAGTTTCACTGAGATGAGACCAGATAATAGAAAAAAAGAGCCAAGATGCAGAGTTCATTAACAGATTTACTGGAGGAGGTGGGTAGAGTGAGAAATGTGAATAAATAAGGAACGGACAGAAGACATGAGGAGAGGTTGGCAGTCGTCCATGAAGGCGACAGCTGGCAGCGACATCCTTCACAAACCTGGTGATGCAAGCGGCATGATGGAGGCAACCTCCAGAGTAAAGAGGGAGACATGAAGAAGGGGGAGATGGGGTGGTTCGGGGGGTTAGATATCGTGGTTTTCGTCTCCAGATTCCTGTGCTAATTAGCTCGGTTCCACATACAAGGCCCCCTGCCTCCCTTGCAGCCTGGTCCTGACGTTTGGTGCCGACACAGAAGAATAGAGTGTTCAGTGTGTGAGAAGAAAAGCCGGGGCAGTATAAGGGACAAAAGGGAATGAGGTCTGGTGACCATGTCTGAAGGTGAGCTGACCCTTCCGTTAGCCTGCAGCCTACGTCCCAGTGGGGAAAGAGGCAGTGGTCAAGAGCAAATGGGAATAGTGGGGGTGGAAGGGAGGGTGAGCCAGGCCAGTCACCAGACACAAATCCTGTTCTAAACCATTACCTCCAGACTGTCATAAATCAGAGGACGCCGGGCAGCGGCACAGAGTGTGAAGGCCAAACAGAGAAGTCAAGAAGGCTCAGACACACAGTCAGCAAGGTGCGACAAATAACAGCCTTTCAGGACAGGAAGCATTAATAACAACATGAGATGGGCTCAGCACATAATGAATGACTTGCGCAGAGTGTGTTTGAACCTGGATGCTTATGGAGTTCCTCTAACATCAGTTAATTAAACAGCTTCACCCGCATTTGCCGCCTTCATCTAAAAGTGATGCGGCTAAAATTTGATAAATTATCTTTCCCTTCAAGGCCCAAGGATTGGTTCCTAGGCTCATAAGATGTGATATTCCAAAGCTGTTTGATCGTGTGTTCCAAGACTGTTACTGCAGGATTGCAGAGAGACAAGACAGAAATCCTTTTATTCCTTCAGGCTATTTTTTCTTTTAGTACTGATGTAGTCCATAAAAATGCCATGTAAACATGTCACGGTGAAAAACCTGATATTTGTCAAAGTTTACTGGTTTGTGTGAGTTCCTTTTTAGCATTCAATGCACCAGATAATTAAAGGTAACCAGTGGTGTGTAGTGAAGACCCTCCCAGTTTTGCTCGACAATGTTACAGTCAATAAACCTAAAATCTGTTTCAGTATTTTATTTTTGTGATTTAGAATACTATTGGAGTTTAGGAAAAAGATTCAAAAGCTTTTGAAAAATCAAAGGCTATACTGGAACTGGTTCAGGCAGTTACCAGCTTTAGGACAGTGTAAAACATGTCCTCATGGGGTACTTCTCAATGCTGCAGCTGTTAGTATGCCTTTGTATCTCATACTCTAAATTTATATACATGATCCAGAGTGCCCTCCTGTCTGTGAATATTCCATTGCCATCCATTCCATTCCATTTTAATACCATTACAGATGCAAAAGCTTCATTAACATTACTGCATGTAATAAGTGACAAAAAGGGATTTCCTAACCAAGATTTTAACTACACCCAGCCCAGGCATGCAACTTTGGCACATACTATTCTGGCAAACAGAGCTGCTCTATGAGAAATGTACTGAATCGGGCTATTTATAGTTTCAAAATGTGTAACTTTATGGACAACTGTGTGTTGACAAATGAAACTCCCGATTTGCAGAAACTGACAACAGAGAACTTTTTGGAAGGAAGTGTGCCATCCTGCCTAATACAACAACTCACCATCAGAGGGTGACTATTTCATCACAACCATCCAATTAATTTTTCCTCAACATGTCATACATTTTGACATGCTAGGAGCATGAGGATATGGACTGAATCTATAAAGATGAGGTGTGCAGTCAGGCAAAGGTGAATAACTAAAAGAGAAGTAGAAGATTGGGGAAGGGTTGGAATCTTAGAATTTCTAGTATCGTGCACTCTACTTTCTGCACAGGGGGAAGAAAATGCAATTACACGTGCCCTCTCAGCCTTTTCAGGAAAGGGCGGTGTGTAAAAATGAGGGGGGAGTGGTGGGGTTTGTGCCCTGTGGCGGCCAGCACTCCCGTATTTTATGCTAATAAACGCTTGTTCTGCATTCTAAGAGGCATTTGGTGGCAAGGTTCTGAGTAGTGAGCACCGGAGGGTGAGTGCAGAACAACAGCAGTGCACGTGTGTCTGTGTCTGTGCACATGCATATGCGTATGTGAATCGGAGGGGTATTTGTCTGATGTCTCACGTCTCCAGAGATAGTAAGAATAATGAAAAACTCTGCAGGGACTTCAAAGCAAACAGCCGGTCATTTCCTGTGGTGATGGCTGATATAGGCCTGCACGATCAGGAAACAAGCACGCACACACTTTGTCACACATTCTTGCCCTAGCCAGCGAACACCACATCCTTTGATTACATGCTCGTGCCAAAGAAAAGGAGAACCACATCTTTGAAAAGCCTTTATGTGTTGCTGGTGTTTGATCTAAACGGTTTTTTTAGCCAAAGTCTTGAGGTCAAAACACGCAACGCAAGTGCAATGCCAGACACCAATTGGTGATCTTTTTTAACTTTGAACTTCAAATTGGAACCTCCAATGCCGTAGTTACATTCTTTTGATATGGTGTTCTGTTTTGTCTTAAGTGGCGTAATGGAATGGTTGAGGTTACCCGTATGGCTTTTCAGTTAACCTAAATAGTCCACATTCCTCAAGTTCTGTCAAAAACAGTTTACATCACTTGGAAAATCAATGTGCATTTTTTCCCCATCTAAAACCCTCCTACAGTTTGCAAGAACATTCCCTTGAAATAACAATTAAAAGAAAACTAAAAACCTATTTTACATAGTCTGAAATTACATGTATGTCAGGTTTTGACAAATATTGCTAGAAATAATAGGTCCTTATAAGCAGCATCATCCGAGTGGCTGGAAGCAGGGTTGATCAGCACTGTATGCTTAATCAAGCCTGCAGTGGTCTTGTATTGCTAATCAGGTTTAATTTCATATAATTTAGTTCCGTTATAAAACCAGATCTCTCCTTTTGGCCTTTTGCAAGCTTTTAAATAGGAGCCAGAACCATAGTCCGTTTCTCTGCCTGTGCAAGTACAAACCACTAAGAAGATGCATGAAACATAGCGGACAAAAACACACATCTGGTTCCATTCCACATGCCTGGAATTCTTTTGCCTGCTCGGTTCAGATTACTTCTCGTGCCCCCATGCTGCCTTTGCAGGAGGGCAGAAAAACTATGTAGCTCAGAACAGTGCCTTGCCAGTTCATCAAGTGACCGAAAGGACGGATACTGAACTGGACTCTGGGTCAAGTTGAGTTTAGAGACAGGTTCTCTGAGCAGTTAGATGTGCCAAGTTATTGCTTCTTAAACATTGCAATCCTCTTATATCAATTGAAAACCAAGGTAATGGTTCTCCCAGACATAATGGCACCTTAATGCGATTCTTGCTCTATCATTTGTTGTGAACTACAAAACAGTTCTGTTCCATAGCACAGAGGACCAAATCTCCAGAATATTGTTCCAGGCCTGTTTTTCAGCATAAAGAAGATTGCCCCATGTCACAAAAGAGCTGAACATCAGATATATTTTCTTTCATCCACACTTTGAAATTCAGCTAAAGTAAACATTCTGTAGTATTGTTTGGTTCCAGGAAAGCGGTTATACAGCACAGCACCATATCTAATTCCAAATGAAACATATATGCACCTTGGGATCAGTTTGTTTACAGAAAAATCCAGTAATAATTCTTGAATGTAGCCTTTTCCTTTACATTTTCAGAATGCCCCCAATCCAATTCCCTCAGCATGTTATCTCCCAGCAATGACAGAATGATGTCTTCAGCCAAAATCACCTCGTCTACTTCGGTTCCCCAGGAGATAGAGTGCCAGTGATGTAGACGATTCAATCAGTTAGAAGTGAAAGAGCAGATCACAGACAATATGCCATTACCCCAAGTCCTCGCTTACTGCTAGCTATGCTTAGCTCGAGCCCCCGCCTAATGGACCATAATATCATTTTACGCCATGTTCCAGCTCTTTATACCGGCTCTAAACATAACTCTGTCACATAGGAACAATAAAAACAGCTATACTTCTTTATTACTCCTCACAAAGCATATCAACAGATCTGAGCACCCCTACGAAGGAAACTAATATCTCCAAGAACCCGCTCTTTTCCTTGGCTCATTTAAAGCAGACACAGCCGTTATTACATCGGGCTCTTTCCGTCAGTCTCACCTCCCAATGCCATTCGCTCAAGAGTGTAATGGATGTTTTATTATAATCAAATGAATACAATATCTTCACCATAAATAACCCACTGAAAAACCCATTTTCTCCAGCTTGCAATAGGTTTAAATGCCCATCATGCCTCAGGCATAAAATGCCACATGTTTAATTCAGATTTGATTAAATTTGCATTTTGTTTTTCTGGACTGGTGAAAGGGGAAAGTTTTCTCCCTTCACCCCATGTTCCAAAGTTTTGCTTTTTCAATCACATTGTAATCACTTGCTGCACTTTCTTGCATAAAGTCACGAATGTTTGCTGAGTTCATTATTTGGCATTAGGGAAGATTGATATATAAGCAATAATGTCAGTATCAACCAATGTTTTTAAGTCTTCCTACATTGGCATTGATCCAACTAGCAAAATTAAGCAGATTTAAACAGCTGAACATATTAATTTTCATGTTGGATTGGGTGTTAAGTTGATGGTGAAAAGGGATTTATGAGACTAGAGTTGTCTTTCTGTGAATATGGCGGTGTGCAGTATTCCCACCCAGGGTAAAGGGAGTGAGTGGAGAATCAAGGTGAGCCAGGGGTGAGCGTGATGGTGTGCAGCACAGAGAGCCTGAGAGACAGACTGTTAATAAATTGCCTGTTGTCCTTGATAATTAATAAAGGCCAGAAGAGTAGGTTTTCTTTACCCCACTGTTGATATAAAGAGAGTTGGGGGACCAAGTTCAGCCCTGGAGGTAAACAAATCCCCCAGCACTCCTCGACTACAGTCTGGGGGCTGAAGCAGAAACTGCATTAACAAAACGCTAATGCACGTGTTTAAATAAATGAAAATCACTGATTAAATTCTATAAGTAGTGGTCAAAACTATGCTGCAAATACTACAGCGTGAGCTGGAAAATATTGACAGACAACAGTCGGGAATTATCTCTGGTGTTTTGACTTTGCCTGCTTGATAAAGGAGCATAGAAGTCGATTTTTTAATAAACTTACCTAAAATCTTTTAATGATTTAAAAGTCAGCACTGTTTTATTTTGAAATAAGGAATATTATTTTTTGAATTGATAATAAAAAAAAAAAGCAAAGAAGTTCATTTTGAGTATTTAAATGTTTTTTCCAGCTTACAAAATCTAACCAAAGATTTTTATTTATTTATTTTTGCATATCTACATCAGTAAATATCAGCTCTAACAGTGCTGTTTGTATCTGCTATTGGCAGAATTTCACGATCAGCACATCCCTCACCAATTTGGCCTGATAGCAGGAAGAGAAAATGTCACTTGGACATCAAGGATCCTCATCTCAGGGGCAAAAATGCTTTAGCTAGATGAGCAGTACTGCACTTCAGAGGTGACAAGTTATTATCCATGACTACTAATCATGACTCGTACAGGGCACAGGGTACTGTTGTCCTTCACCCTATATCATCAGGTCTGAGCAGCCAATTTACACTATAGGAATCTGATAATAGATGAGTGAATACTTGGCTGTAAAGGTGTGTGTGTGTGTGTGTGTGTGTGTGTGTGTGTGTGTGTGTGTGTGTGTGTGTGTGTGTGTGTGTGTGTGTGTGTGTGTGTGTGTGTGTGTGTGTGGACCGTGCGCTATGGGAGGTGGAGAATTCAATCTCTCACACAGAGGAGCGGAGACAGGCAGGAAGATGCGCTGCAGGCCGAGAATCAGCCTGGCAGTATCCATGAATGAAATGACAGGATTACAGGGGTATTAGAAAACCTGCTGAGATGGATGATAATGCTGTTTATGGTAAGGTCTCGTGCTGTTAGCAAAGAGAAATTCAAACTGTTTCAATTACGAAAATATGATCAAGCTCCTTAAAAAGTGCCCTGAAGCAAATTTAAGTCTCTCTCTCTCCCACCAGTTCTGATGGACACTAACTTAAGACATTACTACTGATATTTGTGATTTTTGTCTCTGCAATTATTGGTACTAAACTGCTTAAAAACAAGCCAGAGTATCCCCCTTAAGACTAGGTATTATTGTTATGTCAACAACCCTTATAGATAATTATTGCTGTCCACATTACAGTGCCATCAGACTGCAATTGTGCTGGCTGACAGCTTGGTCATAATTAACCAAACCTTCAATTACCGACTGCATTTCATTATTTATATTGCTCAGCACAAGCAAATAAAACAGACTTCAGTGACTCTGAGGAGCCATATCTCTGACAGCTGCACAGAGCATCCGGAGGACCTCCTGAATCATTGTCTCACAGATTCTTTTTATAACATATCAGTCAATAACCTAAGAAGCTTTTTTGGGGGAAAGAAGGAAAATGGCGAAATGGGCTTCCTCAGCTTCCCCTCTATTAGCCACAGGAAGTAATTGAGCTGCCAAGGAAGTGCACTATCACTTCTAACGCCTGCTCATTTTTGTGCCAACATAGATGCAGAATCAACTTTTAAAACAACAGCTTGAATGCAGAATTCAATTTGCAACTTGTTCTGCATTCTGCATTTACATTTTTTCTTTCGTCTATGAGATCTGCGTCACAAATATTGACTCCGAGTTCTTTTTCTCCTGCACATATTCAAACAGCCTTTTAATAAACAGACTGATTTCACAGATGTTTCCCACAGTCCTGTGCAACCGAGCGGCAGAGAGGAGCGCGTGGGCTCTAGCGGGGGTGTGAAACTCTGCTATTCCTGCTCCAGGAATCTTTTTTTTTTTTTTCCTGCAGAAACCTGGCAGATCATTGAGATTTGTATTTCTGTGGATTTGATATGAAACTGTTGAACGGATTGTCTGGACTCTGTCTCAGCATTCCCGCCTTAAAGTGGGCCTGGCTGTTTAGCTTATGTTCCCAGTGGCCACATTTCTCAGCTCTCGAGAGTGCAGATGGGCAATTAACTCTACAGACAGGACATATGCCATCACAAGAACAAATACCATTACAATGATTGGTTTTGATTTAGTAGTAAAAAGTAAAACAATATCTATACACTGCAGTAAAACGGATAAAGGCATTCCCTATTTATGATTCTGTGCAAATTCAGAGAATAGCTCACAATACCAGCAGCTCATGCTCAGCAAGCTGTAAAGCATGTAGGGATATTATGTTCCAAAAGAACAACCTTTCTCAAAAAAGTGTTTACAAAAGGAACTGATCATCCCAATGAAAAGTGTTTAGCATTTAGATGACAGTTGTGCAGGGCAGGCTTTGTTTGCAGGGGCTGGAGCGGAGCAGTGTATGTGGCCTGGAGGCCGGATCTGTTCCAACTGTGCCCTGGCAAGAAAATCTTCAGCCCAGTCAGCCTTGACAGCTTGGATAGTCACAGGGGGCCATGGAAAATTGGAGGGCTGCAGTACCACGTTGGAGTTGGGGGAGATGAGCAAGGAACATGGTGTTTCATATTATTTTGGTACAGCGAGGAGATGGCCTTTTCTGTGTTTGATGAGCAAAATTAAACCTGGATTTGTGGCTACAGCCTTGTTTGCTCATTGTCCTGCGGTGATTATGGCTATCCTCTGGCAGACAGATTATGCTGACAGGACCAGGAAAAGAGACATTCAAGTTTGGATCAAACCTTTGATTTAGTCCAAAAATTATTCGCTCTCATCTCTTGGCATTCTAGGTAAGCCTTCCGATATATGCCATCTCCCTTGAACAACTTAAACAATCTTCAGTGTAGCCAAGAAAATTCAGTTCCCATGCAAGCTAAAGGTAAAATACATTTAGATGATTTTTTTCTACTGCTAGTTACCTAACTGCTCCAAACTCGTGATAAGTAGTATCATTTCGTTATTTTGGCATTTATCACCCTTCTGGAACAATAAAAGGACAGAAACAGTGAAATTTCCATGAAAAATAAATGTGAATTTTTAATATGATGTGTTTAGTTGACATTTGAGTATATTAAAAAAATAGAGATAAAAGATCTTCCCTCTAAGGTTTCTATTCACTCAGCGTTGCCAGTCCAAACAAAAGGAGCAGCCGTTATTTCGAATGATCCACAATTTTATTATCTTGAACACAAGTGGATAAACTGGCACCAGAGGACATGTGATGGAAAGTAGAGCAAAAGAGTTATGACCTAACCAAACAGTGATTATAGAGAATAAGTTGTCTGTCAAGCTAAAAATCCGCTGCAGATGGATGAATGTACCACACAGAGGAAAAACCAGCAGGGTTTGCAGCACAGGAGGAGCTCAGGAGAATGTGATGAACAGTGGGTGGGAAAATAGGATGCATTCCGCATTTATTTCTTGATATTCTAGTACTACTTTTATAAACAAGTAAGCACAGGACCACAAACCTGAACAAGGCTATAACTCTAAAAGTAGTTTCTGATCAGAAAAAGAATACTACCAGTATATGGAAGTAGTATAAAGAATAGATTCTGATCTTGGCACTGTTATTCGGATACTGTGTAATATCTCAAAGCTTGACTAAACTTCGAATGCATGGTATCATTTTATGAAGAGGAGAAACTTAAATCAGGCTTAATTTTTAAGAGAAATAAATATGATGAAGAAAAACCAACTCAAAAGTAAATTATCATGGTGAAACATATGCCAGTCAGAAAAGGTGTTATTAAAAATTCTTAAGATGGGCAAGCATCAACTAAAGGAGACAAAAGGTAACAAGAATGCAACCTTACCCTGCACACATAGAGTGGGACAAAGTAATACAGAAAAAGAATGTGCATATAGCTTAATATGCAGCTACAACTCTTAATTTAAATCAGTGGTGCATTCAGAATATGCTGAATAACATATATAGAAATATTGCTTATACTACATTTGTCATTTATAGCTGTTAGAAACTGAACAGCATTAAAGAAAATGCACTGATGTTAATGAAAAGCCTTTCTTTGAACTAAAAGTGAATTTAAATTGTATTGTAATAAAAATGTATTTAGTGTTACTAAAGTTTAGACAAAATAGCTGACCTGACGAGAGTTAACTCATAACTGAAGTATGTTTTTCTGGGGAAAAATAATGTGTTAACCATTTACTTGTAGCAATAATGTTCCACATGTGAACACAATAACAAAAGAAATTTTCATCGGTGTACCGTGGAACAGGAGATCTGGCAGTGTGAAAATCCCAGGTGAGATGGTCAACTTTTCTGCCAGCTGTGTTACCGGTAATTCTTTCTTTGTGTGCCCTATCTGCTCAGTCCTTTCCCCAGAGCTACCTTCACTCCACTCTGACAGCAAAACAATAGGACCAAGGACTGCCTTAACAAGCAAGGACCGAAGCCTGACTAATTAGCAGCACCCCACTCCTACCAGCTTCACCTCCAAATCCCACTGCTAACTTAAAGGTGTGATGCAGCTTGGCCATGGCTGGGACTATTGGGACCATTATGAGAGCAATAGAGGCTGTAGGTTGTTTTTATTTTTTCCTTTATTTTTGGCAGCTTGCTGAAAGGGGACCTTAGTAATTGCCTGAATCCCACTGTGACAAGTGAGGAGAAAGGGTGTGAGGGTGGCACAAGCCAAGAAAAGTGAGAAAATTGTGGGATCATGTGTGGAAAATTAAGTTTAAAAATAATAATAATAAAAATAATAATTATGAATTGGAAAACTTACCATAGAAGATAAATGTTTAAAAAGAATTAAATGGCAGGTACTCTGTGGAGTCTTCACTGTGTAAAAATGATACTAGAACAAAGTAAGAATGAAATGACCTTAGATACTACTCACTAGGGAGAAGCAGATGGGGCAGTGGAGAGCGTCTTGGTTGCTGAACTGGAAAGGAGCAGGGTGCAGCAGTGGCTGCACAGTGGACCCTCAATGGACACTTCAATCACAGACAGCCAGAGCCCTGGGCAAACTTGGCCAATTAGCCACACGCTGCTGCTGACCCTCAGCTTCATTAAGGGCCTGGGCTCTGTATAAGGAGAAACAATAGAGAGGGTGGAGAGGAGTGCTTTAGGGAGAGACACTAAACCGCAGCCAGGTTCAAGTAGACATTCGCATGCATTGGCATGGACACGCACTAAAGGTGAAGATCAGGGTTACCTGTAACCAGACATGTACACACTCATCCCATTATTTTCCTACTGCTCTGTGGGTTTACATCTGCAGCAAAGGTGCTGTTGAGGGGGTTTCATGTCACAGAGGCCAGAGGGCAGAGCTCTCTTCTCCATCCCACACCACTACATTGACAGCAACAGGTGTGCTAGTCAGCAGACATGCAATTACCAGCATGGGAATGTGGTCTTTTTTAAAGAGACAACAGCAAAGCGGAGGGGGGGAAAAAATCAGAGTGCGAGGGGGAGAAAAGAGCACTAGATTGGGAGAAAGTGAGAGGTGAGAGGTAAGGAAGAGGAGGAAGACAGGCTTAAAAGTCCCAAAAAAAGAGAATTGCAAATTGCAAGTTTTGGTGGTCTGTAGAGGCCTTACATTCTGACAAAGAATAAACTGAGAGGCATATGGTTTCAATGTAGACTGGGTGGGGTTGCATGAGGTGCTGAGGGACAGTTTGTGCTCTGACAGCAATACTACTGATCCATGTTTGTCCACATTCCACATTTCTGCATTTGCAACTTGCATCAGCCTTGAAGCTTAAGCAGCACTGCAGAATGGGGGGTAGGGGCTTCAAACCTGCTGCCTCTCTCTGATTACGAGTGTTTGATCAGGCTAAAATAATGTTTACGTGCTTAGCCACCAGTGTAGCAGAAACTGCCATCAGGAAATGTGCATGCTTGGTTGGAGTAGAGACACTAGTCCTTTATTTAAACCAAGCCAAGGATAAAAGATCAATGGCCCAATTCAGGTCATGAATTGGAGATAAAAGTCCACAAACATTGGGAGATTATGAGAGGGAGATATATGAGTGGAAAGGACGACCAGAGAGTGAGGGGGCATCTAGCTCATCTGGGTGCTAGTGGGTTATTGATCGGGAGAGACACAGAGCTTGGACCCATTCATCACGGGCCACTCAGGCCCATAGATAACTTCTGTGATAGTACCCTATTGCTGATCCCCTGCAACTGGACACATCCATTATCCATCAAAGTAAGCCCCCTTGCTTGAGAACGGGCGTGTTGAGGATGCTGGGTGAAAGGCAGGGGGGGGCCGACATGGAAAAGACCAGACTTGTAGTTAGCTTCCAGCCAAAGCAAATGTGAGATTGAAGAGCCAGTACCGTGGGGAACAAATATTCTCTGCCATCCAGAACACAAATGGGGAACACTTTGGAAGACTGAAAAAAATGTCACAACACCATGTTTCCATTTCTTGGCAAAACGGTATTGGAAAAGCTGCATTACAGTTGATAGAAAAACAAACCAACTGAACAGGCAGTTCTGCAAATAACCTGTCTGTTGAACATGTCTGGGGTTCATTAATGAGTTGTACAGGGAAAGAAGAGATGAAGGGCCAAAAACAGGGGAGAGGTCAAAGAGTATTGCAGCGAGTGGGAGTGATGGCGAGGTGCTGCAAGCCAGAGACGTGGCCCCAAAAGGGCAATTACAGCAGCTACAGAGAAGGTGTGGACTCAAGTCCCCAGACACAGTTTTAAAAATCACAAATCCTTGCCAGACAAACATATACTCATAATGCCAAACAAAGAAGAGGGAGAGATGGGGAAAAAGAGATCATGCATAAAAAAAAACAAAAGGGAAATGAGCAATATTAATGGGTCTTTGCTAAAAATGAAAAGATCTCATCTCTGCCACTTTTATAGCATTCTGTGTCTAGAGCAGCATGGCCTGAAACTAAGGCTAAAACTGCAGCATTGTGGTCAATCTGAGCAAAAGTCAACCGTGCTCTGTGTAGCGAATGTTAAACATTACTGACACGTCTGGACAGTCTGGCACCATGGTGCCTGTGAGAGGGAATTTAAATAGTTACCATAGGGTCACTGTTTTTGCCTCACACTGACCCCTGCACCCCAAAAAACACCCTTACCTTATCAACACTTCCCAACCAAAGCAGCAAGATGGAAAGTAGCAGGAGTGACAGAGAGTGAGATAGAGGGAGAGATGTACAAACAGATAAGTGGGAGGGGAAATTAAATTAAGAGAAAAGTTCTCGTGCACTGGTATGCACCATTGATTTCCTATTCTCTTGGAAACATTTAATGAGCTTAAATAGGAGCCTCATTTGACACTGCCACAGTGACTCAGAAGCCTCTCGGTGCAAAGAAATCGTTCAGAGAGACGGCTGTGATGGCTACCGTGGGAGAAAGAGAGAGGGTGGAGGAGGGGGATGGGGAAAAGTGAAGGGTTTAGGGCCATAAGCAAGAGGCGCGTGCAAGACAGATGTTGGATTATCCTCGGGAAATGGTCCATGGGTAGCATTACTTGCCTAGTTCCCAGTGAGACGGAAACAAAGGATGAAAGATGAAGGAGATTATTAGAAAAAGGAAACACAGTGGAAGAGTTTAAATTCAACCAAGCTATCTGGTTATATGGAGACATCATTCAAACAGACACCAAAATTAGATAATGTCCAAAAGGCTACTGTGTTTCATCTCATTAGCTTCCGACGACCTCTTTATCATATAGCCCTATAGCCAGCAGATGCCCATTATATGGTAGACATTTTCTGCCATACTGCCCCCATGTTTTCTTGCGTTCTATCAGTAGAAAAACTTGTCACTGGAAATATTGGAAATCAATATGAAGCTATCTAGCATAATGACCCCCACCACCACCACTTGCAAGAAACTGTGATAATATAGGTGAAATTAAACTGGATTAAAATGAATAAATAAAGGAAATTATATGATTATAAAGAAACCTTCCTGACTGTGCCCCCCCCCCCCTCCCCCCCCTCCCCCCCCTCAACCTTAAACTCGGCTATCAGAGTTGTTACTATATTGCAGCTCTAAGAATCTATCCCATGCATTTTAAGCATTGCTGCTGCCACTGTGGGTGTTTGGCACCACTTGCAGCACTGCTGAAGGTATGTTTTGGGTGAAATTCCATGTGTGTTCAAGTAATGCTGCAGGAGATTTATTTATTCATGAATTTTGGACAGAAACGATTGTCTGTTCTACTGGTGCGGTCATTAAGTATGATAAAAGATCAACAGCCCACATGAGAGTGCCCCTTTGGCTTCAGTAGATAAATGTAGTGCACATGAAACAAGCAAGCCTGTCTGTAAGAAGAGGAAGTGACTAATAACAGTATAAGAACAGTAACTTGGGAAATGCGAAGTATTGAAGTGCTCAACACTTCTTTCTCGAGAGCCTCCAACCTGTCATTTCCACTATTTCTTATCATTGTGCCAGCAAGAGACAAAATTTTCACTCTTTTCTCTAGGAATCCATAGGCTATCATCGGTACTCCACTATGGTGCCTAAATCTTTTACGTTGGCCTAAATATAACCAGTGGGGGAAAAGGTCATTACTGAAACGGAAAGCTATATTTCATAATTGTGCAACCACGCTTCTATCCTCTCAGTGAAATTGGTTCTCTAGAATATATTCTCTCTCCCTTTTTTCCATCTCTCTTTATCACCCTCTCTTGTCTGTTAGAGAGGGCGATTTTGACAGCCTGACTGTCTCTCCTAGTGCAATACCACCCTCCATTTGTAGCTGAGGAGGGTCCATTAACTAGACAGTGTAATCAGCCTGCACAGGAAAAGGCAGCAAGCCTCTCCATTTGACTGCCTTTTAGCACTCTCTGCTATAACAGCTCACAATTAGGCTACAATTAGCACAGCTCAAAAGATAACCGCTCAAAGACCTTAAGACATCAGAGTACATAAGAGAAACACGCAGACTTTCATCAAAGTCCATTGTTGTTTTACATTCTCATGGGAAGTAATCTAATTTGATCACATTTGATAACAAACCATCATGACTTCAAAGTGCAGGAAAACCTTGTATGATGCACAGTACCTACTTAACTTACTGAGCTCTACTTGTTTTTGACTGTTGTCTGCTGTGAAAATAGTGTGTTACCTTCTCTCAAACAAGCCAGGCTGATAGCTGATGACATAAACGAAGATTATTCTAGTTATAGTGTCAGAATCCAACTTGGCAATACAATAGCTCAGCCTCTGAAAAAGGGACTCGAAAAAACTCAAACGTATCGTGATTAAGGTTATTCAGGTGAACGTGAGCAACCAGTGGACAATACAAAATGTAAGTTTGGCTCCTAAAACACATTCCCACCCAGATGCCCAGATGGGGCCTTGGAACAATAAAGAGAAATTTGAGTCCCTGTGGTCAGTTGTGCCATGCTGGCAGCGAGCAGACTCAGATAAGAATTTGGATCGGTGGAGGCTGACACGCTGTGATTATCTCCTGCTGGTGGAATTGACGGTCTATCAATCCCAACAGCCATAGGGGATGAGGCCATTGGACTGTTTCCCAAGATGAGATTTTTATGATTCAGTGACCTTAGAAAAACAGGAAATGTGTCAAGTGTTTTAAATATGTTGTTGTGCTTTGTGATTCAGATTAACAAATGGAGACAAATAACGCAGTGTCGGAAATACCATCCAGAGCGCACGCAGTCTGTTCAGACAGATCAAGACAGAGAACACACACAGGGCCACACTCAGACTACCACCTGATTTTCCACAGCTCCCTCTCAAGTCCCATTCTGCCTTCCTGGCAGTCTCACCTGCTTCCCCATCACCTCATGCTGCACATTCTGGACCAAAAACCCGGTCCATATGCTGAAAAGAGCCATGGGAGATATGCTGGAAAGGATGAGGGATGGGAAAAAGAGAGTGGGAGAGACAGAGTATGTGTGTGTGTGTGTGTGTGTGTGTGTGTGTCGAGAAACACAGTCTTTCTTGTGAGCGCCATCTGGAAGTTGAAGGTAGATAAACAATGACGTGAGCTGCATCCCATCTCATTCCTGAAGCCTGAACAGGCACACACTTGCCACAATGCACAGGGCTCCATCACCACGGATCCTGTGCAGCACGCCAAGTATTGTCAGGGACTGGGTCTTATCAATCGCTGGCCAGATACTGAGCAGAAGTGTGAGGCAAACAAAGGAAAGCGGCGTTAACAAAAATGGATGGGAGCTACAGGCAACAATAAGAAACATAAATGAGATGATGGCTGGGAGCCACCCCTCCGCACACCCTGAACCAATTCTATTTAATTCTGGTCAAGTCTGCAGCAGAATCAAAGCAATCACTTCAAATGAGCAGCAGAAGAAGGAATGAGACGCGTAATCCCACCCAAAACCAAGTTGCTGTAGAACTGAATGAGGGGGTAATGTAGCATTGTGCTAGGCATGCTGACTATTACAGCTGGGAACTCTGCTTCAGTTTTACAAAAAACCCATTTGCATTTAGCTTAAAAGAGGAGCTCTGGGGCAACGCTCGCTGCTGCTCCTACTGCTTTTGAATTCTTTCCCATCTTTTTTAGGCCCCTCTAGTATGAAATTTATCATAGTAGTAGTACAACTCTTTATTATCCCTTACGGGACAGTTGTCCTTGTAGTGAGTCAGAGATAATAACAAAAACAAAACTCATACAATAATAAAAATGCTTACATTTAGAATTGATAAAGAGCAATAGCTAAGGATGTTCTCCAAGGACAGAATGCCTCTAAGGCCACCCTGCCCTGGATAGGCACCTTGTGCACTGGGGTGTTACATGAGAAGATTGGTAAATGAAGAGACTTTGACAGCTATCCCTTGGGCCAAAAGAAAAGTTGCACCTGTATGCACCGTGGTTGTACTCAGATTCGTCTCCAGGTCTTTAGGCTTCCTTCTACTCAAACAGGCACAACAGCCTCTTCAACGCTGTTGGCACTGATGGGACAAGAGGAGGGAAGGATCAGGTGGCTGGAGCAAGCAGACAGAAAGGAAACAGCTCGGGGAGGATTGTTGACAAATGAGTCCCGTCAGGTAACATTCACAAATGCAAAAGGATGAAGGGAAAGAAGAGGGAGAGGATGGGTTAAGAGAGGGCAGGGTGTCTGTCAGCTCATATTGGTTCATCATCTGCAAAATTTTGCTGGCTTGATCAGAAGGTACTGCAGTCAGGTAGGGGATGGATAGACACTTGACACAGGTGGCATGCAGGTGTCTATGCAATTTAATTTTTTTGCAACTGAAATGCATGTTCAGGCACAGCATTTTAAAAATAGACTAACAATTTATTTATTATGAATATTTAGATTTTTTTTATACTGTAGATGTGTGTACTTACACTGGGTGTGCGCAGCAGAGAGGACTTGAGTTTCAACATGCCTCAGCAAGTAAGGAGCCTCTTTTATATTCAGAAAATTAAAAGAGCATCATCTTTCTAAAACCATTTTGTTAAATGAATGCATGATCCTTTAGCTGTTCTCACACCTTGATAAATGCTCACCATCTAGGTTGTTATTAAATACCACAGAGACTGGTGAGTCTGGTGCCAGGCAAAAACTAATTAAAGTAACGCAGATGTGTCTGGACAGTGGACCCTCCCAACACACACACACACACACACACACACACACACACAATTACACTGCTTGTTAACCATGTCCACAGTCCAATCAGTGCCAGCTGATGAGCCGTCACCATGCTAACAAGATCAGGTGAATATAGAACAACCGCATCTCAGTTTCACTTTATATCCTTGTTCTCCGCTTCTGCAACTTTGGCTGCCACAGACAGAAAACCACCTTTCCCCCTGACTCCTTATTATCCTCACCAAATCCAGACAACGTGTTTCTCTTCTGTATTCACAACTTCTCCTGTTGCGAGTGAAGACGAGTTAGCACTAACAGCAAGCAATTAATCTTTTACAGCACAGGTGTCTCTGATTTGTTGTGTTTGCTTCATGAAACTGTGAGAATGCAGTCATACAATACAGTGTTGGTGACACTTTCATCCTCCTCTTCTTCCTCCTCTCCACTTTTTATTCTTTGTAAGCAAACAGCTGGGCTTTTTTTTGCAAAAGCTATCATTACAGCAGCCTACAGGCACAAGAGCTACACTTCAAATCGCTGATGGAAGCCTATCTAGTCGAGTCAGGACTAGAGATGAGATTACCTTGGGGATATGGGCACAAGGGTGGAGTGGGGGTGGATGGCTTTTAGATGATAAACACACAGAAGCACACATCTGTGCTCACAACCGTGTTCAAAAGGACATGACGCAAAACAATACACGCATCTGTGTTTTATCTTCATTTAGGCTGTCAGGGCTTGTAATCGTGCTGATCTTGGGTCACATATACACACCACGACTCTTTCACATTCTGTCAAAGACCTATGCACACAGCAGTGACTAATGACCCATCTGGAGCATCCATTCCAAGGTCTGACTGACAAAGCATCCGTATCACACAAATATAGGCTAATGCCCTTCTCGGCAAAAGGCTTAGGCAGCATTACAAGTTCAGGGGCAGGGAGGGGAGCTTACGACCTGGCACAGACAAGTGCAGAAAGTGGAGAATGCAGATGACATCACATAAATGTGTGATACTCAGGCTAGCTGCTAGTAGCTACATGTACCATTCTGTGGAGCAGTACTTCCTATCTTCTGCCTTAGCTACTTGAAATCATTCCTTAGCTCAGGCAGGATTGCTTGGTGGAATAATTCAGTTTCGTTCTTTACTTCACATCTTAACTTCCTGTTGCGTAAAGGCCTCAGGCTATGGGATAAGGTTGGATCAGAGCCAGGAGCCATTAGCAAACACCGTATCTGACACAACAGGAATAACACAACATAGGCAAAGGCATGGAAGGACCTGAGCAGAGCTGTGGTGAGTACCAGGCAGCTGTTTCATTCAGACCCTCTGATAACAACACCTTGTCCAGACTGGGTATAGCAAACAGGGCCGGGACCAGGAGCCAGCACAAATACAAATCACTTCTCTTTAAAGTCCCTACTGACCTAAGCAAAAACTATTGCAGGCATTTGCTCAGAATTTCTGCATGATCATCCTCTTGTGCTTCAATGTGAGCCACTGTAAAGAATTTTAATGTGCATTTGAGCGTGTAGATTAATGTGCATCTTTAAAAAGGGAAAAAAAAAAATGTGTATGCATGTGACAGCATAGTTAATAGGCAGGAAAAACTTCAGTTATCTAAAGCAGCCAGCGTTATGAACAGACAAAGATTTAGCTAATGACCATGGCCATACCATTTTCTGTACGGCCGAGCCTGACGCAGCATCACACACTGGTTCAAAGGACAGGACGGTTGGGACACCTTCATTACTCAAGATAAGATCCAAAGAATACCCTTTTAAAGGAATGAGCTTTTGCTTCCAGCCCCCAGTCTGGATAAGCAACCACCACCTCAACAGTGTGTGTTGAAAGGGAAAGTCAGAATGAATCATTTAGTCCACTATGGTTCAGGTTTTATGAAAATCACATTTTCAATGTGACTGCATGAACACTTAGTGAATTTATAGCATAAAACTTTAAGTGCATTTTGGGTGTTTCGTAAGATCTGAGCGATGTGACTCAGTGTGACAATGGGCATTGCAAAAACAATCAGTGCACGGTATTTTATATTATTAGCCAGTTTCTGACCACTGCAATCATTCTAATCTAAGTCATTAAAAAACAATCACAGCATCTACTTCCTCGGTGTGCGCACGAACCCGCAGCTATAAATGGCTCCACTGTACAGTTTGCCCACAGTGAAATGGCAAATCACAACTCTCCAACAAAGGAAAGAGCCAAACCCCTGGCCACGAACATCAAGCATTACAAAATGGTAAAAACAAAACTGGAATGGCAAAAAGTTGGTCAGCTGAACAGGAGAAAAATGAAACAAAAAGAGTCAGGCCAAAGCAAAAGGTTGTCTCTAGTTTGCAGCGAGAGGGCGATAACTGTGGTATGATAGCAGTCCTCCAGATGACAGCGCAAGCTCCATCATGCCACACAGACAAAGAAGGATGGCTGAAAAGGGGATATGTTCTTTCACAACAACCATAGAGGGTCCCAAACATGTCATTGCCCCAGCCAGCAAAGCAGAGAAACTCCAGGACCTCGCAGACAGTCAGCAAGTGTTTGTTTGAGAGACTTTTACAGTGACAGAAAAGATAAACAGAGAGCACAGAAAGGGGTTACAGTGTGTATTAAAATGTGACTGTGTGAAGTGTGTGTGTGTGTGTGTGTGTGTGTGTGTGTGTGTGTGTGTGTGTGCAAAGAAAAGATTGTGCACCATCAAGGCTAAGCTGTAGCTTGAGCAAGCGCTGCAGAGATGTTTGTCATACCAGAATGAGGAGCGTGTCTGGGCTGGGATGAGACCCAGTGAAAACACTAGTGGGCCCCTAAGGTTCTCTCAATGAAAGCCCGCTGTGTGTGTGTGTGTGTGTGTGTGTGTGTGTGTGTGTGTGTGTGTGTGTGTGTGTGTGTGTGTGTGTGTGTGTGTGTGTGTGTCTTCTCTAACTCCCAGACTCGAGATACAGTTGTTTAAAAAAGTTAATGTGAATGCAAGCACAGTGCAGGAAGTGTGTGGAAAACATTATTTATAATCAAAAAGGAAGTAATTATTACCAGAAATGGACAAAAGAAAAAGCAAACAGCCATAATCAGATGCAATTGTTTTTGGTGTGACATTAATTGAGATAAAGAAAAACTGTAAATTCTTTTTTGTTTTTAATTCAAACACAGATTATTCTGCTAAACACACAGACAACCAGTCTCCTTAGCAAAAAGGCACTTTTTAAGATTTTCAAGAGAGGAATGCACACAAGGCATTTCTCCAACAAAGCTGATTTATTTATGTGCTCGAATAAATGTCAAGCTTTATTAATTGACTGAGCCTAAGTGGAATAGAAATGCATTGTGGAGGGAGGCAGTAGCAGCTATGAAGCAGTCCATGAACAATCGGGATTCATCCCTCAGCTGCTCTTAAGGACTGAACCGCCCCAAAGCTCACAGCGATATATTAAAAAAAAAGTCTGAACTCAACAATCATGTGCAGCATCAAAAAAAACCAACAAAAAAACAACAGCTCACAATTGATTAAAATTGTGCAGACAAACTACGTACATTAAGGAGTTTCAAGTAATAACAGCAGCGTGTTTGTGCAAATGACCCTATTGCAGACTAGGAAGGTTGGACGCTCAGCAAAAGGGGACTCTGGCTTACCCTGAGCTGAATCTGGGCATACAGGGCAGGCAGTTGAGGACGGCACACTAAATGGAAGTGACAGTCAGCAGATATGCGCCAATCCCCTTCACCCACAATCGCTCCCGCTGTCTCCTTCTTTGGCGGGCTGAGAAAAAGGAGGAAATTTAAAATGAAGAAAGCGCAGCCTTTTCCCCCCCATCTAGAGATTACATACAATGCACCCTAACATACTGGGAGAGGGGGCCCAAAAGATAAGGGGAAGAGAGGGGGAAGTGAATAGACAGGGAGCGCTGCCAGGGCCTACTTTTAGATAGCGTGGTTATCAATGAGAAAAGGAGAGAGAAACAAAGAGGAAGTTTACTGCCGTTGTTTTATCTGGAAGGGCATTAAACTGAGAGGCACACAGGGGACAAGGCAGCAAGAGTAAAGAGGAAAATCCTTCAGACGAAAGGCGGAAATCGTCCAAAGTCGAGCAACCTTCACAAGCATCCTGTCTCTCTAACTCAGTCACACATATACTTTGCCCTTGGCTGAAAGTTATCCGTGGTTCATGTTCGTTGGCTCTGATAGGAATCCAGGCGATGGAATGGGATTCTAACGACCCAGAAAGCCGCTTGTCAGGCTATTGGTGCAGCCTGATACGTAGTGAGAGTTGCTGTCACCGAGATGGAAATTGAATGTGGACTTTGACAAAACAAAGGGGGACAAAAACAGGACTGGAGCCCATCTAGGCATGATGTGAAAACATCTGAGAGATAGCGAAGGCCAAAAGATGGGGGATCTGTGTAAGTAGGCACTGTGTTTTGTCCTTGACCCTGTCAGATCAGGCTATGGCCTGCAGTGAGAAACAGTGTTGGGCACACTGTCCCCCAGGTGTGAGGGAGAAAACGACGTGAAGCATGCCAATGAAAGGAGCCTCGCCACCTCCCAACCGTTACTGCCGCCAAACACAGCCCATCAGAGCCCACTAATCAGAGAACTTAGCCGCTGACCTCTCTACAGGCTCTATTCCTTCTAATGAGATCTATGCCTTTGATTCGCCTCACCGCCTGAAGGGAGAGAGATCATGATGATCTCAGACACACACACAACTCTAGAACTGTTGAGGGACACTGTTGTCACACACAGACAATAATAATGCAGACATTCTAATCCTTGGTGGCCTACAGCCCTCATGTGTTCATGCATAACAACAATGAACTGGAGCAACCGCTGCCTGAGCGCTAACTAAGGCAAAACTAATCAACACACAATAAAACCATATGCACACAGGCTAAACCTAGCTCAAGGACACAACACACACTGTTAAAAGAAGGCCGCGGGAAGGGCAGGTGAGATTGGATCCAGACATGCTTGCACACAGATAGAATTGAATTATTGATCAGCCAACAGGCCAACAGATTGTGTTATGAGGAATTCATGGATCCATGAGGCTGTCCTGGTCCCCAAGGCTGAAAGACGGTATGCAGACTCACTGTACATATAAATATAAGTGTGTGTGTGTGTGTGTGTGTGTGTGTGTGTGTGTGTGTGTGTGTGTGTGTGTGTGTGTGTGTGTGTGTGTGTGTGTGTGTGTGTGTGTTTGCAAGTAGGTTCCAGTGGTCAAAACTAATTCCTGTCAGCAAAAGTGGTGTCGGTGTAAGCCTGATCTTAGACAAGACCAGGCAAACAGTGAATCGATCAAGATGTTAGGGATGATGAATACAGAAGGAAGGCTTCACCCTCACTGTGCTGAGAGAGCTTTAACTGCTCGCACACCGAGTGGCTTTTTCATTGGCACTGAGGCGATACAATGCTCAATTCGGGCTGCCACCAATGGACAGAGAGGAAATGGGATTTTTATTTGTCCGAGCTCTTCTGATTCTGAAACTAACTTCAACGTCAACCAGCATGAGGTACACTTTATCCACTCACCTAGGTACAATGTGAAAAATTCAACAATAAAGCTAGAAAAAAAAATTGAAAACAAGGTCTAACTAGGCTCATAAAGAAAGATGACAGAAAACAATGGCCAGGGACATTCATCTAAACCTCAGTCAAAGAGAAGAAAAGTAAGGTTTTCAAAAGGCTGGATTGATCTCATAAAGAGAGATAACATCTTCAAAATTAGGCCAATTTTAACTAGTACTCTTAATGCAAATTTGAATACCCCATCCTTGAGGAGGAAAAGCTTTTCTTATTTTCTGTCCTTAAACTTAAACACATGCACCAATATGAAACAACCTAAGGTAGCTGCAATGTCCCTTCATTTTTTCAATTTCCTCTACCATGGAGAAGTAGCGTGGATTTAGATGTGAAAAGTTCAAAATTGGTCCCACTCCGAGCTTTGCAGTGAAAACATGGCACCCATCTGCCCTTTATACAGCGAGGACACATCATTATTATCCATTTCTCACAGGTTTCATTACTGACGAGATAAAAACTGATTTAATTAAAGTCTGGCAATATATAAAGATACTTATAGCTCCTGTGCATTACAACGTTGTAGATATAGATGACACCCTAAGTCACTTTATTCCAGTCTAATCCAATTTCCTCCCCATGCATTTAATCACTTGGAATAACACCATATTTAATAATGTAAATGTTTTTTTGCTAAGTAGGATTTGTTGCGATTATATCTTGTTGACAAATTATATTTCTGGTTTTAGCAAGCTGCTCAACTGGGGCAATGATTTATTTAAGTCAAGAGGTGGAGAGGTAATTTCTTACAATGATCCAGCTCAAAATAAACAGCAGCCTACCAGCATGGCCTTTTGCACCACACTTTACTTCAAACTGTTACTGGAACCCTGCACACTCCTCCTCCATCCCCAATTGAATGAGGATGAAAGTAGAAGGGAAAATGTCTCCTGGTGAGACTCGTATGATTTCAGACTCCGATTTGGCTTGTTTCTGTAAACAGTGTAAGTGCTGCTTGTTTTCAGAGAACACGTTTAACAATCAGCACTGGGCTGATCGCAGTGTTGGGAAAAGAGAGACATGGTGATGGTAATGAGGTCCTCTAACCCCAAAGCAGATCTACCCGGGCTAATTACTGTAATTAAAGAGCCCAGCTTCACAGGGAGATCAATGACGTGAGTTAGGCCCAGACAGGACGTAGAATAGACGCAGCTGCAGCAAAAGGCGGCAACCACAGGGCTGAGTTCAAAAACTTGCAGGCTGAACAAAATGGGAGGCTGAGTGGTAGGCTATGGCATTATGAGGGCCTGTAAATATTTAGGCATTCTTACAAGGACATGTGGCTGCAACTCTGATGTCATTTCTCTTAAGCCTTTCATTTGCTTTGGTTAGAGACTGAAAGCCCAGTGTCTAGCAGCTGCAACCATAGCTCTGCAAAAAAGGGAACACTGCTAAACAGTGTTAGAGAGCAAAAAAATAACCCACACATGATGCAAAATCATATGCAAGACACATGATCTTGTCTGTTGCAACATAAACAGTTTAGGAGAGGGAATGCAGATACGGAGTGCATGGTTTGCAGAAACACTGTTACCTTCAGCTAAAAAAGATAGCAAAGCTGGGTGTGAGTCAGACAAGAATAATGCTTGTCATCACAGATGCATGAAAAGGAGAAAGTAAGGCTGGGGGGCAAGGTAGACACCAAAGACATAGAGCTATTACGACACCTCCACAGATCTGCATTTTTTAAAGACAACTCTGAGCCCCGGGCCCATTCAAGACACCAGGATTAATATCCGTGTAGACTGCAGGCACGGCAAGTAAGAAAGACAAAAAAAACCTGCATTGGTGAAAAAAAAAAATCTGAGAATAAATTATGGCAGACAAATCATGTGAGGTTGAAAAAAAAAAGAAAAAAAAGAAAAAGAACCAAAAAATGTGGTCAGAGAAGAACATGTGCACGCTGTTAATAATCACAAGAGGCTATATGACAACACTCACGGGACAGCACGGGAAACGCGGTCATCAGGCATATTTAATGTTTCTCAGATTTAGAGCAACACCTGATGTTAGGTCACCACAGTGCTAACGGCAGTTCCAGACGTGGCAATGCATGCCAATCTGAAAAAAATCATCTCCAATCTCCACAATTATATAAAGTTTTTTCTCTCGCCACCTTTATCAGCATTACTTTTAAAACCACACGTCTGATCCACGACGTTTAGGTGACCAGTAGTCACCGCAAAATGTCAGTCTCTCAGGTCAAGGGCATCTTTGGCAGTGTTATTACAGCTGTTCAGACTACTGCCACAGTAAAAACACTCCCCTGGCTTACAGATGAGAAGCAACAGAACCGGTGGCATTTAACTAGTTTCCCAGTTATTTTAACAACCGCTGTATGAACAGATTTTAATAGGTCTCTCTTGGATCATGGGCTAGTGAAAGGCCAAAATATACACCTCATTTAACAGAGACAAGGGACAAAAACTGATTTTTAAAAAGGTGATTTCATTTTACCATTCAGTCTAGACTCCAACAAAGACAGGTCTAAAGATTTAAAATAAATATTTTTACACTGTAGAGGAAGTAGAGACAGAGAAAAGCAGTGTTGTCCAAAATAGATCCTGCTTTTATTATGGAAATTTGGAAAATATTAAAGATGTGGCTAATGGAAGGAAACGATTTTTTGAATGTAACAAATTTGAAACAAGACACAGATAAGATGTACGCAGTAAAATTGTTGCATTAATCCTTTGAACAGTTAATAAAGAGCAACCCATCTTATCATTTTAAGCATAAAGGATAAGGCATATTAGACGTTCTTATACAACTATTACAAACAAAATAATATTTTGTTTCCATATTAAACAGGGTCAAGTAGCAAGCCGATGAAAATCAGAAAAAATGCTAGATTTGGCATGGGGATTTTTCTTAGTCATGAGTATGATATAATTTCTCGTCTCTGCATGAAAGTGAGTGATATGATGCGAGATGGCAAGTTAACGTGCTGTGAAGAATTGCTCGGTTGGTGAATTGTGTTATAGTGTATTAAATCATATGGCACTAAACCTCACAACTAATAACATTACAATTCTAATAGAAATTATTTATAGTGTGTGGCGTCTTTAGACGCAATGAACCTGACAAATCCCGATGTTTTATTTGTGGAAGGTATCAAAAATGAGTTGTCCAACTCCAGAATTGATAATTATAAGCCTGCTCACAGCTGTACAAACAAAAATAACACAATGACCTGAGATGAGGATTTGCAATATGATCCAGAATTCCAAGGATCTTTGCTGATAACCACGGCTTGTGAGACATATCTCATTTGCTGTTGCAGAAACTCGTCTGCCTTCTTATAATGATTGAAAGAGATAACGGGGAGACAGACACCCAACCTCCAGTAGCGCTGCCATCCACATGTCCACTTCCAGCTGCCAGCAGATTTCAGCAGATGCCAGAGTTAATAAGGGCAGCATATGCTTCCCCAAGATCGCGCTGCTGCTATTCTAAAGCACATTCTGCCAGAGGACGTTGTATCGCTGTCTATAAATGCAAATAAATTAAATTCAGATATTTGTGAGACATTCTCAATTACCATTACTGCTTAAAAAGATCATCCCTGTCCTTAGGTCATCTTTAATTTGCCATTTTCTCTCAGGTTGTTGTGACCTTCATCTCCAGCTGCTGCCGGTGCGCCGACCCTTCACGCGTCTGTCACCCACTGGTCCTGGCCAGGGAGCATATTTAGTGCACCGCAATTAATCGCTTGGTGTGCATGCAAAAAAATAAAGCCGTGCCAATACTTGTGATAACTATTATATTAATATAAAACAGCTTGAAAACATAGCAGTAAAGCAGAGGTGATAATTAAAAAAGCGAACATGGCAGGAATAAACCGGACCGTTTGGGGGATTCACTGTGAAATAACTTGCATGGATTAGGAAAAAACATGAATTGCACTCTGGCAGCTAGGTTGGGATTTAAGGGCACTCAACAAAAAGCAAGTCAGAATCATGAATTACAGGTGGAATAAATGGCTCTTCACGGTTTATTCCTAGGGCGCTTTACATCTATGTTCAATTCAAACCCACTCCCCCTGATAAAAAAAAAAACTCCAGCACATTGTCGAATACAGCAAAAGCACCCTCAATTTAGGGAGAAATTATGCTTTGACTTGTCTGCGCTGAGTCAATTTGGGAATTTCCTTTTAAAAATAGCAGAACTTGTCCAAACATCTCGTCACGTTATAGTGACTAAAACAGGCATAACCAACTTCCCCTTTAATTGGAGATTCTGACAGTCATCCAAGCCAAACTCAGATTACAAAGCAATAACTTGCTTTCTCCCCCCCCCCGCCAAAATAAAAGTAGAAAGACTCTGATTAAGAGTCCCCAGGACAGGAATCAAGGTGACCCTCCACTCTCATCACCACTGATCGCTTCTCAGATCGCTGCCTCTGTGGGCTCAGAACTTTTGCCAGTGGACAGGGTGGACGTGCTGGCTGACACGCCTCCGCCCGGCAGGTAGCCTCCCATCAGCCTTTCAGTTCTGCTGCCATTGGGAAGAAGGTAAGGGGAGGACACCACAGAGCCTGCTGTATTACTGACACTTTCATCAGATCTGCCTCTTCACCCAAAACAGCCTTTACAAACAGCAGTGTCATTTTCTTATTTAGATTTTTAGGGCAAAAGGGCTTTTTTTTTTTAAGTTGCATTTTTCCCTCACTACAATTTGAGCACCAAACGCATCTCCCTCACACTGTGAATCATTTTATCTCTTTCAGGAGTGCAAGCGTGTTTACAATATTTATAATGTACCTGTGATCCTTGATACACCGGGAGTAGAGTCAGAATGCTAACACATAGAAAAACAGCGAGAAGAACAGTGGTGTGGGCAGCAGTGGGAAACCCCAGCATGAATTAGCAACGGCCTTTAGATGAAAGTATGTTGTGTTGGGCTGAGTGCACCGTGTGGTTGGCCATGGGCTTGCATGAAAGACAGTGTGGGTTGATAGTGACAGGTTTTACAAGTGAAGTATACTCTTCCGGCCTTACCAGAGTATCTGAGAAAGAGGCGCCGAACTTGGAGTCTTTAAATGGCCCCAGGCTTGTGCTGTATAAACATTAAATTTCAGTGCTTTTTTCCTAATATTCCTGTATTAACAAACCTCTGAACTGGAAATTCTTGTAATGGTGAAAAAATCCTTTTTTTTTTTAACTTGTCCATTCATTACTGCTGCCAAATATCAACCATTAAACAATAGAAATGTTTAAAAAAATATATTTGTTTTAAGCCTAAATGCTATGTTTAACAAAGGTTAATAAATGCCAGATTCAGGGATTTCAACATATATAAAAAATAATTGGATTATATCTATATTAATGGCATCTATACAGTGTAAATTGCTCATCTCCAGGCTCAAAGTCAAAAAAGATCCAATGCATCTGCCTTTTTTCCACTTTTTAAAAATTATTTCTCACACTACTGTGGTTCTACTGTATTTGCACTCATATTTGGCAGACAGCTGAAAATAAACAGACGTTCTCCACAGGCGTCATGTGTGCAGAGACAAGTCATTCTGGATGTGAGGCGCTGAAGAAGCCATATGAGAATTAAGCATGATCACACCACGTGTGTTTGTCACACACTATCTCCGGCTCTGATGTTAAGCACATAGATGGGGGAGAAGTGTTGAGTGGCAGTGCTGGTGAAGAAATGGTGTGTGAAGCACAAATGACACCCTGTGGGAACAGGAAGGGGGGGGGTGCTCAAAAAAAAAAAAAGGGAAAGCTTGAGGGGATAATTTAGGACAAGGCTGGGAAGTCAAGGGCAAGGGTGGCATCTGTAATACCCAGCGGAGATAGGATCAGGAATCCACCTTCGCATGATGTCCCTTCATCATCGGATAATCCCCAGACATGAAAAGACAAGGCTTTCCGCAATCACAAGGAAATCTCCACTCCTCAGATTTGTCAGCAGTCTGACGCCCAGCCGACACACCCTTTCCGCCTGTGCCCACCTCCTCCTGAAGTCTATTTGCATGAAAGATAAGCCTAGGGGACGAGGTGATGCATATGGGACTTTCACAGGTACGCCACACCTGTTTTATGACCAACGTGTTGGGTAATGTCCACGGGGAGTTACGCATGCACAACCATCTGTTTTTAAATTCAACATAGGTCTTGCACTATAGCGATTTAGATCCTGGCAGAAATGAAAGATTAACTATATATGTAGGATGAGTCAGTGGCAATGAACATATGGCATACCTGTAGTATAAATCGTTGTTTTTTTTAAATTCTGGATTAGTATTTGTGGGTTACAGACACAAAGCACGGGAAGGATTGTACACCGGGATTACTTTTAAAATGAAAATGACAAAAGTCAGTAATCCAGCAGAAAGGAAGCAAAAGAGAAAGGGAACGAGTTCAAATTCTAATGACCTCAAAACTAAGGCTGTGGTAGCTCCCAAGTGTTGACGTGGTTTAAACTGCCTGCCTGTTTAAAGCTGGGGAGAGGACAGGGTGAACTTTGGCTCACCCAAAGTGTGCAGGGGTTCAGCAGCAGAGTACCCACTACCTCCAGACAGTTCACCACACCCAGAAAACTCCAAAAAGATATCACTGCAAACTTTCATTGCTGAAAGGAAAACACGTGGAAACGCCGCTTTGCCTCTCCCTTCATTACAGGGCACCGGCTTGTGTCTGGCTCCAGGCGTAGTTTCGCAGGAACCTCAAAACATCAGCATGACCTGAATGGGAAATGTGTTTCAGCCTCCCCTGAAAAGCACATCTATGATGAAGAAGTGTGGCGTGCGTGTCTTTTTCACCCGTGGGTAGCAGGAGAAAAGCATTTATCACCACTCCCCTCTGCACAGATAAGGTGTCTCTATTTATTCAGAGTGAAGAGATAAATCCTGAATGAAGCACTGTGGGGCAGGGGGCGAGTAAGGGTGGGGGGGGGGATACAACAGGGCTTCGTTTTTGATTGTGTGTCTGGGCGAGCAGATGGCATTTGTTAGGTAA
>BJFM01000857.1:605354-618093 GCA_016586285.1 Arothron firmamentum
CTCTCTCTCTCTCTCTCTCTCACACACACACACACACACACACACACACACACACACACACACACACACACACACACACACACACACACACACACACACACACAAAATAGTGAAAATGAATGGAGATTATCATAAATATCTGCAATATAAAAAGTCATACATTATCAGGCCGAACCATGCACATTGCAAAGACTGAAACAGAAACAATTGGCTGTCTCTGACCTTGAAGCATAAGGAGAAGCTTCATAAGCAACATTTGTCTTTCCTTATCAGATGTCTCCTGGCACCAGCTGAACTGTCAATTTACCAAGAAAAATGTCATTGTTCCCCTCCCTCTGTCCATAACACAATCTAATCACAGTTTGCCCACACCGTCCCGCGTTGTCCAGGTGGCTCAGCTCTGAGAAGAAACAGAAGCTCTCTTGGCATCAATAAATGTCCTCATAACCACCCTGACGTGATGCAGTCCAGATAACAAAGAGGCCTGTGTACATCAGAGCGCAGGTAAATGGAGATACGGGCAGAGTGTGCAGGTGGCGTGGGTCGTCTCCATCCCGTCGAGCCAGTGACATCAGCGCCTCAAATGGATTTTAGGTCCTCCACGAATGCTGCAGATGTGTAATTATCGGGGAGAAGCAGCGCTGTGAGGTCTAAGCTGGATCAGCCTGGTTGGCACGTAAACAGTCTACAAAACAGTCAGACAGCCTGTTAGCAGCACCATCTTCACATGATATAATATAGGTTAGATTGTGACCTGAATATATGATATTGATTTTTTTTTTTATCCCCCCCTCTGTCTCTGGTTCTTTATAGAGCCCAGTGATTGATGGTTCAGGAGGAAACTGTGCTCAGCATGCTGAAGACTCCGGGCTGCCCACTGAGCCCCATTTGGATGGCATGGTATTATGTGGGCCGCCTGGCAGCCTGTACCGAACGGCAGAAACAGCTAAGCCATCTGTTACACTCTATTTTCATCTGCCAGCCTGCCAGCGGGGAGGCCTGAGGAGATTTAGATCCGCCTCGAAGATCCATATTTGTTCAACAGGTCAAGCTCCGCAGCAAGGAACCACTAAAACAGACCTCATTTACACCCAGGTGAGGAGAGAAACCTATCCATCACTGGGCAGAGAGAAAGATATTAATACAAGAATGCAATCAGGTGCCACGGAGAATTGGAGGAGATTATGGCTGTCACCTTTTTTTAAATGACCATAACTCAGTGTGACCTCAAATGCTGCATAAGCTGAGTTTAAAGGATCATCATGAAAATTGAGCTCAGCTTGTGAAATGTGTTACCGGGGCTGAGAGAAGAGAAATTTGGGCTTTCCAGGTGCGTATAAAACACAGGCTGACAGGATTCATTTTAGATTACTTGGTGCAAACATGGTGTAATCCCCTTATCTGCGTACTTACCTGTGCCTGACGGTGATCCAAGCCTATACCTCCATGAACCTCAGTGGCCTGACATTCTGGCAGGAGAAAATCCCTGCCTAATGTGTCATCCCGGGCAGCTTTAACATCTGGCGCGCCAATGCTTATCTCTTGAGCAAGCACCTGCATTATCACGCAGGGGCCTCACAATAAGTGAAAAGGAGTATCATCATACCCAGACAGTGAAATTACAGGAGCCTACAAACCTCAAAATACAATGCTCACAAATACTCAGGGATTATGAGCTATTAGATCCGGTGTCAGAACTTGTCTGTTTTTTCACCAGTTCTCTCAATGTTTTCCCAGGATAATTCAACTTTAACATTTTATCGATTATACTAGTTGAGCAAACAGATGAGGAAAATCACCCTTACATAAGTAGCCCACAGCCCAAGGCTGCAACTTCTTAGGCGCTTGAATGTAATCATTTTGTAACTTTGCTAGCACTTCCTGACACGTATATGCTAGTCCTTGTGTTTATTTCTTAATATTGTTTATTACTATAATGATTTTTATTTGTAGTTTTGCTTGAAAGTAGGTAACAATGTGATGCCTCAGAAGTTCTTCAAATGTATTAACAGACTTGTCATTATATATACTGACATCTGCTGGTGATATTTTAGTATTGCGTCGTACAAGTATTAAAGCGACACATAATAAGTCTATTTATCTCCTATTTTCTTTTAAAGGAGGGGCTATCATGCTCAGTTTTTAAATTTACGAATAGGATTCTTATTGTCAATTGAAACAGGTTTCTTGTCCCTTTTTTTTTGGATATTAATCCTAAATCTGTGATTCAAATTTTGATCTTAAGAGCCACCTAGATAGATTATACTTACAATTTTCAGTGCGATAATATTTTATTTTTGTGTTGCCTGATATTATGTAATGTAATACATTTGTGTGCTACGCGAGATGTTTTATATGCGTAAATAAAAGAAAACAACGCGAGGCTTGGATACGAGCGTGGTCTGTCTTGAATCCCATGATGCTTTGCGTGAACGTCATTTTAAAATATAAGTGGTATAAATGTTGAATAACAACAACTTGCGGATTATTGTGGATTATTATAAATGCATGCTGTTTATATTTTGTTGTGTGATACGTTTGTTCAAAATGATGAATGGAGACCATATCCTAGGTACATATGCAGTTGAATGGCGTGTTCGACTCGGCATGAGTAGCGTTAGCTTTGCGCAGTGGCAGTATCGTAGCCTATGAGGTTTATCCGAGGCGCGATTATTGCTAGTTGAAAACTTTACCCAATACCCCGCCTGGACGACTTGAAATATAGTCGGCTATGGCAATTTTTGACGGTCTCTACGGAGACTGATTTCTATGTGAATGGACAATGATTGGTTATAAGCTGTGGTTGTGTTAAAGCGCTACCGAGACTGGGGTTAATTTAGTCGGTATCAGAAGGTACAACAATGGTCCAACATAGTTTATTAGTACGAAGACGTCGGTTTAAGTAAACTTTTCTGTTAATTATGTTTTGTTCGCTTGTTTTCCGAATCTTTCAGATGCCAGAATAAAATACAGTTTTAAAATTACATACCCGGAATCTTCCTATACGACGGACTTCCGCGAGTCGCAAAACGGGACGTACAGAGCCCTATGTCATTTCCGCCTGTTACAATATAGTTGTCTACTATAAGACTACTTAAGGATAAAAAGTAAAAGGATATTTAAAAAATTTACGTTGTATAATTTTCGTGGATTTTTTTTCTTTTTAACTACACGTCGTTGCTACCCGATATTACTTCACATATCATTAATGCCTGTTGACGTAATCTGGAAACGATAAAATCCCAAACTTGTATTGTGTTCGTTTATGTGAGGTCTTGTTCGTTTCCTGATCGTTTTCTGTTTCTTTTTTTTAAAAAAAATATACGATGAATTATTATATCTGTAATATCTTAAAAGAAATAATGGTATCATATTGGTATTATAGTTTTTAAAGCACACCCATTAGACACAAAATAACAAAGTGCTCGTTATGAAATACCCTTTATCAACAAGAGAGGGCGATGCTATACAGCACAGGGTGATGAATGGTGGGACAGAAGAGCTACCGTGAGAGATCAGACTGATATTAATGTTTAAACATGTAGCTCATCATTCTCTGAACAATGACTAAGATTTTTTTTTATTTTTTAGTTAAGTTAACAAAGTAATATGTGAGTCGTGATTTTACCAACCTGTAGAGAGCTATAATTAGGCTTATCCTTGATTAGAAGAGGATCTGGGGCGGAGGGGTAATCAAGTCTTCTCATTAGACTGATGAGTGTTAAGTTTGTTTTCTCTACATGAACACCACCTTACACCATTACCCTGAGATAAGTACTTAAAAAAAAAAAATCCTATCCGCAATAAATTGATTTCAGAAACGGAAAGTGTGAAATGAGACGGGTTAGATGAACGTTTGACCGTGTCTAGAACACTTGAACACATAACTGATTATTCTACCCATGATGCATGCATGTACTGCTCAATTTACAACAAATGGCATCTGCAGCCGGTCCTCTTGACCTGCAGGTGACCCAGTGTTTTCTAAAAAACACTTCAGATAAGCGATTTTTGGAGCGTGTGATACAGCTTCCCCCGGAATTTTCCAAACGTCCTCCTGAAATTAAACAGTAAGATGTGGCTTTATTTACCTTAACAGCTCAGACCAAATAAATTACGCCGTCGCAGGACTAGTTTCTAGGTAACCATGTGACTGCGCTGACGATTGCTATGGAAACCAGAGAATCTGCTCTTTTTCCTCTCCTGTCTCAGATCTTTGAGAGGAATGTGTGACAGTGTTCCCCTTTGTATGAATTGTTTTTTCTTTTTAGTTTTGGCAGCTGGGCAGAAAAACACAGTCACGTCTCCCAAACTTCCCCTTCGCCAGCTGGAGGATGAATTTAGGCTGCTGAAATCATGTTGAACCATATCTGCAAAGTCACTGGAGGAGCCACAAGAGGAGCAATTTATTCAGTTTAGGGTTTGAACAATAGTTTTTTTTCTTTGTTTTCTTGGTTTCATTCCTGTGGGATAAAAGCAGAAAACCGGAATAAGAAATAAATTTGTCATTTGTCAACATGTCTAATCGTCATATTGTTTGATATTAGGTCATCGCTGGTGCCAGGTTACCTCATGCTGACTTGTTTATTGAATGTTAGCTCTGCGGGATCATACACGGCCAGTATTAATTAGCCTAAAGCTATATCTTCCATGTATCCAGACTGATAGTCCAGCTGCAGGCTATTTTATTTGTTATTTTTATGAGAATCTCTTCTAGAATCCTTAAAGGCACCATGATATAGTGATGTTCAAGCCCTGTTTGCAGCCAGCGAAGGCTGACACAGGACAGCTGCATGACAATGTGGCTGTTTTTACACATACCTACAGATTAGCCATTACCTTCTTTGGTAACAAGACCCAGTTGTTTCAATTTATGGCCGCTCCAAAAATAGCAGCGTGTCTTCAGAGTTTATAACTGAAACAGAGGAGCACCGAGTCAAATAAACAGTAAACTAATCATTTCCCCTCATACAGCTTCTTGCTTTTTTTAAACTTCTTCTTTATGCAGGTCAGTTGAAACCGTTCTGTTCTGACTTTTAGTCAAAGACTGGGTTAACTTGAGGTCCAAAGGCAAAATCAGCCTTTTCTCAGAAGAGTGGGACTTCACAGCTTCCTCTCTCCAAAATCAGGTTTGTATTTAATGATTTGATTTATGTCCAATTATGAAAAACCTGGTTGTTTTACCTCTGTATGAAGTCCCTTTCCGTTCCCACCCATAATTCTCCGTGGTTCCAACCAGGAAATGAAGAGGTCACACAACTGAACAGAAACCTTAAAGAGAACACACAGTTCTACACAGCCTATTAAATCTGTTCCAGTCCTTTAACGCTGAATGGCTCTTAATCACCGGCTGGGGCTCTGGGGGTCGCCCCCAATCAGCTGCCTCTGGTGACACCCCGACACCGCACTGCATCGTGAATCTACTTCAGCTTCTATTACGCTGAAAACCCCGCAGGCGCAGGTGATTGGTCTCTGGTTTATTACTGTTTATCATTCTCTCTTCTGTTCAGCAGCTCCCCTGTTCATAACTGACAAACTTTACATGAACTGTGATAAAAGTCAATGCAGCTCAGACTGTTTTTCCATCTAAACTTGCCATACCTGACTGTCATTGAAGGAAACCTAGGTTCTTCCAAGCACCTCCCCGGTGTCCACCACCAGCCTCCAGCTCTTTGAAATAGCTTTTTAAAAGGGGCCGCAGCCTCCCTTCTTTCCTTGTGATCCGGGAACTTTTAATTGGATTTCTTTGACACGATTACTGCCTACTCTCAGGCCCCGCGTGGATGCTGTGTCCTTTCAAGAACCGAGTCTGTGTACTCACGTAAATCAGGAGTAAACCTCGGTAGTGCTCATGCACAACGCACACCGACGGTGCAGCTCCTTTTAAGACGTGACTCTTAAAACTGCTCCCCAGTGTGTGCACGTCCATGCTGAAACACACTGCAGATGTTTTTCTTCGTTACAAAACTCACTCCTGTTATATTTCTGGAAAGATCAGACTGCACCCGTGTTCCACAGCTGCACCCTGACAAAGCAGCGACGACAGAGCAGGAGGTGCAGGCAACTGTTGTCGGATCAGAACTTAACAAGGTACAAGGTTTCGCAGTGGGAACATCAGGTGGGTTTATTAGGACTCCACTCCTGCGCCCACGTGTCATGCCCCTCATACCACGCCTCATCTGTTCTTGTCTCCCCACTTGTTAAAGTTGTCTAAAAATGGCTCCCGGTGCTGCTTCCCCCAGACCGAAGGTGTCCAATTTCTGGGGAATGTTTAGGTGCTGATCAAAGGGCAGAGGTCTCAGCAGGGCACTGCAATCATAAACAAGCCAAGGCCAGAAAGTGTGTTTTTATTCATTTTTTTTTAAATATTTGATGAAAAACCAAACGCTCACGTCAACTACAGCACTACTGAAAAATTGATAACGTGCCTGGATTGGAGCTAGCTGGTTAAATTCAGCAGAACACATCTCTAACAACTCCTTTGCACTTTCAAAAATAAAATTGTGTGTACACCTCACACACTGCACTTTCACACAAGCAATCAGTCCTACTCAAAACAGAGAATTAACAGGAGAGGCTGCAGAGCAGTTTCATAAGATTTGAATTTCTTGCCAAACTCCGTGTTGTTATTCCTGCCACCGCCTTGCCTGCAGAGACTATTTTACACGGCAGGGTTGGTGGTTAACAGACTGTTGCTGTCTTGGCCAAG
Organism: Arothron firmamentum; assembly: GCA_016586285.1. Classification (NCBI taxonomy): domain Eukaryota; kingdom Metazoa; phylum Chordata; class Actinopteri; order Tetraodontiformes; family Tetraodontidae; genus Arothron; species Arothron firmamentum. Next base: position 612,064 of record BJFM01000857.1, read on the forward strand.
GATGTGCTTGTTTTCCTTTCGAAGAAATCCACATGAACATTGCGAGCAAGGGCTGCTTATTAGACCTATATGTTGTTGTTTCAGCGATGCCTTTAAGAGGGAAGAAGCACAACATTTGGACTCGTGTGAGTGGTTCGCAATCCGGAAATTAATTGAGAGGAATCTGAGCAGAACATGAACATGTTCTTTGTTGGTCAAATTAATTTTTGTCTCATCACATAAATTGCTTTCATTTTAGATGGATGAAATATATTAATGCAGAATGTGAGACACAGCTCGAGACACTGAAGGTAGAGCAATGAAAAGTCCCATTACCTACAGAGCAGATAGAACCTTTTATGCTTTGCTGGCATTTATGTAGCCTTTCAGTTCAGCAAACTCTGAATTAGCATTCACGATGTGGTGGCTGAGCACCAGGGACAGAGTCTGAAGATCCAGAATGTTGCTTATGAGAATGTTACCGTATTTTACCCAGTTGACCTGTTGCTAAAGGATAGCCATTGTATTTAGGGTTTTCTTCTGTGTCACTGCCACTAAATCAACCCAATCATAACGTGGATCGGCTGACATAAATGTGACGAAACAAGCCATTCCTGTTCCAACCCCTGACCTTTCTCTGTCAGCTTGGGGTCATTTCCAACATGACCTGGATCTGCATCCCTGTCTGACCGATCGTAGTTGCGGTGCAGACACGCCGGAGTGATGGAGCGTCAGTACATGGCCAACATCCATGACAAATCTCCCGTCAGACAGACTCTCATCCCAGCAAATAAACAGAGGACAAGACCTGATCTTGGAAGGACGTTTTCTTTTTAAGAAACTGCTGAACCCAAAAAAGAAGATATTATGAAACAGCCTCTGTTTGCAGGTGTATATTAAAAATGATTCAACCTGCTTGTATAGCTGTAAATATTGTCACGCCGACAGCGAATAACAAACCAATCTGAAGTCTTATGTAACAAATGTGAGTAACGACGAGCAGAACCTCCGGATGAAATGAGACTCATGCAGTAATAGTATCAGATGCTTAGCGTGAAGAGACAACACCATCTGGCGTTTTCTGTAAATCTTTGAAATGATTTATCACTGATCAAGTAATTTTCAAAAACTGTCATTGTTTTTGTTTAAGAAGTTTTCTATGTTTCTGTTATTTTTATACATTTAGTACCAACCGAAAAGCCTTCTCAGGAAAATCCCATTTACCTGGGGGGTATTTTGAATTCAGACAGCTCAACGGCATATTAGCATCTCAAAGGGTGTCAACACTCAGAGCACAGCTCAAAAAAACCCCAAATCTGTACGGCAACATTTTCTGCAGAATTCTCAAATTTCAGGTGCTTCATACTGTTGCAAATGTGTCACTACATCGTTGTGCAAATATACCGGAAAACGAGTAGTTCTGATTCCCCTTTTGAAATATTAAACACAGGCTGGCGCCAACAAACTGGTGCAGGGCAAAGCTTATTTATTTCCATAAATGATACATTTTTGATGCATTGCATACAGTTAGGTATCCATCTTAACATCAACTTGTGAAATTGAGATATCGATTTGCAGGTCAAGCACTAATACATCCTGTCAAAATTACCTTTTTCCTTTCCTGCTGCGCACAGACGGGCTATTCTCTGTGGCAGGCCTTCGAGGAAATCAGCAAATATCTCAGATGTTGAAAAAGCAATTTAACCAGTGGGAGATAAATTGCCTTGTATAGAGTTATCAGCAGAGTAACCCTTTAAATGTCTGTCAGAGCGAGAGCACATGGAAAGCCACCTTCATCTGATAAGCACAATATCCATTGTGAAACAGCAACAGGAAATTGGCTGATCTGTCAGCCGAATCGTCCAGCTTCTTTTAGCAGCACTGAGTGAGATATTAGCGAGGACGAGAGGAACCGAAACACGGTGTTTTAAGCACCTTCTGTGGCAACTGTCCCAAAGAATAAATGACCACCGGCTCAGACAGATCAGTGAATTCCGATCACATCGACACCTGTTCACCATCTCCGCCCCTGCAAACCAGACAAGCAACTTTTAATGCTTATAATTTATTTCACAAAGCCTCCATTTTCAGCATTGTGGTCTGATTCGCATATTCTGTGCTGTTACTTTAGTAAATTCTATGAATGAATGAAATGAAATGATTTGCCCCTGTGTTGGTGTGTTTTTGAAAAATATGGTCCTGCATTAAAATGATAAAATACCTTTTATGATTACGATCAAATACTGAGACACATTTTTCCAAGGCGCCATTCCCATCTCACAATAATCGTGCTGAAAGTGCTCCGACTCCAAGGTTCCAATAGCCACTCGACTGATTTGAAGCCTCCACAAAGAAAATCTCAACAATGTCCTCCTCTCCTCTCCCTGAAGCCACCCCTCCTGTTTGTGTTGGCTGCCATCCGCAGCCATCTGAGCCGCCAGCTGACTGAGACCAAGGCCGACTACTGCAGCCTGCGGTCTGGGTCGGTTGCCTGCCGTCCCCGCTGACATGTGCAGCTCAGAAAGGTGATTGAATAATGGAGGAGTGCAGCCAGGAGCGGTTTTTTGCCTTTCCCAGACCAGTGTGTCAACAGGTAAGCCCTCCAATGAGGAGCCCCACAGCTCACAAAAACCTTGATGTTCAATCAAGATTTAGACACCGGAATGCGGTGAAATTAACAACCTAGCTGTCGTGGAAGCACAAAATGCATTTTTCAGCAGTTGCTTAGATACAGCTGAGGTATTGGTGTAAGACAGTGATAATTATGCTACAACAATGTGATATTGATGAATAATTTACCCAGTAAGAACAGATGGAAAAAATATTGTGTTGCTTTTATAAACTGCAGAAACTAAAGTACAACAAAGCGATGTGTCTGTTGATGGTGGCGCTCCAGTAAATGGACTACTGTAATCCTGTAAATGGACTGGGAGGAGTTTAGTTAGCAGCTGCGGTATTGATGGCAAATGTAAGTCTCTTGGAAAAAGATTTTATTGTACAAAACTAACCTAAATATACATGGACAGCAAAATACAGTAATTTATGGACCTTTGACTCTTTATTAGGCCAAATTTAGGCTTCCATCTCATGCTGATATTACAAAAAAAGCTGTATTTTGACCAGGCTGTTGCCTGGAACCTTAAGATTCTGGAGGTCAGCACTTGGCTCAGTGAACTACTGGCTGAGTCAGTTCCGTCAGCTTCTAACAGCGCGCTGTCAGTGGCGGCTGATGATAAGCAGCTGCTGTAGCTGACGGTTAGTCACGGCAGTCCAGATAATCATCTGTGGGGAAGCGGGCTGTGTCTTTCTAGGGCTGGTTGTTGATCCAGGGCCTCTGACAGACTCACGGATCCCCTCTGGCTGACTGGAAACTCCCAATGACAGCTTAGATCCAAAGCACAGAGATCCTTTGTCATGGCTCCTCAACCCGCCGGCTCGGTGAAGAAGGCCGTATCAGTGTGTCAGATTTAATGCTCTTCTGAGACATAACGGCTATAAACATGAGAGATGGGTAGAATTTTGTGATACCTTCAGCAGCATCATGATCTATCTCCTGTGTAGCTACCTTTAGCTGCAAATGCGCATCTTTCAGGGCAGATTCAGACTAGATCCATCATCCACCTTGTGTGAACAGCAGCCCAGTGTGCAATGTTCACCCACACTCACACCTGCAGGTAAATAAAGAGAGTCTAATGTGCAGAGTGAGACTGTGAGAGGAAACACAAGCTTATTAAGGTGATGGATCTGTTGATTGTGAGAAAACGCGCCCAGACTCATTCATTCATTCATGTCCCTTTCTCAATGGAGCAGAAACAAAGTACCTCCTTTTTTCTAATCATTTTATCGACACAAACACAAACACAAAACAACTTCAGGTTGTCAGTGACAGTGTCATAAATAAAACATCCAGCCATGCAACAGTAACATATAAACTGATACGAACTATGTTAAGTGAGAAAGTGGCGCCGTCGGCCTTAACTGCAACTTTAAGCTGAAACAGGACACACAGCAAAGCCTCTGGCCCGTGGCTAATCTGCAGCTCCAGAGGCTCCGAGGTCGACAAATTAAATGGGTCTTGGGGAGGACAAAAAAAATAGGATTTTAAATGGCAGCTTCTGTCTGTCGCTGCAGAGGTTCAGCCCTTCTCTGCCCTCAAAACCATTTGGGAAATTAACCAAAGAGCCAGAGTTCTCTAAACCAACCCGTGGATGAGACAGTGTGTCCTCCATCTTCTGCTGCATTCGCTGACGTACCTGCATTTAAATCCCAGATAATATTAGGATAAATAAGGCAACTGGATCGGGATCATCTTTGAGGGACGTGCTGTAGGATTTCCCAGTTGTCAATGGCATGGGATGACACTGTTTACCAGTGGAAAACCTACGCAGGCACAGAGAGAACATGTCATCTCCACCCAGGCACGAGTTCACATGGTTTAATTCATTCACATTGCTTTGAAGAAGCACTTTCCACTTTTACATGACAGATAGTTTGACAATGATTCTATTTATAAGAGCAGCCAAAAGGGGGGAGGGGGGGGGGGGCATCTAAAGAATTATTTTTATTTATTTTTACAGCTGCACAAAGGCTTCTAAACTTTCCTGTCAGCATTTCCTCTCTCTTTTTGAAATTGGGACCTGACTGGTAATCATAATCTCCAGCCACACCAACGGGAGGAAGACTCTGCTGGAGGCCTGCGTGGGAGGACATGCATTAAGCTGTGACATCAGCGAGGGGTCCATTAATTGTCCTTTTGGGAACAATCCATCCATAACACAACATCCTACCTGGGCAAACTTTGATCCAGAGAAACATCTAGAAGCAAATTTCCAAGTTGGATCTAAACAATAGAGTGGTATATTAGAAATACTCCAAAGCACACTTAAGAAATGATGTAATATGAGGACAAATATAATATAACTCCATAAGCCAGAGACCTGAACAGAATTATTATCTATATTTATGGCTCTCTGTGGTGAATTGCTTTGACAGGGGGAGCTTTTAATAGCCTGAAATACCATTCTCTTCCTTCCAGTCTGGATGACGTGGACGCCATTATGAAGGTTAAAGCTAATATTTTCTCGCATTTCCTGTAAATACACTTGTAATTTACTTTCGGACCACATGAAAAGGATTCCTAAACAAGGCAAGAATAGTGTACAAATGTGGCAAAAGGTAAATGTCAGCTAATCTTATAAACCAAACACTAAATTTGTGTTTTACACAGATTTACTTGAAAAGATTTAAATAAATTACATTAGCTTAATGCAGACACACTCTTTGGTAGACAGCTGTCCCTCTTCTCTTCTGAACTATAATGCAAAAGTTCAGACGTTCGCTTGCATAATTTAACCATCAATTAGGGTTCGCTGTATTAATCCGTATTTAGAGAAATTACAGACTGAAGAGATTAGAGTCAGGTGGTTCTGATCTGAACAGACATGAAAGAGGCCCTGCTGGTGCTTTGCAGTGAACTTTTTGCAATAATATAATTTTCTACCCGCATGAAAAAAAGATGCTCAGTCAAAAGAATATCTCATAGTCTTTCTTTCTAGGCAAGCCAGGAAACCCGTGAAACATGAAATAATCTACTGCTGAATATTTGAAACGCCAGCCTGTTTGTATCTGCTTTGAACGTTTTTTTTGGGATTCTGTCTGTTGACAGAGCTGTCAGACGGAAAAACAGCATCAACTCCTGCTAATAAATACAAGCAAGCATGCAGAAGATCAATACTGTTCCTTACAATTAAGCATTAAGTTAAGAAAGCTGGGATTAGCATGATAATGTTACCTTCAGTTATGACAATCATATTAAGCAATGTTGCATGAAACAATGTTTGATCTGGCTCGAATATCCAAGCCCCCTTCTGTCTGTTACATCAGGATTATATGATGAGTTTCCTAAAAACTGTCACATCACAGCGGCAAAAGTGGCCACAGCGACTTCACCCGTCAACACATCGGAATAAAATCCGAGCTCCACTCGATCAAAGGGCAATCAACGTTAAATAACTCTCTTAAAAGGGGCCAGCTTGACTTTGGATGCAGGTT
>BJFM01000857.1:618128-631850 GCA_016586285.1 Arothron firmamentum
GAAGCAGGGAAGAATTGGTAGGTATTAACATATTAATAATGTGCTGCCCTGCATATAACTAAGAGTTTTAATTCTCGGGCCAGTTAAAGGTCAGACACAGTGCAACTTGTCTGCCTAGCATAGAACAGGAAGAATACCAGATACTGAAGGAATGTAACACTGTAGCATTCCTTGGATTTTTTTTTTTCTCTGGTATTTTTGTAGAAATGTGTTTGTCCTATGCTAATGGGAATGTCTAGGTAATGGATGATTATTGTAGCTTTTAGGTGATGCCAAGCGACATTTATTTGCATGCCAGTGGCACAGTCTGAGCGCCTCTTCATGCTTTGCTTGCAGGGAAGCCGAAGCTTGAAATAAATATTACATGAGCTGAAGCTAATCCACGCCGCTCTGATTAGGTTCTAAAAAAAGGGAATAATTCACCAGATAATGAACGCAGCTCAACAGTTTGATAGAAATGTTCCGCAAATGTCCATAATGATGCATAATCCCTCAATAACTCGCAAATCAGTCTCCTCTTTTTGTAACCCGGCAGCAGCTGTGTGAAAATCCAACTGTCCTGTGTCAGGATTTATATAAAGGAAGAAATTTTGTGTATGACCAGGCTCATATGGGGGGACCCTCTTGCTGATGGGCAGATGGGTAAAAGAGGTAGAGCTAAGGCTGGGGAAGGACAGCAAGAGTTTTAAACTAGCTCTCAAGAACTCTGTGATCCGTATTTTTCCATGGAATTACAGCATGCAGCAGTGTTCCTCATAACAAAGACAGAAAATAAATTGAATTGTAGGTCCTACTTTCTCTTTCTCTCCTCTTCATGTGGCCTTTAGTCTGCCTCTTAGCTGTGTTTTTGCCGTACATGTCACATTGTCCTCATTGTGTCTAAGCCAGGTGAAAATTTCCTTCCATTATAATTGCAAATTTTATCTTATTTTAGGTCTAAATCTGGCTAATGCTTTAAAATGCAAGCAAATGAAGAGTTCACTATAGCTGCTGCTTGCTAATTATTCAATATTTTTCTGAATTAAGCAAAACTTATATTGTAACCATAATGCAAATCTATTTGATGGAAATTAACAAAATTAGTAACATATGAGTTGGAAACTTAGAAACAGAGTTCAGTTTTTAAAGGACTTAAAAGTCACAGTTAATGTTTGAAGAAGAGACATTTCAGTGTGTCAAATGAACAATATCCACCACATGAAAAGGGTTGAATAAAAGGAATAAAGGCGACACAGGTGTAGGAAGATGGAGGCAGAGAACAGGAGCTGTTTCCTTCTCTTATCGTTCCAAACACACTCAGACACACTCCCATACGAGCAAGCTGCTGTCAATTGTGTGCTGAGGAAGGGCATGCCGGTGACAGCAGCTATTGTGCGCCAGTACCAAGATGGCCCCTTTATAATGGACTGGCTCGGTTATTGGTGTGCTCCGCTGACATCCATTGGCAGGGCAGATGTGACATTTAGCTGGCCGTCACCCTGCTGGCTGAGCTGGGAGAGCAGTCCTGACAACTCTGCTGGTTTGAGAGCAGTGTCGCTTGGCCAGCGTCACACATGACCTTTAACATGAACGTGACCACATTTGTTGCTGTCATTCATCGCAGGGCCACCATGATGGATCTCCCCGCTCTGCCTTGTCATCTCGTTTCTGAAGCTGAGAATCGATAATGAAATGTCAGCGTCCACGGGGCCGTCTGATTTTTCCAAACATCACTTCAATGCCAGAGAAGGATGATTGGAATTTTAATCAGAGGCCTTTAATTAAATGAAGAACTCAGATCAAAGGATGAGAATTTGATGTGTGTGATGAGCCAGGAAAAAGAAGGAAGGTGGACGAGTTTTGCATAGGGAAGGGCCCGCAATCCAATTTTTTAGATTCAGGCTTTGCAATCTGGGAAGTCAAGCAGCTCGTTATGACATGAAGTGTGTGTTATTGGAGGATTAACGATTTTAAATGCTAATCCTCTTTAACAGGTGCAGGAATGTTGATTACTGGACCGTCATGAGTGGCTCAGCCAGTGTTTCTTCACGCTGCTCTGCATAAACCTAATGCCGCTTATCATGAAAAGATTTGGTTATTAACAATGTCTTTGATGTGATGAAATACACAAAAAACAGTCTTTGTAGCATTTCCAAACACCAACGTCTCGACTGAGAATGTCGGGGCAGTTTGGCTTTTTAAACTGATATCGGCTACTTTTCTGATTTGTTTGAATAACACACTCTGCATTTTCATGTGGAATATGTTATCCTTATCATGATTATGCATGAAAATCTTGTTGTGCTGTCAGTAGATCAGCAGGAGGTTGAAGAAAAGCTTTCTTAAGTGAGCTCATGCGCGCAAAGGGGCAATCCTTTCCACACTCTGGTTGCCATGGTAACGTTTGAGACTCTGGAAGTAGACGGACACACACATCTCAGTGTGCTCAGTTATATGGAGCACGTCATATCATTACAAGTGAATGGATATTTTGTGAATTTAATACGCAGATGTTTCTGTTTGATCTAAACACACCTTTGAGCAGATCAAGAAAAAGCAGCAATACCTCCGGCCTGAATTTAACCAATAATCACATGTTATAAATTAAATCAGACTCTTTTGAGCATTTTAAGCTTCTCCACTTGTCAGAAGCGCCTCTGATGTAAACCTGTCTTTCTCTCTCTCTTGCTCTTTCCTGCCACCAGTTTCGTTACCTCACTTTGGACAGCTGGGCTAACGACAGTGCGGTTGCCACGGAAACCCCCTCAATAAGAAACTGAATTGTTTCTATCATATCAGAGATAAGAAAAAAAATGTAAAGTGGGAAAGACCGTCTCTGATATGAACTCGTGTTGAATGCTGATGCATGCGTCAGAGGAGAGTTCCTGCGGCTGTAACCTGCAGACGACCTTTGTCAAACACAAGTCTTTCCTCACTGTTTTCATTGCTCTGTGTTCGATAATTAAATGCTTCCATTTGCTTGCTCTGTAGAGACCAAATTCTGCATCTGAAAGCACTCAGAGTCCTACAGCAAGGTGATTGAAAATAAAAACATTTTTTTCCTTTGTATCCAAGGAGAGAGGACTTTGCACAGATGGCTCCCATTTTTAATCAAAAGCACCAAAAACTGTTTTCTTTTTCCTTTCTGTTTGAAAATACCAGCCATTTATCAAAGTGGCCTTCAGAGCACTGAGAATACTGTCTGTTTTTATCAGAGCAAATAGCAATCAAAACTAATAGCAGAAAGAGCTTATAACAAAAGAAATATTGTTTAATATAAATCAAAACTTCAGAAAAAAAGTGTGATAGAGAAAGATACAAGTACACCCATTAATAAAAGCTCCTGTTAGACAGTAGCAAATCACCCTGAAACACATCATCCCTATGAGCCTGGTTCTTCTCAAGGTTTCTTCCTGTTAAAAGGTAGTTTTTCCTTGCCACTGTTACCTCTTAGGGCTGTTGCTTGTTGAGCTGCCTGTATGTCGAAAAGTGTCTTTCTCTCTCTAGAGACGGGGTACCTGCCGCATCGCTCCGAGAGGCCCCTCGGCAGCACCTGACCCAGCGTTGTTTTTGGAGTCAGGAGTGAGAATGTGTGGACTTATCGCTCAAATTAATAGCACCTTCTGAGATGTAAACTCTGCTAAGTTAATTAACCTATTTAAAGAAGAAAGGGAAGGAGAAAATGGTTGTCTCGGGAGAGTTTTGCTGAAATTACAAGCTCTGCAGAATTGCCCGACTCTGCTCAGATGATGGTGACAGCTGCCTGAGGTCTTCCATTGTGAACAGCGTGGCGCAGGTGTTTGCCTCCTCTCTGATTCATCCTGGTAATAATCTTTCTGACTAGCTGCTATTTCCAGACTAATTGCTTTCTGAAAAGTAACCCGGTCCACGTCCAGGAATAGATTTCACTCCCACCCTCTCATCTCACAAGAAATCCAAAGTGGCATTTGTCCAGTGTGGCTGCTCTGGTGTCTCTACAGGTTAAGTGAATCACTGCGTTGCAACACCTTTAAAGAGTATTTTCTACCATTCCCCCCCCCCACTTTTTAAGAAAAAAAAATTTCTCTCACCCTTTTGAAATAAAAAAAAAGAGCACTTCACCTGGACGTCTGTCTGAGAAAGCAGATGAAAGACTGCTAAAGGGCCAAAGGTGGCTGTGATAACAAGTGATTCCCTGGCCCTGCCTGCTGGCGCCGTGGGCTGCGCCCCCATAATCCCCTCACCTGCTCTCACCTGCTAGTCCAAGACACGGAGCCCATCCTCCACCCCTGTCAGCCCTTGATCTCTTCTCTGCGGTGGCCCGTCTGCACGCTGGGCTGCAATGGTCAAAAATGGAGCTCTCAAATTACAGTCTTGTGGTGCTTAAAATAGCCAGCAAGTCTGCATGTTTGTGTGCGTGTGTGCGTGCGTGTGTGCATGTGTGCGTGCTTGTTCTGGGAGCCCTGATGGCCCTTCTTGCGTCAGCTCTGCCATGGCAACCAGGCTTTAATGGCGAGCGTCACCGTTTCTTCTTCAGTTGATTCTTTGTGTTATCAAAGACAACTCTCCACGGCGCTGGTGATAACCGCATTCTCTCTGTGGTGCAATACATCATAATTAACATCCTAACACACAATTTGAGCAACTAATTTACAAAGAGCACAAAGGGGACAGAATAAGACTTGGGCTTGATTTAGAAAATTTACATTCTCTTCAGCAGAATGATGCAGCCTGAGGCCCATTTTTTACCAAAATCACAACAAATATGACTTTACTGTAGATTTATGATGGTGCCAAGTGGGCAGAATGCAATTTTCAGTCTGGGTGTTTGCAGAAACATGTCTGCCCTGTAAACCTGTTGTGCCTGTCACTGCACATCTGGCTGTTACAGTCTGACGGACTGTATGGCTGCTGACGTTCCCAGATTTTAATTTTAAGGCTCCCTGAATTCAGGATCTCATTCCTAGTCTGCAATCTCTCGTTTTCAGCGGTGCTGTTTGGAATCAAACACGATGAAGATGTAATCAGGGTCTAAAGTGTTCCATCTCTGAGGTGTTATTAGACGCAGTTTAATAACACAGCCGAAACAGCCGAATCATCTGTGTGTCTGATAGGATGACCTAATGTGATGAAACATGGAATGGAATCGTATTGTCTTCATTAAAGACAATGGCTGATCAGAGATTTTACCCAGAAGCCTCTGCTGCAACAGGAGCGACATGCTTCTGACTGAACACGTGTGAACACATGGAAGCACGAAAGAACGCTGTATTATCATCAGGCTTTTGATTCCCAAAATAGAATGTTATCTTAGAAAGGGGTAAATTGAGTATCCAGAACAAATATTAAATAACATTCCTGAGTCTTTAACTTAGATCCTTGAGGTCTAATAAAAATAAATAAAAGCCTTTGTTTTGATTCCAGCCATGTATTTAAAAACTCTTACCAAAGCAGACGGATGTTTAACAAAGGTTTTAATGCACTCTTCAGAAATACAAACATACCCAGATGTAATCCAATTTCTTAGCTGACGTGAGGGCAACAGTTGGATTAAATTCATCTCATCCCCATCTTCATTTCTATAAATATCACTCCATTTATTTAAAGTGAGCAGAATGTTCGTGGCGAGCGCCACTAAAATGCAGGCTTCACACAGAAAAGTGATAATAGGTTGGGTGTTGTGGGGTGACACCGGTGTTGGCTTGTGCAACATGCATGGCAGCAGCAATGCCGCCCACACCAAATAGCGCTTAATACTATACAATTTACAGTAACAAAAGAAGGGTGTTCTGCAGCGTGTAAAAGGCTTTTGTCGAACTTTGTGCGTGCGCGTGCATGCGTGTGTGTGTGTGTGGCCTGGATGTTCGCACTCTAAGAATACACCTCCCTGTATTTACCTGCACGTTGTCAACACTCGTCTGCCTCGAGGCCTTCAGCGAACAGTCGAATTACATTTGGTTCATGTTCTCCTGTCAGTCTTCTGTTCCTCAACCATTCAAGTGTATCTGTGCATGCGTGAGCTGTGCCTGGTGTATCTTAGACAACAAGCAGCTGCCAAGTCCCCACAAAGAATGACAAGTTGGCTGATTGTTATTGATTGAGCAACACAAATTATCGTCTGTGGAACATCCAATAGTTCCCGAGGCTGAGGTCTGCACCCATTGTTGTTTAGACACAGTGCACCATACATAGTTTTGAATGGAATCAGGTAATATTATTGAAGGTGATGGCTTAACTACAATGATACATATAAATGGTTATTATGACATCATGTGGTCTGCTGAAGGCAATCAAACATTCAGAATTTATGCAGCTTAATAGTCTCAGTGTGGGTAAATATTAGACGTCAAGTGCTACAGCCAGATAACCTGAATTAATCTTACTTAATCAGATCAGTTCAGTGCCACCTGCATTCCAGTGCAGAAGATTTAAGGGACATTTTATTGGTGCTAGAGTATATGGAGTATAGAGACTGCAGTCCAGGAGCCTGATTGGTGCAATGCAGCTGGCAGCCGTGCAGGGAGAGCTGAGCAGTTCAAGCCTGCAGAGCAAGAAGTCAGGTGCTTTTTTTTTTTTTTTTTAAGAGAGCAGCAGTGGAGAGTATTACAAACACACACTAAAGAGAGTTGTGCCATGGAGCCTGCGTGGATGTGGGAATTTGACCAGCATAACTCCTCTTGGACAGGTGAGCATGGTTTTATATATAAGGCAGGAAAACAATATTGATTGGAGACAGGAGTGTGTAATTAGTCAGGTAAGAGTGACCAGCACCCTTTTCAGGGAGAAAACACAAGAGGGAGGGGCCACGACTAAAGCAGCAGAAAATGGAAAGGGCCTCTTCTATCAGCCTGGTCCTGCAGAAGGTTTCTACCTGGTAAAAGGGAATTTTATTTCCTCACTACTGTTACTTGCTTGTGGATCAGGCTCTGGGTTTCTGTAAAGCACCTAGAGACTTAAACTGAACTGAATTCCCCTTATCTGCTTTTTTAAAATAGTTCAGAGATGGTAAAACAATCTGTCTGTCACCCCCCCCCCCCCCACACACACACACACACGCACGAGTGTGCCACTCTGACAAATTGACAGATGAAGACAAAGAACAAGAGCTCATGAATGATGTGTTTATGTGGAGGAGGTTTCGAGGTGAATATTGTACATTAAATACATTTTCAGAATTGTCAGATCCTGAGAAAATCTAATAAACATAAAAAAAATTACAATATAAAATGACCAAACAACGAACAAAAATTTGTTATTTAACTTAAAACTTAAAAGCTTTTCTGAAGTGCAGCAAACTATTTTCAATAGTGCAACAAACTCTTTTCGATAACCTTGCCATTTGAACGCAGTTGGAATACCATTCGCTGCTTCCCCGATCGTTCCTGTCAGGTCTTATTACACAGTCGTTCTTCGACCTGATGATTCATGCTCAGATCGTTTCGTCCATAGCAGCCAAACCCAAACACTGGGTGGAATAACAACACTGTTTACATGTATTAGAGGAGCCTGTTTCTTTTTAACTGCATGATTTTAGGCCGAGTACCAATAATATCATTTTAAAAGATCCAGGAATGAGCTGGCAGGACAACCTCAGAGTCAGTGCAAGTTTTTTTCCCCTCTTATTTTAAAAACAAGAAATTTCAACTAAGGCCGCATCTAAACGCCCACCTTAGTAAATATAAGTTGTATCATGCATTATTTGACAAGAATTACTGCACACGAGCTCATGTTTCTTAATTCCTCGCAGCCTAAATGAGTCACCTGGCAAAGGATTTCACACTGATGCATCGGGATCACCTGATATCGACACAGTCAGCAAGCAAACACACATTAGAGATAATGTGGGATAAATTATTTACAGCTTCTTAACACACACACACACACACACACGCACACACACACACACACACACACACACACACACACACACACACACATGCACGCACGCACACACGCACGCACACACGCACACACACAGTCACTGCAAGCTTCTTCTTTCTATCTGACAATAACACTTCACTGGAGTGGCATTATATTTCTGTGAACGCTACCTGACAGAAAAACAAATCGCGGTGATATGCAGCTTTTTAACAGCTGTTATTAAAGTGTCTGATTCATGTTAGGACGTTGTAATAAATACATGATCGCAGAAGCTTTATTCATCTTGCTCTTTCTAAATTGAATAAACAGATACTATATTTACGTAATTAGACCTATGGGGGAAGATATGTCTTGTAGATGTTTTTCAGTTCTCTAATTGATGCTTCTGTGCACCGGCGGCAGTTTCTGACATCAGACAAACTGAGGTCAGAGGTCAGCTGATCAATCATGAGGAATGGGCTTCAAAAGCGCCCACTCGCATCCTCAGGTTACACACACCCCTACACACACACACACACACACACACACGCGTGCGCGAGAGGCTCTCACAGCGAGTATGACTCAGTTGCTGTCTGACAGTCTGAAATCACGTTAAATTACAATACATATTACATCTCCAAAGAATACAAAACTGAAACTGAAGAGTACAAAACTGAGCATGTTCAAGACTATTACAGGGTGTGTTGTGGAGTTCTGCTCATGATCACAGTGTCTGTTTTTAAAAAGTGCCATTGGTGTTTGTGATTTTTAAAATGAACACTTTTTTTTAGGCCCAGTTCTTAGTAGGCGTCATGGTTCCACCAAAGAGAGGAGGTTCATTGATTAACGCGGTTTATGGTGTGTTGTGCTGCTTACGTGTAAATCTGTCCGGGGACGACCATAGTGTGGCGACTGTGTTGTGGTTACAGCAGTTTTATGACATGTTTGAAAGACTTGGTCTCCACAGCAACAGTGTGTCATGTGTATATGTCCCCGTATCTTCTGTTTTGTGCTCTTCTGGGTAAATGTATCTGTAAAAGACTCAGATGTAAACGTTGCGTTAATAGCAGCGGGCATCGCCAACAGTCTATAAACCTCAATGGTTGTTAAAAGGCCCATTTGGTACCTTCAGCTAAATAATAAGAATAATATAAATAATAAAAAATAAATAAATACCTTTTCAGCTTAAAATTGTGTATTTGGAGCATTAAATTATACTACACTCTGGTTAACCTGGTTTTGTTTTTGTGTTCACCTAAAATCTCATTTACTGTACAAAAAAAGCCTATCTAATTAATACTCATGTATGACAAATGTAGTGACCCCTGACAGAAGGTGTCAGTGGAGATAAATCTCAAAATGCAGGTGGGTTGAAGTACTTTTGAGGAGCTACTATTTTCCTGTGTACTTTCCTCCCTTTTCTCAGTGGGTACCTGTGTATCCACCTGTTCTTCATCCCACCCAGCGGGACCTTTGTTAAGCTGTGGCCTCCTCCGTCCTCATCAGGCTGATCCACCTGCTCAGCTGCAGCTTCTCTCTAAGCTGCTTGAGGCTCAGGCTCGAGTGGGTGGACCGGACCTCCAGCATCTCCCTGTGAACCCTCGGCTTAACCACCTCGCCAGCCCCTCCAGCCAAGCTCTCACCTGTGCACAGTGTTGCTCTGGAGACCCACCAGCTCAAACCCCTGAATATCAGGAAAACTGAATGCAGCGGCAGCACTCTTCTAATTAAAAAAACAAAGAACCTAAAATAACAAACCCTTATTTATTGAAAAAAATGGAGTTGCAGACATGGATTTTAATCAGCTTTTCATGACCTTCAGCTTTAATTTAAATTCAAATTCGGTGTTCTCCAACTGGTGGAATCTTAATGTAATGTAATGTCAGCGAAGCAGCCGTGTGGACAGACGGTTTGTTGTGTTGCTGCCAGTCCAGATTGATTCATTTAGAGTCAAAGAGGGTTTTCAATCAAAGATCAACCTTTTTTCCTTTCATGGGCTCATAAAATGTAATTTTTAAACAGTTCACATTCTCTTTATACTTCAAGTACTTTAGCCGAGGAGGTTTGTTTATTAATATTCTTTTTTTCCTGTTATTCTTCTTTCCTTTTTTACTTATTTTAAAGGCAACTTAAATGCACCCTAATCTTTTCTGAAGATCACTTTCAAAATATCTACAGAAGTATAGTTTTAATAGGATGAAAACATATTAAATTGAAGAAGATGTTATTTAGAAAAAGAATTTCAAAAGTTAAGAAAGTAAAATGGTGTCAAATGGAGGAAAAGTAAAGAAGCAGAAACTGAAAATTAGCTGTTGCAAAGATGTTGAAGCCTAATTGGACTTCTTAGAAGTGGACAAAAGATGCTGAAGTCAGAAGGTCAGCTGATGTTAAGACTGCACATGGCAGGAAAAGACATTTCAGACATGGAGAACTTATATTTTAGGGTGCTGGCTCTCTGATTGCTCCTCCCATGCTGCATTCCCTGCTTTGAATCTGACTAACAAAAAGGATTAATTATAAAAAATGCATCAGAAGAGAAGGAGAATCTGTTGGCCTGTGTACAAGACTGAAGATGAATCTGTCTCAAACTAGTGTTGAATTAAATGTTTAAACTGGACATGCGATAAAACACTTACACGTTTCTTATTGCTGTGACTAATAAACTTTATACATCACCTCTTTTCATTAAGTGTGTTAATAAATAAATTATGACAGGATCCCTGCAGTGTAAGAGCTGTTTCCACTTTCCTTTTTCACTTTTCTTGTTCTTTAAAGGCAGCACAAGTCCAAACTGTTAGTGAGAGTTGAACCTTTTGAAGCTAGTTATTAAAATCAGTCCAGTTCAGTGTTATCTGAATGACAATTGTATGTTATTGTGGAGCACGGGTTTATTTTATTACTGTAAATAAAAAGTGGGTTTTATTTTTCACTTCTCAGGGAGCAAATTAGAAGCAAAGCGGCCAAATTGCTGTACTAATTTCATGGTTCCTTCTGAGCTAAAAATGCTATTCAAATTGCACAAAAGAGTAATCTTGGATTGACACTGCACCACGGCAGCTTGAGTGTAACCTTCATGATGACAAAATCAGGTTTGATTGTTGATGATGCTCATTTTCGCAGCGCTTGAGCTTCGGCCTGTTGATGCATCAGTGTGACTGACAGCTTCTCTCCTCGGTGAACCGTCAGAGTCGAGGATGATGAGAGGTGTCACCGTCGTGAAGATGTCTTGCTTGCGTACACACCAGGATGAAACGAACCGACACATATATTAGTGACAGCTGGTAAATAATTTAATGAGATGTTCTGTGTCTTTGGGTTTCTGAGCTTTGAATATACTTGAAATGTTTTCTTCTAGAATTATCTACTGCACACAAAACATGCACGTACATAGAAGACATTCAGAATACATTCTTAGGCTAATATACAATAAATAAATACTTCTTTTGTTGTCATTTAAGAAGTAAGCTTCAATCAACAAACAATAAAAACAAGGATTAGATTGAAAGTTAATAAATAATGACTGATACATAAATTATTTCAACAAAGCGTATGTTTTTTCTTTGTTTTCTCAGCTCTCAAGCAGCAATATGATGTTATTGTCATTTTGACAGTAAAATGCTAATAAATATGACACAAGGGTGGAACACACTGAAAAGAAACCACATCTGGGCCTGGTCTCTGGACACGAGACTTGCAGTAGTCTGAAGTTTACGGAGAGCGATTCTGAGAGAGCAAAGCTATTTCTGCACGACGCCACCACCGATTTGTCACTTCACATAAAGTAACGCACCCGAGAGACATGTGACTGGTGTAGAGAAAGCAAAACACTCTGAAGGTGTGCATAAAACTTGTCAGAGAGCCTGTCCTGCTCTCAAAGTCGGAAAGATTTAAGTAAACCAAGCGATAAATCAAAGTAAGATCCTTCACTAAGGCTAAATTTAGCATGCCGTGTCTCTTTTGTAGTTCCCGGCCGATGCATTTTTAGTGAGAAATTGAGCAACGCAGGTAAAAACAACTAAGGAAAGAAAAATAATCTTTTTCCTCTCCTCACTATCTTTATTAGAGGAGGGGAAAAGATGTTTTTTGGATGGCTGTGCGGTTTATGATTGAATCTTGTAATTGCTGATGTTTAGTGACACCCCATTGCTTTCAAGAGAGATTTACATCTTTTCAACAAGCAGAGGTACCTCTGAGGCAATTAGGGGGGACATGAGGGACGTGAGTGAGGGGGTGCATGCAAACAGCCACCCATCAGGGGGTTGGACAACAGAAAGTGGATGCTCGATTAATTTTTTTCCCCAGGACGGTGCCATCGGGTGACCTGAACAGCCTCTACCTATCAGAGGCCTGCTTTCACACTGCTTGTCAGGCTTATTGATTAGAAACTCCGTCAGACAATTAAAGAGATATGCCATCTTTTTTGGTTTTTATTATTTTCCTCCTTTTGTTTTGATTTGGACAATGAGTTACAGTACAGTACAGTACAGTCTCTACGACTGATTGTTGAGGAAAGCAAAGCAAGATTAACATTAAATTAGCAAAGTGCTATGCAATGGTGCTAGGCAACCTCTGCCTTAAATGTTTTTGTGACAACACTCTGCATCCTGCTGAATAGGAGGAAGATAAAAAGAAAATAGTTGGCACCTGACTTTAAAAAGCTACTTCTCCATTTCTCTCATTTCCCAACCTTTGGATTTAATCAACCTAAGTTGCGCATTAAAGTCCAAAAACAGAACTTTGATGATTGGCTGAATCATTAGCAGCCAACAGGATGCAAGATTCTGTTAGCAGCATCCATCTACAAATGAAAGGACATGCAATGACTTGCACAATTCCCCATGCCTCCTCTGACCTCTATCTAGTCCGCTTAAGAAGGGCCCCTGAGAAAAGCCTGACAAGAGCATTCACTCACTTTATTGCCATGGGACTGAACAGCATCAGCTGCAGGAGGCTAATTTAAAGTTGCATGAGAACCTAAATTTGGTCAAAAACATGACTATAATGTGAGAGATTTCAGAGTGGAAAGAGGGAAGAAATACGGAGAGACACAACAAAAGTCTTTTTAGGCAGGCAGAGGCCTCTAAACTTGCTCTTTTTTAGGAGTGAGAATCACATCTGCATCAAATACTCAGCTGGTTTGATCTCAGATGGTGAAAGCTGATCCACTACTTTTATTGTGCTTTCTCTAAACATCAAAGTAATTTGGGAAAGGCCAGAAGACAGACCAAAGATGGACATGAACATGGATAGGAATATTTCTATTCCACCTGTATAAAAGTAGAGAGGTGACAAACACGCGCATGCTGACTGCCGTTTCTATTATAAATGAGTTCATCTGTGAGGAAGACAATTCAAGCGTGGAGCGTGTCATGAATAACCCTGCACCTCAGAGCAGCTACTAAACTCTCCAGACCAGACAGAGGGACGAGCGTGGTGCCGGGACCCTCCTGTCTAACTTCCATGCTGTGAAAAGGGATTGATGTCTTCACAGTAAGAAAACCATTGTTTTCCTGAAGTACAGTCATCAGAAACATTATCTTTTAGCTGAGCGCTGCCAGCCAACAGTCTGCATTTGCATTCATTTATCATGACCTCATTTCCCGAGTACACATCAAGTCTTTCAATATTTTATAACACTTGTAAGAGAAATGTGAAATATTTGCTATCTAGCACTGCGGCTGAGCTATTCATATGCAAAATGAGATCTCTGCGAGGTTTGCATTGTAACATCATTAAATATTTGAATGGAGCTGTGGTTATTTCCACATTTACAGTGTTTTTGTTTGCACAGAGCGCAAATAAAAGTGTTATTTTAAATATTTTTGGGTGCATTATATCACTGTTGTATGTTGAGGGGCAGCAACTGTAACTACAATCTGCTGCCTTGTGTGACTGTGTGTGTGT